>JALDNG010000015.1:510000-660000 GCA_024349245.1 Neodontobutis hainanensis | reverse complement strand
TTTGAAAGAAGTTTCTTCTGTTCATCAAGCCTGCATTTATTTGATCAAAAATACAGAAAAAAATTTAATATTGTGATATATTATTACAATTTAAAATAATTGTTTTTAAATTTATTATACTTTAAATTATCATTTATTTCTGTGATGCAAAGCTGATCATTATCACGTGATCCTTTAGAAATCATTCTAATATGATGATTCATTATCAAATTTGTAAACAGTTCTGCAGCTTAATATTTTTTCTGAACATATGATAATTTTTTTAGGATACTTTGAGTAAAAAGAAAAAAAAATATATATATAATAAATAAAAAAGCTATGTTTTTAAAATATAAATATTTTGTAATAATATATAATAAAAATAACGGCATAATATATAATAAAAATAACGGCGATATGAATTGAATACCCCTGCCCCAAGAGCAGCAGAGTAAAAATAACGGCGATATGACTCTATTGAATACCCCTGCCCCAAGAGCAGCAGAGTAAAAATAACGGCGATATGACTCTATTGAATACACCTGCCCCAAGAGCAGCAGAGTAAAAATAACGGCGATATGACTCTATTGAATACACCTGCCCCAGGAGCAGCAGAGTAAAAATAACGGCGATATGAATACACCTGCCCCAAGAGCAGCAGAGTAAAAATAACGGCGATATGAATACACCTGCCCCAAGAGCAGCAGAGTAAAAATAACGGCGATATGACTCTATTGAATACACCTGCCCCAAGAGCAGCAGAGTAAAAATAACGGCGATATGACTCTATTGAATACACCTGCCCCAGGAGCAGCAGAGTAAAAATAACGGCGATATGAATACACCTGCCCCAAGAGCAGCAGCTACCCGCCCTAGCGCTGGTAGCTGCTGCTGCTGCTGCTGCAAGCGCTAGGGCGGGGGATGTATTAATTTGAGGGAAATGTCGCGGTGGCTTGAACGAATTATGTGATCGCATATAGGTTAGCACTGGAAAACCATGTTTTAGCATAGTTATCCAATAACGTTAACAGCTTTGGCGCGGTGAACTGAAAAACTCGAATCAAAATAGGATTGGATTAGACGAGGATTGTTGTTTTTGTGCACTTTCAATGTTTCCCTAATTATCTTAGTACACTTAGAGGCTGTTTATGTTTGTTTTTATTAAAAACAATATGTCGTAAATTTACTTACCATACAATAAATGTGATCTCTCAGTCCAATGAAGAACAGTCGATAACGTATCTTCCCTCCAAATTTCCAAACGTCTTGACCCCGCCTCTGATCCAATTTCATTGGTTGAATCTGTCAACCAATCATTTTTTTTTCTGCCCTTAGAACAACTTTGAGTAAGTAAAACTCCCACGAGCAATCTCTACAATAAGATTAACTTACATTTATTTTTCTCCATCAGTGAAGATAAACATAAACATAACCGAACACAAAGTTCAGTTATCCGGTAAAAATCAACAAAAACTTGGAGACAACTGCTGCCACTAGCTGAAAGCTAAACCCAAATTAACTATATTTTGTTACATACAAATAAATTGGTTACATAAACACAAGCATGAGTCATCTTTCATTTTTCATCCTGGTTCAACTTCCTCACGATCAAACATAAAACAAAACTCTCATCACCCCAACAACTCCAACCCCTCTGTGTGAACTGCACAAGCGCTCGGTGCTGAGGAAAGCCCCCCTTATCACTGAGAACCCCTCCCATCCACTGCATCACTCCTTTACACTGCTGCTATCAGGCAGACGCGACATAAATAAAAACATATATAAGAAATCTTTAATTCCAACTGCAATACTTGTTCTGAATAACCTTACCTAGATTGCACTTTTATTAATTAGGTCTTGTTTTATTATGCGCTTAAATGTCTAGAGATGGATGTACTGTGTGGGAATGAATAAGACATATAAAGTTTATATTCTGTTGTTGTGGTGAAACTTGGCATCACTTCAGTTTCATCAAGTTACCCTTTCTGTCTCTTGCTTAAAAAACAATGATCAAACAATCCAAAGCCGGTCATACTGTTTCCACTTCATAACTTGATTAACCTGGAATTTAGTGCTGAGCTGCAGCTGCCTCTTTTGAAAGACAGTGCCAGGCTTTGTTTTTCTTCTTTTGGAGGTTACTGATACAGGACCTGGAAAAGCACAACTCCCTGCTTCAGAAATAACGACTACAGCCTCCCCTTTATGCTCCCCAGAGAATTGGCAGAACTGGACTGATAGATTGCAGTGGAGTTGTTAGTATTTGTACATCTGGATGAACTAGAAGCCTAACCTTTGGAGCTAGCCATCATAATTCCAAAATAAATTATTGCAGCTTAAGGCCGGGATTTAAACTCATTTTTCTGATGATTGATTGACTGATTGATTCCACAGCTCGTGTCTAAGGTCGACTTCCTAACTTCACCCAACACCTTGATAGAGGCTTATGTCATGTCCATGTTCATAGATGCATAATGAAAACTAGTACCACCCTTCTACCCTGTTGCTACTTCCACCAGTGGTCATCTATGGTAAAAAGTGCTTTTTGGCCTATCCCCATCCGGGGGTCGCTACAGTAGAGTAGTTTGCATGAGTAGCTTGGCACTGTTTTTACCCCTGATGCCCTTCATGACACAACCCAATACCATGTACATGTCCTCGGTCTGGACTTGGTCTAGAGTTAGGGTTAGGGAAGTGGCTGGTGTAATATCCTTGTTATGGCTGGGATGGTCAGAGTTGTGCCGTTGTTGTCCTTTAATCAAAATTGGAAATCTGGAACTAACGCAGCTAGTTGTAGATAATCTAACTTGATCTGGAGGTTATCTTTTGTAAAATGAGTCTGTCTGCCAGTTTCCTGGCAGTCTTCTCAAGGTCTCATAGCAGTTGAAGGGTATCCTTTCCATAGTAGCAATATGTCTGTGGAGGTTCTCAGTCATCCAGGCCATCTTGAAGAAAAGGTTAAAGCCTGTGTCTCTTATCCCAAAAAACTTTTAAAATTTCCAGTGCACTTTAAACTTGGAAACACTCGAACAAAAAACTGGTCCACCCTAAAGACAAGATCCCCTCTCACAAAGAGAGTAATGTGGTTTATATGGCTCAGTGTAGTGACAGTTATTTCAGAAAAACAAAACAACAGCTGCATGATGAAGCGGATGTATCAGCACAGAAGTGCCAATCCTGGAGGACCTGAGTCTGCAGTTCACCTCAAAGAGAAGGATTTTTTTTAACTGAGGTGGTGGCTATTTACAACACAGTGTTTAAACCTGAATCAAAACAGTTTCACTCTAGAACAACAACACTTGAATGGAACAGTGTCACTAACAACTCACCTGAGCCTTTAACAACTCTCATCAGGAGTCACACTGTTCTTTCAGAGCTAACAACTATGAAACCAGAACAGGTTTAGTTTCAGGTCAAACTCCTCCCTCTAGAGATAAAGCTCAGCTCTTAAAAGTTGATCTCAGAATATATAAAGTTGCTTGGAATTAAGAGAAGAAATGTCTTCACCTTGAAAACTGAATCTGAATGCTTTGCTTTAACCTCTTAAATTCTTGTCTTGATACACTCTGGCTTCTGGTCCTGACTTGCTCTCGATTAGCCTGGTCTTACCCACACCACAATGCTTATCCATCCAATCAAAGCTCACTCAGGCTTGACTAATTAACATTCCCTCTGGTGCAATGAATGCAGCGATGGACAATATGCCTTTGCTATTGTACCATCTGCTCGTCGACAGCCTCGAAGCGTTCAGAGGTGTTCAGAGCTGCTCAGAGCTGCTCACAGCCCTGTCAGCTCAGGAGTGCTGAAGACTCTCCCAGCACACCAGCAAGTGAGTGACAACAGGCTCCGTCAGATAAGAGGCCTGTGTGTGTCCCTGTCCGAGTGATGAGTGAGGTTCCGGACCAAGGGGGATCACGTCACCACGGAGACAGACACCATCGCCTAGCAACCTCATCCCTGCGGCTTAGGGAAGAGAGTGCGATCTGAAAGATGATCCTCTTTTAAAAACGTTCCATTGGAGATTTTTACTTGTGATTTTTATTTCTTGCTCCTTTATTATTATGCCACAGTTATTTAGATACCAATGAACACAAGCATAATACCTACAACATAATTATATCTAGTATTGTAGTCAAGATGACACAAACTGAAGACCAAAGTGTAGTGAGACCAATACAAGACCTAGACATTGGGACCAACAAGACCCAGACAAGTGTATGGTACGTTGGATAAGATACTTGATGTCCAGGTATCGCCCAAGGCCCAGACACAATTGTCTAACCCTTACCCCTTCCTCTTAGCTCTACGCCTTGAACTTACAAAGAAAGGGGTAGGGCTAAGATTATAGGTTACTCTTAAGAATTGGGACCCACACTTGTAGGGGCACAGACCTGTCGAAGTGACGCTAACGTTAGCATACAAACAATTTTACAAAACCTTCCAAAGAGAAAACAGATCAGTGCATAAACAAGTTCAAGATTAAAGGAACGTAAAACTTTATTTTTGCCCAAATTAGTTACATTTTGCACGTATCTCACAGCCGAGAAGCCTGAGAACGCACTACATTATGGGAAATCCAGATCCAGATCTTACCCCTTTGTTTTAAGTGTGGTCCTTCAAAATCTCATCTTCTTTTCTTGTGAATGTGCAACACGGGCGAAGGGGTGAGGGGCAGAGTTGTGATTGGGCCCATGTGTAGTCTTAGGGAGTTAATTGGCTTTATTTTTTTATAAAGTAAGAGACCCATTATAAAGGTAAAATATGGTAAAAAAAAAAAAAAAAAAAAAAAGTAGGTTAAAATAAGTTATTGTTTGCCTCAGAATCATTTAAAATTGTTGGAAAAATTCTTGTGTTTGTGATGACAATGATGAAGAAGAAGACAAAATGTCATTATTATCATTTCAGAGCTGATGCTAAAGAGGCAATAGTGTGGGCTCACTGTATGAGTAATTTATAAACTGTAAATTATAAATCTAATAATAACTTGTTTATATCATATTTATAAATAACTTTATAAATAACATTAAGGGGCTCATTTGTACAAAGCGGTACCAATAATATATATATATATATATATATATATATATATATATATATATATATATATATATATATATGAGCTTTGGTCTGATCACAAGAATGATGTGAACAAATAAACCAGCCTTCTATGACCAAGACAAGAGTAAAAATGAGTTTGAGTTTGAGTCATTATAACACACAATCCCAGCAGTCCCAGATGTGAGCTGTTGGACTGTTTTATGAGCTCTGCCCGCAGCCTTGGCATCCAGGCTCGAAGCTCATTTCGTTGGTGTAACTAGACAAATTGTTGTCTTCCTGGGAGACGCCCCGACAAGGCACGTCAATACTGCAGGTGCAGTTGGGCCTGAAATTGCTTTGTTTAAACTTGCCAGTCTGGAATGAAGATTTTTTAAAATAAGGACCTGTCAGCCTTTGCACGGTTAACAAAATGCAGTCAGCTCTTTCCTGCTTCCTTTAATTATAAAGCCAGATATATTTTTCCTCCACAAAATACTTCACAAAACAAACCATTAACCAGGGGTCTCCTTTTTTCCTCAGAGAGCTACTTTTACGAAATGAAAATGGCAGAGAGCGTGTGTTTGTAATATTTATTCTCATAGTTTATTTCAAGGCAAACAAAATGAAGTTTGTTTTGCCAGAACATTAATCTTTTTACTAAATGTTGGTGCATAACTCACATTTTGTAACAAAAAATAACAAAAACATTAAGTTGATCTGCATGTGTACACGGACACTATACAGACACTTGTATTCAGTCACATGACTGGCACTGATGGTGTCAACAAGAGAGCCGTAGCCTCAGGTTTACTCTTATGGACTCATTTAAATGTTCACCTGTAAGTCTGCTTCTGAACTTACTTTTATGGTCCTGAATAAAGTTTCAGCCATCGCGCTCATAGCCTCCTTCATAATCCCACCATCAGTGAACGGCTTTTTGTGCTTCGTTAAGATGTGTGCCACTTTAAAGAGCGCCCAATACACAGCTCTTCATTTTACCATTTAATAACTTTTATAATTCAGCCCCATTTAGTGCTATTTTTACTTATTAATGTGTTCAGTACATGTGCACATATACTGTATCATTTAAATGATTCAATAGATTTTTTGTACTCAAGCGTTCAAAAGTAAAAAAAAAAAAGAAAAAGAAAACATCAATAAATTGCTTAATATAATGCCTTAATCTTACAGATGTTGCATTCTGCCTTTGTGTTTTCACAGTTATTAAAATATATCCAAATGCTGCTTTTCCTCCTGTCACTCACTTTAGTATTCACACACTCCTCTCCCTCCGTCCTGTTCCGAGCACCTGTGTATGAGCACCCCCTCCCCCCTCTGCTAAATGGTTTGAGCCTTGTCTGTGCTCACATGAATGGTTACACAGCAGCACGTGACATTCAGTCGACTCACTAGAGGAAGCACATTTAGCGCCGAGATCATCATCATTCTGCCTTATATTACTTTCACAAATAACTAAAATATTAAACATAATATTTTCACAAGCATGTAAAAAAATAAATAAATCAGAACACTTTTTTTTATCTGCTTAAACAAGATGGTTTTGACAAACAACTACTGTGTGTGCTGTTAGTAAGTGGGTAGAGAACATTAGTGAAGGACTGTTTAAGACTTTTGCACTAAAAGACTTGCACCCTGCATTTTTCTTTTTATCTTTTAGAAGACATTGCTTGTGGAAAGTATTGTTCTACTTTGGTTCAGTGTTTTTCTGTTTCAAAAACGTTCTCATATAGTGAATTTATGACTATTTGAAGTATTTCTAAATGATCCCTGGTTGCCAGAGGTGTCAGGAGTGGAATGAACTGAAAGAATGTGAAGTATGACCTGTTTTTAGAAGACGTCTAATGCATGGATTATACCGGCTTCAGTAGTCTTTCCCCCCAATTTGTTCAGAGGACAAAGGGCAGGGATGCACATTCCTGAGAGCTGCTCTGGAGAAACATTCCATGCAGTGTTTGTAATTGTTCACAGCTGTAAGGCTGGCCTGCTTCTTATTTGTCACATTCACGGGTCAAGTGTTACCACATTTTTCATAATCACTCAGAAAATACAAGGAAAGTTGGGGTATGTGTGCGGACTTGCTGCAGAAGGTGGAGCGCTGCAGCTGCCAGGTTCACTCCACTTCTCTTCATTCTCTTTTGAGCGCTATGTGATTGTCTCGATGTAACCGGCAGTTATCTGTTTGACCGGAGCTGTGTAAATATAAGCTTGTCATGTGTTTCCTTCACTTTCGCAGCAGGGGGCTGTTCTGTGTGAAAAGTGTTGTCTGCCTTCAGGAATAGGCTGCTAAAACTCATGCATAAGCGCCGTGAGAAAATTGAATGGGAATTTTTACTTAGTTTTACTTTTAGCACATTAAAACTGTGATAAGCTAAATAATATAGTATAAATCATGTCATGTCAAACAATTTTGCATCGAACAACAGAATTTGCAGAAAAAAAGATAAATGGACACCTCTGCAGTGCATTCAAATTCTTCCCTTCCTGCAGTTCTTAATTATGAGTTAGTGCTCTCGCCTCAGCAGAAGAAGGGGTTGTACTCCTTGTGAACCTGTGGCTTCTCTCTGGGTCCAGCTTCCTCCAAACACCCACAGACATGCATGTATAGATTTTCTAGCCACTCAGACTGATTGACTTATCTCTGGTTTCCATCCCATTGACAAGAATGTCCCTTCATAGAAGTCTTGAACTAATTATATTCAAATAAAATTTAAAACTGCACTGGATTTGTCCAGAAGCAGTTTATATGTATGTTGGTACTGCCCATTGTTTCCCAATTATTTGTATGCCCATGTTGTGTTCAGAGGCAGTTTAATCTGCACCTAATGGTTCTGCCGCCTGGAAATCCTACTCACAGAGAAAAACTGTTTTGTACAGAATAAAAAATGGCTGACCAGATTTATGTAAAATACATAAAATAATGTCCTCAGGAGCAACATAGCATCCACCCATGTCTTAGCCCGATGTAGTTAACTTGTCCAGAGTGTTCTCTCTACCCAGTGCAGCTCAGATAAGCTCCTCTACACTATTGCATTATTTTTTTTTTTTTTGAGGACATTTTAATTAAACTTTTTCTGCATTTTATAGCAATAAACCTTTCCCTGAAGTGGCTGGATTTCTCCAAAGGGACTTTGTACTTTTGGCTCCAGCCTCTGACCTTTAACTTTTAGCAGTCTGCTCACTGCCCGAAGTAATACGTAAAAATTTTTACATCTGAAATGATTATAACAACCAAAGCACTACACTGTTTACCTTTCATGTGTCTGGTATTGTTCAAAGAGATGTTTTTTGTCTTTGCTTGTACAAAGAGAACAGCCATTTTCCTGGATCGTATACCGCCTTGCGTTTTTGTTTGATCTGTTCCAGAGGCGCACTCTAAAAATTGGTGTTTTGATCCGCTGTGGAACATGTGTTATTGTAGGTCAGTGCCGGAACCAGAGCGTTCAGCAGTGTATACAATATCTGGCCGAGCTGAGCCGAACGCGAGTGCTCCTCTCGAGAACAAAGCCTCTCCTCACTCTGCTCCACTGTTTACAACCCGCCTCTGACAAAAGCACATGAACCGCACCAGCATCAAGTGACGTCCGCTTCTTTAAATCAGCCTCTCTAATTTCAAAAACAACATACATTTTCTTTTGGGGATTGTGTTCCAATGCCAAACACGCGGCAGATTCACAAGGGCTCAGTTGAGGCAAAAAAAACAACAAAAAAACTCATTCAGCTAAAACACTTTGAGTAGACCACAAAATTACAGTTTCTAAGCTTGTGGTCAAGGGACTGTGAGCGACGGTTTTTCTTGTGGACCGTGGCTATGTTTTTAGGAACCACAACTGTAGAGAAAAACAGCATGGGGCCTGCCAGTAGAGGGCACTGCAGCTTCTAAAGTCCCTATGAACTAGCCTCTATTGTACAGTTAGAGACATTAAAAAGTGCTCAAACAAGTAAATCCTTGCTTGTGGTGTTTCTTAAACCATACGTTTGTGTATTTTTATGTTACACTGAATAATATGGTGGTTTTATGGCAACACTCTCTTGTTTTGGTTGTAATAAAGCGGGGCTTATCTTCTCCACATTCTGCTCCCAGTCTGACCCAACTCTTGACTGTCTGGGTTGGGTTCTTGTTCTGACTCTGTGGTTTCACATCCCATGGCAGAGTGTGATGTGTGTGCTCGTGAGTGCAGGTATGTACTGTACGGATATGATTAAGTGTACACTAATGCACTGCTTCAGTTCCCTTCCCTCTGTGGCGCTGAAGTAAAACAGCTGCCCGCGCTGCCTCCAGCTGCGTCCAAATTGTCCTGCCATTAAGCTGTTATATGTTTACAAGCGCAGCAGCCAGTGAGCCCACAAGGTGCTGCGAGGCCTGATTATGCCCCTCTGGCATTACAATATGTAACGCTGCTTTATTACTCTTTTTGATTTTACAGCTTGTGCCACAGCAATTAGCTCCTTGTACTGCCACCTTGAAATACACTATTTTTAGAAATCGTGCCCACTTTAACATAATAATAATCTATGGTTATTGTACAAAGTGATAATGTTATAGTACATTGCAGCGAGTAATTCTTCCTGGTTTGTATTATACAGGGGATTATGATGATTTTCAGACCGAGGCCTTAAAAATACATGTGCAATATACAACAAATACACACATAAGTTTTTAAACTATGGTCTACAAGATAAGTGTATGGAAGACATGAATTGAAATGAAGGACTTTAATGCTAACGGTTGTGCTTATGGTTGTGTAATGCCTGGGTCATGTGTGATTTGATTTTACAGCGCCATTAAATGTATTTGTAATAGCGTGTTCAGGAGTTTCTGTGCCACTGCCGCTACTCAGTGTGGTTGTATTTGTTGGAAATGAAAAAAGTGTCCACTCAGAGCTGAGAAAAACATGGATCTTATTTGAACAGGCTTTGGTCTGGGACTCGTCCAAACCCAAACAGCCCACAACAGCACAGATCCACCCTACAAACTAATACAGAGTTATTCTAGCTGCTCTTCTACCCATTCCTCCATCTTTTTGCATTTGAGTAATGGCATGGAACAACAGGCTACAATACAATATGCTACACACGCTAAGAGCCGAAGAGGTGTTCTTTTGTGGGGAACGCTGTCCAAAAGGCCCATCTGGTTCCTGTTATGACAACACCGCTGTTGGATGCAGCCTGTGTACAGTTCAGCAGTTAGCACATTTCACCATGCTGCATGTTTCTGATTAACTTCTACTGTTGTTGGTATCTGTCTGTTAACTGCAGTGAGCTCATACATGTTTGACTGTGCACTTGAGTCATTTTAACATTGTTTGTCATCAACAGTGATGGAATTAGTTACTTTTTATTTGGATCAACATGTCAGTTCTGTGGATGTCATCATGTGAGCTCATATCAAACATACAGCACACAAACATTAAGAATGTAGCTTGGAAGCAAAAGAAGACCATTGTATTTCTACTCAGAGTTACATTGAGCAAGCGCCAAAATGCTTTATTCAATTCATATGGTGAAGGAGTTCAACACAAATTTGGTCTTAAACTAGAATATGCAGGGAAATGCTGCTGTTAATGTTGTTGTTGTGAATGCTGAAAAAGAAACATGAAACCTGTGCTTCTTCTCCAGCAGCTCTCATTTTGTCCTCTCTGGGCAGCTGTAGCAAAAGTAATAAAATGACGCTTTTAACGGGGTTTGATTGAGAGTCACTCCCCAATTTTCTGTCAGCCATGCTAGTCTATTACTCTATTACACACTTTGTTGTGACTATTCATTCAAATTACATACCATTTCACAGAACACTAGTTAGGTGGCTGAAAAATGTTACTTAATTGATTGAAAAACAGTAAATAGAAAAAATATTCTTTGAAATAATGCAATGAAATAAAAACCATTACAAGAAATAAATCTGAATACTGATATCCTCTTCATGTCCACATGTGTTTTAATTCTTGCCTGTAATTCTTTTTGGCCGTCTCAAATTAAAACACACAGATTATTTCTGTACTGTAGTGTAGTGTCAAAAGTGGCCAAAGTGTCTGGATGATATTTTATTGGAGATCAAAGATAAAACCTTCAGTGTGGATCATGGATAAAGGAATATAAATAATTGATGATTTGATTTAAAATGTGACTTCAATGTGTCATGCTTAAATGAAAAATGCATTTATATATTGCTTTTTTTGTTCTTTTCTCGGCCAAACAGTTTTACATGATGCTTCCACTCACCCCATTAACACATTCACCCCTGGGGCAGACAGAGAGGGGGGCTGCCATATAAACGGCACTCTCAACCTTCTTCTACCACCACCAAACACACCTCCACAGTCACACACATTCACACACCAGTGCTACGGACACTGGAGACAGGTGTCTTGCCCAAGGACACAACGACAGTATGAACAGTGGGGAGAGCAACAGAAAGCAGAGAATGAATTGTTCTTGCTATAAGCTGAATAAATTAATTCCCTGGTTTTCAATTTAACACAAATTTGTTTATGCTAATTGTATTAAAAGGGTACATGGAAATTCAAACATAACAGAAAAAAAACACCTGGGATTTCTGGGCTTATTATTTTCAGTGCATTTGAGTTGTGAGTGCTCATGTGGAACAATTAAATACCTACAACACATAAGGTTATCGAGGATGTTAAACTTAATGGTGAGTAACTGATTTGTAGAACTGTGACTTATGGAAACCTGGGACTGTCTTCTGTTACTGTATGTGAAGTGACAGAATAGTACAGTATGTTATGTTAACAGTATATTTTGCATAAGATGACGTGCATGCAAAACTACACCTGTGGGTATTAATTTAAATCACTGAGCTAGAGAGACTTTTTTGTACGATAGACTAAGAGAGGTATTCTGATGTGATCATACAACATCCATTGCTCTATAAAGAAAAGGTAATGCAATGTTTAACATTGAAATTTCCTCTGAGAAAATTCATTACAAACCTTTTGGAAGATAAAAGTAGGCCTACTATAAAGTCAGTTCACTTGAATTGTAATATTTGTTAGACTGTGAATTATTTGTTTGATATTATTTTTTTTGCGAGTGTATTGTTAAAAAGTCAGAATAAAGTTGAGCAGTAAACTTTAAGACAGACTGTTATCTATCACAAAACTAACATGTCAACAACAAAAATAACAGACAAGAAGACAAGTCTAAGCTTCTAAAGTGGATAAACTCATTGTTGCGACCTACTCGATTTGAAACAATAAGCACTTGTTTTAAAGCTGTTCCAAAAGAGAGGAGGGTTAGATATACATTATGTTCTCAGGTCCACATTTGCTGCAGAGCTGTATTTAGTACAACACAAAATGTCGCCATAGTAACGTTCTGTAAATCATCAATATAGAGTTGTAGCTCAAAATGTGGTTCATATCAACATTATTCACGTGGTGGTTTGGTTTCATAAAGATGTCATCACACACTAGTCCTTCAACCCCCAAGACAAACATCAGTATTATTAGTAACCATAGATATAATATTAGGACCACAACAGTAACATATCAAAACCAAACTAATAACAAGTGATTATATTCATAGTGAGTGAAGAGCTAATATATTATGGTAACCTGCCACTGGTTTTTAATCAGACAAGAAACGGTCTTCATGACTTTACTAAGAAAACATGTTCAGTTCCAGCCTATGCCTGAACTTAATTAACAACAGAAAATCAGATGAGTACTTTTCTGATTATTTCATGGTTATATTTGATTAAATATGAAATAATATGATTAATCTCTAGGCTGTGAGAATCCATCTGTAAGCTGTTTACATGCAGCAGTAATCCGACAATGAACCGCATTATCCTGATTTAAAGAAATTCAAATGACTGCTCCCCCAATTAAAGTAAGGGGTTTACAGCAGTTTAAAACATATCAGCAGGTAAACGTACTAAAGCCCAATCTCCAATTCTACCCCTTACCCCTACCCTTTAGCCCTTAACCCTCTTTTTGCTTGTTCACAAAAGACAAAGGGGTGTCCCAATGCTCATTTGGATCAAGGAGAAAAGGTTAAGGTTAGGGCTGTTAATGCCTCCAAACAGAAGTTTAGGACCACACTGGAAACAAAGAGGTAAGATAATTTCCCATGATGCAGTGCGTTTACTGGCACTGTGGTTGCGACAGAGGTGCAAAAAACTAATTTGGGCAAAAAAAAAGATTTAAAATTATGACAGTACTGTTTTTAAATCTTGAACTTGTTTATGTACTACTCATTTTCTTGTTAGCGTCACATTGTTAGGTCAAAGTCTTTTTAACCTTTTAACTTTTTCTAAGCTCAGGGATAACACGCCTATCTGTTTTTTCATGTCTTGTGTCTGTGACAGAGCCTGAGGAAACATACTCTTCAGAACCAAATACTCACAAAAAAACTATCCATTTGATGTTTAATGATATCAGCATAAACTATATTTGAGATTATTAGAGATTATATATAGCCTAGAGCACATGGACTTGTACATGTTATGTTATATGATGTATTCTATAAACCTTAAATTCAACTACTATAGGTCTTTTTATACTTCCGTGTTTAGTGGTGACCTATAATCATAGCCTTCCTTTGGAGGGCCAAGAGATAGGGCTAATGGTAAGGGGTAAGTTTGAGAATTGGGATTGGGTTTGGGATTGGATTGGGAATCAAAATGGTACAGTATGTTGATTTCTTTTTGACATTGAAAATTTAGCTAAAACCTTTATTAGAAATGTGGCTGTGTGCCACTGACAGCTCCATTCCTGACAGGCATATTGGTTTACTAAACCTAAATAACAGCAAGTAGCATCAAACACAGCTTTTTCACTTGTTTTGTCAAAGGGTCCTGGTAGTGGCCGTACGTACACTCAGCTCATGTGCACAAGTCGATGTTTTAAAGCTCTTTTTATCACTGCCAGCTTCATTTCCCAGGCGTCTTTTTGAAAGAGGATCAGCACACCCGCGGCAAATCGCATTTACTGCTTGGCTGTAGGATGTGATTGGTGATAGATCAGGCTGTATTAGGTAACAAAGACTTGAACAGGCTGTTGAATCGATGGCAGCCTCGATCTGTCTGAGTGGTGTGTGTGTGTGTGTGTGTGTGTCTGTGCCATTGGGACTATGAGTAACATGTTACCCTTTCATTATCACATAATACTCCAAAGCGCAAAACATTCTTATAGCTATAAACAATCTTGGCTTTGCTTTAAGTGTAAACCTGGGACGGTTAAGTTATATCATGGTTTACATTTACAAAACCCTTTCTAAATAAATAATCAAAATAATAAGCTGTATGCCATGACTATGAGGAGGTCTGGGATGTTCCATTTAACTACAATATAAGCATGTTTTTCTTCTACCTGAAGAGTAATTCAAATATTTCATCCAAAATAAAGTGAGTAAAATGTGAGTCTCTTTGTAGTTTTATTTTAGTTAAACAGTTCTTTGGGTGTTACGCCTGGATTGCTGTTACATAGTGAGGCAGATTCGTAACTAATTCTGACTCTGAGTAAACATAGTGCTATGTAACCAATCAGAGCTAGGTTAGTTTCACAAGCTTTCAAACTAATGAAAAGCAGAGTATAACAAAATGTGGCTGTTAAAAATGCTTTGAAAATGTTAACATAAAGAAAAACAGTTCCAATAAAGTAAAAAAAAAAAAAAACATGCTTTGATTAAAAATATTTTTTATAAAACATTGTATTTTGATTCCCGTTTGTGAAGCTGAGTACGCCACTCTGGGTCGCTGTAGAAATACGGCAGCTGATAGTGATAAAAGATGGTCTCCTTTAATATGCAGTGTGCAATTATTTGAATCGCCTAATGGCATATTATAATGAGAATGATCTGTGAAAAAATAAGACATTTAGACATCAACTAGACTTTAGAAGCATGGATTTTGAGATATAACAATATTCAGTGCATACCGGAAGTTTGGTCCAATCACCTGCTTGCATGGAAGGGAGTTTTATGTTAAGGACACTCCCATTGGCTGTTGGTCTACTCACGTTGTCAACACTGAACCAATGGCTGCTGAAAATGCAGAGAAAGTGTCTATTCCAGTGCTGGATATATTTGTTTACATAGACAGAGGCACTGGCAAATATTCCCAATGCATTTGCGAGGTGTTCAATGAGGTAGAGGTAATTTGGGCAAATGTATCAAACTAATGCTGAACTCAGAGCTAGAAATTTAAAGTAAGCTCTACACTTGAGGTTGGTGTATTGGTTAAGATTTACTTTTTTCCTTCATTCATTGCCAACCAGTTATTTTCATTAGGAACTGAGCTTGTCCCAGCAGCTTTGGGACGATGTAGTAGCAAGGCTAGGTTTATTTTTTAATAAAAGAAAATTAAGCTATGCTATGGTGTTGTGAGGTTTGGGAGTGGTAGCATGAGGGAAGGAGTCCAGCAACTACTATTTGTTATTTTTATTTTTTTTAGGATAATGTACAATGGACATTAGGCCAAAGCAGAGCTACTTGTACCAGATTATAACAGCTTATTTCCAGGTGAGTTACAGATGGTTTAGTGTTGGATTTACTAAGCTGAGCAATTTTTCCTGGGAGATTATTTTGCGATTATGTGGCAGAGAGTGGTGTCACTCTAAGTCAAGGTGAGTAAAAAATCCTTGAACACTTCACACACACCTCAACTCCAACAGACTGTTTAAACCCTTCCAGTCTAGTTTCCGTCAACAACACAGCACAGAAACTGCTCCCCTCAAAGTAACTACTCCTCCTCTCCTCTGACTCCGGCCACCTCAATATCCCCATCCTCATTTGACAATATCAGCCACCCCATCCTCCTCTCCCGCCTTAAAACCTCACTCAACATTAGTCAAATTACTAGGTACATTTCAACAAAATCTATAACCTCGACAACCCACACCTCCCTCACCCATTACCTAGCCTGGCCAGCCAGACTGCTTTCTTGTTGTATTGCATACACAGAAAAACTTCTCTGGGATTGTCCAATCTGCTCTGTATTCTGCTCTGGCCCTTTTTCCCTGGGCCAATCATAGCGAGGGAGGTGGGATTTAGTTTTGCGTCATATTAGCGCAACAATTTTCTCTCCCAATAGCCAACTGACAGCTGGAATCAGACAGTTGCTTTCCTTACGTCACATCCGTGTTATTTTGGTCACGTCTTAAAATCCTGTTCAAACCCCGCAATCCAAGACCAATTTCTCTGTGTATGCAATACAACAAGAAAGCAGTCTGGCTGGCCTCATTTTTTACCACACTACCCTCTCCTCATCCCCACTCATCCGTAATCTCGGCATCTTCTTTGACGCCAAACTCTCCTTTAAAACACATGTCAAACCAATAACCACCACAAAAATATTGCCAGACTCCGCCTAAAGCCTAATTTATGCCTTCGTCACATCCAGAATAGACTACTGCAATAGCATTATTTACGGCACACCTTCCAAAACACTCAAAAAACTTCAATGCATCCAACTCCGCAGCCCACCTCCTCACTTACACCACAAACACATCACTCCTGTGCGTCACAACCTCATCTGGCTCTCAACACATCCAGTTCACTGTCCTTCTCATCACCTTTTAACCACTCCACCACCTGGCCCCCTCCTACCTCACAGATCTGCTCCATCCCTACACTCCCTCTCGCTCCCTCTGCTCATCTGAAGCCAACCTCCTGTCCTTCCTCTGCAGGACCAAGCTGCAAACCTGGAGAAACAGAGCAGAGCCTTCTCTATTGCCACTCTCACCCTCTTGAATTTACTGCCCCAACACCTCTGTAACAGCACTGCCCTCCCCAACTCAAGACCCATCTGTTCAAATCTGCTTCAATGTCTTTTATTCCTGTACTGTTTTTAGTTTAATTGCTTTGCTCTATTTCTGTCTTTTATTGTTTTACACTGTGTACAGCGTCTTTGAGTGTCTAAAGCACTATAAAAATGCATATTATTATTATTATTATTATTATTATTATTATTATTATTATAAAAGAAGGTTTTCTCATAAAGGACTGCACTTATGTTGATTGTTCAGTGAACAGTGCTGCACTCCTCAACCTGACATGGTTGAAGCCAGAAATAAAATTTTCTTTTGGCATAAAATTCTGGCCCTTTTCACAGATTTCCGTGTCACAAACTTTGTAAATTAAGCTGCGAGTCTTATTTAAATATTGTCCTCCAGAGTTTTTTCTGTGAAATAGAAACTTGCACAAATACACAGAGAAGGCAATAAGACCATTAAACTCCTTACAAATACATCAGAAATACAAAAATTCAGTGACACATTAATGTCAGGTTATTATTCCTTACCAAAAAAGAATTATGAACAGCCATCCGTAAAAATGAATCTGCCTCAGTCTATAACACTGCACAAAACTGAAATGACAAAATGAAAACTAAGTGCTCTGCTTGGTACCTGACTGTGACAGACATTTGTATGAGCCGGGCGTGTTGCTGTCGGCCGTGAGTTTGCTTTGTTAACCTGTGAATGCCTGTGCCCCGCTAAGGTCAGAGCAGACAGCGGCGGCTTATTTTTGTCAGCGCTGCAGCCTGTTTGGTGGAACACTAATCTGCAGCTGTCAGAGCCTTTTCTGTCATTCACAGAAACGTACATGTCCCTGTTTCCAAGGAGATATCTCTTTCAGTCATGCAGAGGTCCAGTCAGATTAAAAACGGTTTATTTTTTTCATGAATAATAAATGAACATACAGTATAGTATATGTGTAATTGAAATGTCTTATCCTTTGAGATTAAAAAAGTAAAAGACATTTGGTTGGATTTAGAGGACAAGCCAAAAAGGCCTTTCATTAAAGAGACATGTGCTCTATAATTGCAGGAGTAATCAATGTGGGCAACAACACTGCAGAAATGCTAAACAATTAAAATAACATAACCCTAATAACTATGTGGCATGTAGTATACCTTTGCTTTTGTTAAATTCTTCTATCATTGTGCAAGTCAGACCAAAAAGCACATCTTTTTTATGAATAAACTTTCCTTGTTTTGTCTATTTACTACATTACATGTCACTGATTTTCTGTAAAGCCACAGCTGTCCCATTTTTGCACCAGCCATCTAAACCCATGTCATGAGACGAGACAATCTGATGTACCACCAATTGGGTGACATCTCTGTTACTATCTTGTTTTGCTGGACAAACACAGAACCACTTCACATCTCCTAGATCAGGACATACCTTTGAGAATGAGGAGTGAAAAAACAAAAACAGGAATACCCCAAGTTGTGGGCATAAAGGGTCTGTTGAATGTACTGAGCTAATAGTATGGATACATGCTTCAAATCAGCTACATGTCAGCATTAAAGTAGCTTGCACTTGTTAATACAGCTTGTTAGAGGCAGCCACACATCCCAGAGTGTTTCCAGAATGAAGTTCAAATGACCCCTGACAGTTTTAGTAAATTATCAAAATGTTGGTTTCAGATTTCCGTGTCCAGAGATTGAGTGGTCGGGGGCCGTGCCTTTGACTGCCGCCTGTTCTACTATGGTCCCTCCTGCAAGTGGTGAGCCCTCTGGAGGGCAGACCTACATTTCTTATTCAGGCTGAACCCCGTGGTGGATCACTTGCAAGCCCCAAACCTGGGGAAAAAAAACAACTCTGCTAGGGTCTAGTGAGGTCAGGTCTGCTCTTTCCGGTGGCATGGAATTATAGATAATTTATTTTCTGAGGGTATTGTGTCAGTAAAATGATGATTTACTAAACTTTAGTGTGATTCTACCAATCACGTTTCTAAGAATCATTAAATCAATACGAGGATGTATATTTATAGACTTTAACGTTATGTGGCAGAAGCAGTCTAAGTGAAGACGCCCAGACTTCTTCATCCCTGGACACCTCCTCCAGCTTTTTGGGGGAATACCAAGGCATTCCAAATCCTGCCAAGAGACAAAGTCCTTCCAGCGTGTCCTGCCTTGTTCACATGAGTATGAATAAAATGCTTGCTTCAATGTCAAACCTAAAACACGCCCATGACTGTTATTTCTGCCACACCATTGGTTTAAACATGCAGCATGCTTGCAATATGGTTCATAGATGATACTTTCTCGTGTAGTCCACAACACTAACTGTATTTTAAAGAGAGTCACTGGCAGACATGTTTGTATTCTAAAGGAGTTTGGCTTGACATTTTCTACTCAAATCCACCAGTTCTGCATTCCAGTGTAAAACATGGGGAGCATATTAAATCACTCAAATGTACAAAGGGACAAAGCCAAACAGAGCCAGGTGAAATTAATCAGACGAGACACTTCTGGATATTAACATCTGAACATTTCAAACCACAGAGCGTCAGCAGCTCACAATGAAGAGGGACTTGAGGCGATTAAAGCGCAGGCTGGCACACAGAGCGGGGCACACGTTTCCACGGAAACAGGCTGCATTCTGGACTAGGGGCTTTTCAGATGGAGGTATGTCAACAATCACAGAGCGCCAACAGATGTCCACTCCATTGTTCTGATGTAGAAGAGAAAGCCTCTCAAGTCTGAGTGTGTGGACAAAGCCATCACTGAATCAAAAACACAAGACCCAGTAGAGTATGTGCTAAAACTGAGAGAAACACATAACACATTAATTAAACATTTATTTACTTTACTTTAATATAGTAAGAACGCGATAAATAGAATGCTGGAGCATCTTGCTTGTGAGATATGAGTATGGTTTGTCTGTGGGAAAGTTGGTGTAAATGACCCATCCACCACCTTAGCCAACCTTCTTTCTCCTTTCATTGTAAAACACATCTACTTCAGGCTCTTCTGGCTTAGATTTTTTTGGTGTTGCTATTGACCAAACATGCCACATCAAGACCCAGTCGAGACCAAGACAATTCTACAATGAGTTAAGAACAAGGCCAGTGTATAACACACTGGAGTAGATATCATGGACCAGTTCTAAAATCCAAACTAGTGGATCTATTTTAATGCCTAGTGCATAGCCTAGTGTTCAATCAAGTCCAATCTCATAGAGGGATAAGTGTTAAACGGAAGAGGCCAATCTAGAGTGAAATTTTTAATTGAAAATAAAGTTCTAGTGGTTTTCATTCACTCCCAAGAAAAGATAAACCAGTTATATTTTAGTTGGTTGGTCTTGATGTTTGAGACTGAGACAAGACCAAGATAAAGTGAGTTTGAGACCAGGACCTTTACAAAATGCTCTTAAGACCAACCTCAAGACCAAGACGGGGCTCAAATACTACATCAATATCTACCATAAACAAATCAGTTTTTCAGAATAGTCGAGATCAGTTAGGTTCTTTGTTGCACTGTATGTAGTTGTAGCTATAGAACACTTAAATATTACCATTGCCTTTATCAATCAGAAGTCAAGGAGGAGTACATGATGTTAGCAGTATGACACATGACAGTGTAATCTTACAGTAGAATGGTTTCAAAATCTTTAAGCTTCTCAGAAACTTCAAATCAAAATGTGCATTTTACTTCAATGAAATGAAGGTTCACTGCTATATAAATGTTTGTTTGCATGTTAGGTATTTAATCCATTAATATACTGGTTTCAGAAATGACTGTAAAGCATGAAAGAAGAATGACAGAAGGGGCTGTTCTGCTGTTGTGTTTCAGATGTGGCAGACACTGTGAGGCTCTGACATGTGTGTGGTATTTATGACTCCTTTCAGACTAGACAGTCTGCGCTCACTCTACAGTGCATTATTTAAAAAGTGCGACAGTGTGTTTTTAACTCAGTCCAATAATTTTTTTCTCTCTTTTTTCCCCTTTCAGCGTTCTGTTTGTTATTGAGCCATGGCTGCCAGAACGTGGTGGTGTGCTGGAATACACCGTGTTTGGGAAAAGCTTGGTGTGTGGCAGGACTGAATTAATGCTTTACTAGAGCTCAGTTAAGGACTTTTAATATCAATCTACACTTTACTCAAGATGTAGGCGTCTGCATAGATTACTGTGCACGAACCCCAAAAAAATTTAAGAATTTCATCACCTAAATGTTTTGGTTTGTTTAAGGTCATCTTTAACAGTCTTCTGTTTTGATTCTAACTTGTACTCCATCTTATTGGACAAGAAACATCCTCATCCCTTACCATTAACCCTTGAGTGTTACACAAAGAACAAGCAGGGCTATAAAACATCCATGATCCCTTGTTGTTTAACCCCGAGCCAAATATGCTGTTGGGGAGCACTATCTTTCATTGTCACATACTGTACTGAACAAGCTTCTTCTTTCTGGAAAAACAAATCACTTTTCGGTGAAGCTTGTCATTGTGCCTGAGCAATTCAATTCACTTAAGTTGTCCTTGGTTTTTACTAGGAATAATACTGTATGTATGTATACCTGTGCGTGTGTGTGCGTGCGTGTGCGTGCGTGTGTGTGTGTGTGTGTATACATATATATTTTGGATTTTATATGTATATATTCGATATATATATTGAATTTTTAGCTTGCAGTTGCTGCCAACATAGAGCCAATAGCCATAAATCCATTAAATCCAACTGTACTAAAGATGTAAGGTGGAGAACGTATTTAAAAGTTTTTTTTTTACCATTGTTACTTATTGAAAATACGTGTTTTAGGATGGTCTCAAACTTGATGTGTATGGCTTGTTTGAGCTGGAGTGAAAGCTGTCACTCAAACTCTGATGAGTCTGATGAACTCTCGGACTAAAGAACTGTACTGAGTCCAACAGAAAGGTGAATCTCGGTCCACATCTAAGTAGAACTTGAACCATCCTGAGTGTGGCCCAACTCAATAACAGTACATTTGTGGATTAAACAGGCTCGCATGTGTTGCCCACCCGTGTTAAGTCACACATTTTATTTGGACATATACAATCAGGGCTAGCTTTGCTATCAGTTGTAAGTCTCAGCAGGGAATCAGCAGTACTTTAGTGTAATTCCACGTTTATCCCACTTAAGTAACAGCTTGGTCCCGCAGCAGCAGCTCCATCTTTAACTATTGATTTCTTGCTTTGTAGAGTTGGCTATGGTATTTGTAAATCTCTCCAGGCTGAAGCTCACAATCGCTGCTTGTTGCAATGTGCTTCTGCAGCAACAGAAATGCACACAATCTTCGACAGATTAGGGAAGCTAAAGGGGTCGGAGAACGCTCGCTTTCAATTTTCAACAATCTCAGAGAAATAGGTGGATCCAAGATTAAGCTCAGTATTTTCACTCCAATGTATTTTTGTCATTACTGAATGACGCAGCACTACCTCCAACAAAGACACAAACAGTCCATCTTTGAAAAGCAATTGTAACAAAAAAGGTTAAAGCAAAAGCATCTGGACACAGATTTTAAGGTGAAGACTTATCTTTTCTTATCTTTTATTCTGAGTTCAACTGGTAAGAGAGCTAGGCTTATATCTCTAGTGTGAGGAGTTTGACTGAAACTAAACCTGATTGGACCAGACTGTTCTGGTCTCATAGTCGTTAGTTATAAAAGGACAGTGTGACTCCAAATGTCAGAGTCGTTAAAGGCTCAGGAGAGTTGTTAGTGACACTCTTCCATTCAGGTGTTGTTGTTGTTCTAGAGTGAAACTGTTTTGATTTAGGTTTCAGAACACTGTTCACTAATCAACATGAATCTGAGGTCAACCCCTCTGTTCAGGGAGGACTTTCCATTTCAACAAAAATGACAGAACCACTCCACATCCCTTTTCTGGCCCAAATTCAGACATTGTTGTCCTCATTACTCTACACATTACTGCGAAAGGGTCTTGTTTTTAGAATGGACCAAGTTTTTGACGCAGAATATTCCTTGGTTTTAAGTGGACTGGAAAGTGGTTTTTGTAGGGGACCTCGGCTGCAGCACAAGGTGAGTCTGTTGAAGGGGGCTGTCTTAGAGACCTTGAAAATAGAGGGCTGGTTCAACTATAGGTATTAGTTTGGAGACTATGGGTATTAGTTCTGACACACTACAGGACAAATTCTATATTAAACAACATAGACCAGCCCCTGCATTGGGCTTTTGAACAACAGAGAGTTGTTTAAACAATGTTCTGCTGTAAGAGAAATTCAATTTTGAAAATGAAAAACACTTAACTACATCAAAGTGTGCTCCATAGTTCCACAATAAATGCTGCTAAGACAAGCTTTGTACAAATGAATAGTAAATTCTTGGGCTTTGGAAATCATTAACAGTATTAAGAACTTTATGTAAGGTATATTATTACTTAGCTAAAATACTAAACACTGGTCCATCCTCTAAACAGTATATTGATTTTCAGCCACCACCGACTAAATTACCACGAGGAGATCACTTTCAGGTTTTCAGCCTAACTTGGTAATTAGCTTGTGAAGCTTGAATGAGCCTCTTAATGGAGTAGAGCTTATTAACACTTGTATCTCCACTGAAGGAGAACTAATCTATAATCTCTAATTCAGTGCTCCAAAGTGATACTCTCAAAAATCACACTGCATTTATCAGTGTTACCACTTTATTTTATTTTATTTTTCCCCTTTACCCACGGGGCTGCAACAGCGGACTAATCCGCTTTTTACACCGGATGCCCTTCCTGGCGCAACCCTGTATAGGCGTTACCAGTGCTTTATAAAATCTATGTACCTCAAATCTTTTTTTGTTTGTTTGTCTTACATACTGACCCAAAAAACAAACTGTGCTTTTGGGCTGGATGTTTTTTGTAAAGACTTATTTCCATCACTGTTGGTCACATGACTAGACACAAGGTGCGCAGTTGCATGCTAGTACAATTTGTGACTGGCTTGATCCCGACTTTCTCTGAACACGGTAACGGAAACTTTGTGAAGACAATTTTTAATGAAGGAAAAAAACAGCCCTCTTTTATATTAAGAAACTTTAACAGATGCTTTAAATAAAAAAATAAAAATTTTAACTTTCCATAACATTGTGAGTCAAGCCACTTTTGGAATCCTGTGATGTTCTGAGAAAACATTTCTGCTTTATGTGGTTCTACTTTAACCAGAGCTGAATTATTACTAAACTTTGTTTTGCCACACATAAATCAATGAGGCCATTATTTAAGAATGAATTATAGCATTTTAACAAACACAGAAACTACAATCTAACAATACACTGGGGACTCCCTCTGAACATAACAATTACATAATAAGTGTCTCCTTTTGTTCTCCATGCAGCAAATGACTAGTTGCTGGGTGGTCAATAGCCAATAAAGTCTTTCTTGGTAACAATAATTGCACATTTACCAACAACGTGGCGACCTTGAATCAAGGTGGGGCCATGTATTATGTGCACCCAGCAATTTGTCTCTCCGATTTCTCTGCAATTCCTGCCGTCCATCACTGTCACCAGCTCACTATTGATCAGAGGGGGCTCATGTTCACATTGGCCCGTATCCTGCTGTATCCTCGTCACTCTGTGTCAGCCTGGTCATCATGTGTAACTGTAAAATAACACAATAGCTTCACGTCGCACTTCCTGTAACAACACAAGTGATATCCATGAGTCAACTATCTGATAGCTGTCAAGGACAAGAGGCATGGCTGCAGGCTGATATTCAGCAGATGGAATTAAATATTTAGTGCAGATAAGATAATTCCATTTATCAATCAAATGGATTTTGTTATAGTTTTTTGGGAGAATAGTGCTGCACAATTTTTTCTGTCAGTCTCCCATTGCATCCTTCCCTCTCTTGTCAACAAGACCCCAATACTTGAACCAGGTGTCAGTTCTCATCCCTGCCTCTTCAAAGGGCAGCCCGCCAGAACTCCAATACGTCTGACTAACTACTAGTGATGTGAGCCAAGCCCTTCATTGCCTGGACCTAAGTAGCAAGTTGTCTGAGTTAAAAGGCATCTTACTCTATTCCTTTTTTAACACTACTGTAATAACCTTTTGTAATGCCCAAGATTACACAAATCTTCCAGACTATCCTGATCATCGCAGAGTGGAATACTTGAGTGTGCAAGATTTCAGTTTATAATGTATATGGACACCACAAAACATAATGTAGAAATGAAAGAAGAAATTGTACTTGTGCATATTGCTTTAAATCATCCTGCAATTGTCTGGGAACAACTGCTCTGCCATGCACAGGAACATCCATCTCATTTAAATAAGTCAACAGCTGTGAGTATTTGTTCTGTCGGTGAAGTAGACAGAGGGTTCTCTACAGGAGACGCCCTGCGGCTTGTTAGCTTTGTGCTGATTGACTGTAAGTGCTCTTTATCACAACGAATGAGTGATGAATGTTCTGCTGGCTCTTCTATTTGTTTCATGTCACTCTCTGCTCAGGGAATGTCATTTACGGGTTTGCTTCTGTATGCTTACTATAGGAACAAAAAAAATACATTAAAAACACCAATCTGATGCTAAAGGTGTCAGTGTTGCTGACAAAGATAAACAACTGCTGAACAAATTAAACATCATTTGGACACAATCCCACAGTGGCTGAAAAGCAAAGTGCAGAATCTGACAAAAGTTTGAATGTAAGAAAGTGGAACAAATGGCCCTTACTTAATTTTATGACAAAATGTTTATGCTTTCTTAGCTTGCATTATTGCTAAAGCATCATTTAAATGCTTCGGGATTAAACTTGATAAACCAGAAAATGTCATTCATACGTTATATGCAGTCTCATAACAGTATGAGACAGAAAAACAGACACTGCAAGGCAATAATTAAAAAAGGTTTGTGGGGATATTAAAATGCTGATGCAAAAATCTACTCAGAAATATGTCTAGTACACCATCTAAATGTAGCATGTTGTTAGTTTAGCACAACTGTACACAAAGATTTAAAATGTTCGGAGAGTCTTCTTCTTTCTAAGGTTGCTTAATATCTTTAACTGCACAATTTGTTAAATGGTGAAAAAATATTGATCATCTTGATGAAACATGTTTAAATGACTTCCTTCTTGAGAGCAGTAGTCATATCCAACAGGCTGAGCGTCCGAGGGTTTCACTTTCACGTATTTCTGTGACAGTGTGCATCTACAGTGAAGAGAAAACTGGCAGCTCTCAGATTCTGTTTGATCAGCAGCTGCTTCTAAAGCTGATCAGAGAAGGGCCTAATCCTTTATATCACAGCCAATTTCAGTCTGTCTAAATGACAGCCCTGGTGTAGTCCAGCCATACATGGACTGCCAGCAAAAAATAGATCTTATTTGTTCTCTTTTGGGCAGATGGTATCCAAAGCCAAACTGTGCTTTATTACCTGTGAGCTGAGCATGTTTTTACTGGGCTGACGATTTAATCAAATTGAATGAATTTGTGGTGCTTTGTGCAGTTTCAAAATTCCAGCGGCGCTTATTAATTAACACGTTGCCAAGCCGGTGCTGCGTCTTGAATGATAACGCTCTCCACATTTCTCAGAAGTCCTATCACAAGTGATAGACCTGTGGAGATGAAAGTGCAGCCTATAGTGCTTTTCCCTCCGGCTCTTTGGGACCAGGAAAAGGAGTCTTTTAAAGGACTTGTGACAAGCAAGCTTTGAAGCAGATTGTTAGCGTCTCGTGTTGCAAACTGATGTTCACTGTGCACTGTCCCCTGCACACGGCGGTTAAAACTATCAATCTCATTGAAGCCCACACAATTTTTCCCAGTTGTGAAATATTTGTTCTCACTGTTTCAAAGCAGCCCCTGGAGCCCTATAGCAGCAGCAGAACCATAATGAGCCGCTCTCCATGAGGTCAAATACCTGCTGCTGATAAAACACTAGCTCCTCTCTCATGTCCCCGAGGAAAGATTGATTGCACTGAGAGCCTTTTAATATAAATATATTATCTCCCAAAAGTGATATGAAATCTCACTCTAAGAATGCTGCTTCAACACTTTATCAGTGGAAATGTGATCAGAGAAATCTAAGAGCGGTGCATTCTGCTGCCTCACAGCTTTCTCAGAGCAGTAACCCTGTTTGCTTGGTCCTGGAAGAATAAAGGAAATGAAAATATGTCTTTCACATTGATTTAGCCCAGACACTGTGCCAGTGTTCAATGATATATTGTGTTTTACAAGTAGTTCATGTTTTGTAGTCAAGACTGGTATTTCATTTTGATCAATGAAGAACTGAAAACACAGTATTCCGTATGGTCTGATAATAACCTGCTCACATACATCTTGACCAAGCCAAAATTGGATGCCTACGAGCAGTGCTGGGACTCTAACCTAGTTCCATACACCTCTGACATCAAATATGTCCCTGGCAGGCTAAACGTTGTGGCTTATGCCCTAAACAGGAGACCATTTGTGAGACCCTTGCCAGAGCGTCTCCTATCTGAGCCTTATAGTGAGCTTTTGAAGCAGGCCTATAATGTAAAAAATTAGTCTGTACAGGATGCTTTTTATATGACCTGCCAACCCCAGTCATTGTCACCCGCCTTTCTCAATGGCCATCAATGTCTCTATGTCCAGGGACATAGTTTCCTCCCCTCTGTTGTCTGCTAACAACGTTGCGTACCAGGCACCACACTGCTTCTCTTGCTGACCATCTATCAACGTTTGCTGTGTCCGACTTGGACGTTTTCTCTTTGTTGTCCCAAACTGAGCTACTGTCTCATTAGGACCGTGATCCTGTGATCTCTACAGTAGCCTTCTATGTGAGCCGGAAGCGCAGACCTTCCAGACATGAGCGGAGCAGTGAGTGTCTGCAGGCTTTGAGGATTCTAAAGCAGTGGGATAAACTTGCATTTCTGGATGGGATTATTTATCGTGTCACAAAAGATCCTTTGACCAAACACAAGTGCTTCCAGTTTCTTGTCCCAGAGTCTCTCAGGTCAGTCATGCGCTCTGGCATACACAACAATGCCAAGGACAACCACGCACTCTGTCACTAGCTTGTAAACGCTTCTATTGGTATGACATGGAGAAGGACGTATGCAACCATGTGAAACAGTGTCCAAGATGTGTCCTCAGCAAGACCCCTGAACCAGCTGCTAGAGCCTGCGAGAGGTCCCGGGTTCAGCTCCTGGACAAGGCCCCAAATATGTTACAACCCCCTCTAAACTAAAGGGACCTTCATATAAAAATTCAACACATTTGATGTAAAGAGAATGAAATTGCTGATGCCTTATCCCGTCTACATACTAATGTATAGTATAAACTGAATAGTTTGATGTGAGCAGTTTTTTTTTCTCCTGCATCCTTCAAACATATTCAGTGTCTTTGGGTGGGGGTGTTACATTTGCATGTAATGTCTGTGTATTCTACCTGCAGGAGGAGTGGGTGTGTCTGATCTCAGCTACTGACTGGCTGCTACCCTTGTTTGGTGGAATTTTTTTTGCCGGCTCGCTTTCTGCTCCGTGTTTCAGCCTCCCGTTTGTGCTGCTGCCGCTGTCAGGGGCAGCTTAGACGTTCAGCTCTTTATGTGGGGTGGCGGTTGCTCAGTGGGTAGAGCAGTTGTCCTTCAACCGAAAGGTAGGCGGTTCGATTCCCATTCTCCCCACAGTTTATACTTGGGCAAGACACTTAACCCACCTTGCCTCCAGTGCCACAGCTCTGGTGTATGAATGTTTGGAGGTTGGAGTGTCTAGGTGCAAAATGGCTGCCACATCTCCACCCACAGTGTGTGACTGTGGAGTAAATAAATAATGGACTCTGTAAAGCGCTTTGAGAGCCTTGAAAATGCGCTATATAAAACCAATCCATCATTTATATTATTATTATGTCCGCAGTTCGTTTATTTCAGTGATGGGGGCGTTGGTCCTGTTTTAACGATTTGTTATTTTCCTATAGGGTTCAGGATTTGTTAAACAGGGACAGGGGAGGCAAGTCGGATACGACGGTCCAATGGCGGGCTGGCTCTGGCTCTTTTGTTTATTTTGGCCGACCCATCACCGCATTTTTGTTTTCCTTCGATTCTTATTTTAAATAGGCAGTTGGAGCTTTAGTTGTGTATGGCTTTTTGGTTTGTCCCAAATCCTCTGTTTAATTAATAAATTGTTGGTTTTTGTTGCCTTACACTTTGTGTGGTTTGAATATTTGTTAAGGTCCCTTTAGTTTAGCAGTGATCGTAACAGAATCCCACTGGAAAATATCAAGACCAGTGCTCCTCTGGAGCTTGGTTGCGTCGACTTCTGGTCAGCTGAGGACAGTAACAACAAGCCCGTGGATGTCCACGTGGTCACTGACCATGTCACCGAGTATGTTGAGATCTTTGCCCCCTAGGTCGAAATAGAAGTGGCCACAAATGATTCAGTCCTATACCTTTGTGTATAATTGTAATGCTCACAAAATCAATTTTCTTCATTCTACCTGATGTTCGGGAGGGTCCCTCAATTGCCAGTCGACTTTATGTTCAAGAACGTTCTCCATGATGACACCATTTTTGTAATTCTAGGGGGGTGAATGTACTGTTATGACACTGTTATGGCATCTGGCCAATAACAATGTATGCCAACATGCTAACATGATGTATTTTTGATGATGTATGTTTTGTCGCGGTTGGGCTGGAAGTTTTGGCAGCTACGTGCTAATTGCTGTTTGTTTTACATATGAGAGAGAATAAATGGAGTGTACCTCCAAACACAGTCTTGGTGTCTAGAGGGTCCTTCCGATACCACACACTAAATAACACACAGTCCACTGGCCACATCAGCAAAAACAATATAATTTCAAATTCAATTCCAATTAATTGCTCTAACCACCATTCTGTTAGCCAGTCCAAACGGTAGAGAGGATACTTTAAAAGTACTGAATGTTTGCAAATGAACACAAATCAATGCACATTTCTTCAGGAGGTGCCACGTGTAGCACATTTAAGTACCAGTGAGTTTGGCCTTTCTAAAAGTCAATAAATCTGGAATTGATGGATTACACGTCTGTGTGTTTCTATACTGTTTTAAAGGCGTCCGAGTGAGACAGGCTCTAGGATTAACTTGGACAGCTTGAGTTACAGCTTGAGTTTGGGGGCAATTCAACAGGAAGTAAATCAATGTGAGGATTAATTGTTGCACCACATCCTGAGCAGTGGACACTCAATCCAGCCGGGGGGAGACTGCTATAATGGATCTAAAACACAGACAGTATAGCTCTCCCCTTAACCATTCCCTACTCCTCAGATTATAGAAGAAGAGAAGCTTTTAGACAGCAGCCAAAATTGTTGTTAAGTGTGACTCTGATCTGAAATTGCTGGTTTGAAGTCTCTCCTCAGTGACGGTCCCTTGGTACCTCACGTGTCTAAGGAAAGATGGTAAAAAATATCTCCTCTGAAGCTGCCTGCAGTTAGTGATGTGTTTAGAAAGAGCTTATTTAAAATGCTGGATTGAAACAGGCTCGTTTTGTTTTGTTGTTGGTCATTATTTATTCATGTAGCCTTTTTGTGACACCAGTGGATTACAAATTCAACAGATCGCTGTGACAGTGCTCTGTGCTCCCACTTCCAAAATAGTGGCAATACCCAAACAGACTAATAACAGGTGTTAATAACTATCTGGAGAGAATGGTGCTGAAACATATAAAGGCTGCTCTCCCAATTACTAGCATGCATATTTACCAAATAGATCAACAGATGATGCCATCTCCACTGCCCTCGATACAATACTGCTACAGTTGGAAAAGCAGGAACATATGCAAGGTTGTTAATAATAGATTCCTCTACTGGTTGTGACACCATTCTTTCAAACAGACTGTTTCACAAGATGGTCCATTTGGGGAACCATCACAACATCTGGCTATGGACACAAGACTCTTTTATTAAGAGGCCAAAGTCTGTGAGAATAGGCCCCCACCTCTCCTCCTCCCTGTCCATCAGTACAGGAGCCCCACAAAATGTTTATCTTGTTCATATGATACAGTCATATAAAAAAAAAAAAAAAGAAGAAAGTTAGCCAAGCAAACCACCCCTATTCTTTTTTTATATACAAAGAATTTATGTGGTCCCTCACAATTTGAGTTTAATTTTAAGGAGTTGAACAAATAGACATGTATTTAACACAGAATTGCACCATGAGTTTAACTGCATAGACTTACAATCAGTTAGAAGGTATCAACCCATTCATAGAGTGGTCGTTCTTCAACTGGAAGGTAGGCGGTTCGATTCCCGCTCTCTCCACAATTCAAAAACTGTTGTTGTGTCCTTGAGCAAGACACTTAACCCACATTGCCTCGTATGAATGTGTAAGAATGTTTAGTGAAAAAAATAACTGTCATGTCTCTGTCAGTCTGCCCCAGGGCATCTGTGGCTACAGATGTAGCTTATCACCACCAGTGTGTGACTGTATGAATGAATAATGGACGGCCTGTAAGTGCTTTGAGTCCCTTGGTCTCTTGGGAGAAAAGCGCAATATAAATCTAATCCATTATTAGGCCCGAGCCGGTGATAGCCGGAAGGGCCTATTGTTTTTGCTCGGATTATTTATTTATTTTTTTTTTTTCTGCAAAATGATCCTTAATTTGACCCAGTGAACATGCGCGAAAAGTCTTTTTTAATTGGGCCCAAAGTTCAAGGTCGGCAAAAAATTTATGTATTTGAAGTCCCTGAAATAAAAATATGAAAAATGACTCAGTGGCGACCCCTAGAAAAGTCAAAATACATTGGGCCTATGGAAAGTGAAAGTAATTTTTTTCCAATGTAGAAATACAAAACTTGGTACATTTATAGGACACCTCAGGGCAAACAGAAAAGTCTATGACAGCCACAGCGTAAACTCAACAGGAAGTCCGCCATGTGGGGTAAAAGGCGCGACCACCTAAATTGCACCCCTTACGCCAAAAGATTCAACTCATTGTGTTTTTGTCTAAATGGCCCCAATTTTGGTGAGTATCATCTAGATACATGTGCCAACAAAACTTGTCATTTTGTTTTTGATATCTTATCGGGTGTGGGTGTGGCAAGCCTGTAACGAGGCGGCCATTTTTGTGGTAATAAATTACCCCTTAACTCTCAAACGCCTTCTCGGATCAAGTTGGACCCAAAAAGGCGTTTGTGCACATTCACGACCTGAACACAAAGATATGTAAATAAAAGGGTTTGCTTTAGAAATGGCCCTCTAGCGCCACCTACAAACTTATAATGGGACCCAAGAATTTAGTTTGTCATAGAGACATGAAATTTGGTACACACATCATTTATGTCATGACGAACATAAAAGCCAATGACAACCACCCCCTATCTATAAATGTGTTGCCATAGCAACGGAGCAAATATGTGGAAAAAGTCAATGGGAAGGGAAAATTTTAGTTTGTCCTAGGCAAATGAAACTGGGTACACACATCCAGCATGGGCTTATGAACATAAAAGCCAATGGGGACCACACCCTATCACACACGAGAAGGCGGCCATTTTGAATTAAAAATGTGAACCGCCTTAGAATACACCTCACTTTTAAAAATTGACAGAAAATAGCTGCTTCATTCCACAAACACCAAACTTAGGCAAAATGAGCTAAACACACGTGAGCACAATAGACAGCGCCTTTTCTTGTTGTTTTTGCTCAATTTATATATTTTTTTTAATTTTAAATCTTTTCTGCAAAATTATCATAAATTTTGACCCAGTAAATTTGCGCAAAAAGTACATTTTATTGGCCACTAAACTCAAGCCTGGCGAAAAATTTATGTATTTTAAGTATTTGAAAAAATAATAAAAAGAAATGACTCAGTGGCAACCCCTGGAAAATGAAAATACATTCGGCCTATGGAAAGTGAAAGTAATTTTTTCCAACGTATAAAAATGAAACTTGGTACATCCATAGGACACCTCAGGGCAAACAGAAAAGTCTATGAAAGCCAGAGCCTAAACTCAACAGAAAGTCTGCCATGTGGGGTGGAACGCGCGACCACTTAAATCGCACCCCTCGCATCAAAAGATTAAACTCAGGGAGGAGGCTCCTCTAAAGCCACGACTAGTTATATATTATTATTACCCATATGTTGGGTAATGCCTTTACATTGAATTTAGAATTAAGTTAAAATGATTTCTCCTTACTTTTAAGGCCCAAGTGTCCTATCTCAGAGACCTTAAAGTGCTGTATCTGTTCCTAGGTTTCTAAAAGTACAATAAGTTGAGTTACCAAGCTCCTGTTTTCTGGACTCAGCTCCAGCTCACATTAAAGAGGCAGACATAGTCTCTACATATAAGGTCAGGCTTAAGACTTTCCTTTTTGATTATGCTCAGGACATACTGAATAGTAATAGGGTTGACATCACAGATGAGCTAATACTGCTATACCTCCAAGCTGGGTGACCGAACTGATAATGTAGTAGACTATAGGAAATACATACCATTTCCAGTCAAATCATAATTTCATCTTTGCACTTGATCTGTCATTTTCACATTACAATTCACATTTATTTTGTACCATATTCATTTTGAAAATGACACAGAACTACCTTTTCAAGAGACAGCTGCAGCAAAGGAAAGAATATTTTTGACTGGGACTAACCTCACAAGCTAAAGACATTTATCTATGATCTTGTCTCTGCTTTGTTGTCACTGTACATACTGTATACTCCCTATTTGTTGGTAGATTTTTTTTGTTTAGCTGAGATACGCAGCAGGAAATGGATTCCTGTTGGATATTACTCTTTGGGAGAGGAGCTGAGGCTGGCATTGGCCTTGGTCATTTGTCAGGTTTTCGTACATGAGCTCGTCTGCTCTGACTTATCGCATCGGGCCGGGCTGCAGAGGAGATAGGCTCTTAAACAAATGGCTGCTGTCAGACAAGGGAAGGCAGCTTTAATGAGTCTGTCTCTTGTTGCCTTTAAAGAGAACGCACCTCCACAGGAGAAAAGGATTATAGCCTACATACAGCACTGTGATAGAGAACACACTGATGAAGTCTGAAGGATGGTGATCATTTGTTAAAGCTGTTCAGGTTCTCTTTGACATCACATAAAACATACCATTAGTCACTGAAGATGCAAATTGGCAACTCTAAAGTGTCCCTAGTGAATGAATGTAAGAGTGAATGGTTGTCTGTCACTGTCTATATCTAAATGTCAGCCCTTTGTCCAGGATGTACCCTGGCCTCAGACACAAAGCTGCTGGGATAAGCTCCAGTCACCCGCGACCCCTAACGAAAACCAAGCAGAAGAAAATTATTGAATGAATGAATAGTCACTGAAGACAACATGCTTTAATTACCTCATTGCAGTACAGATAAAAAAATAAAAATAATAATCTACACATGCTGTAAGCTTATTTCATTCACCATTCAATTTGTGTGATAAAGTTTGATGCTAAATTCTGTTGGGGTGAGGTGGAGGAAGAGGAGGAAAAATTAAAAAACAACACACAAAAATATTGCTTGTGTAAAAGTCATAAAGTAAAAAAGAATAGTCAATAATAAAACTACTAGTACTTTTAAATGCCTCCATTTTATCAATATTTATAAAAGCTTGAATATTCCGTTTTTCCGTTGCTTTAAAGACCTGCAGCAAAAAACTGCCTATGAATATCATTTGTATTGTTTAGTGTTCAAGGTTTCCAAACCCAGGAGAGAGTCACAAACTTGCCCACACAAGTCTGCACCATTTGCATTTTACCAAGAAGGTCCCTGGCAGAATGAACACTATTATATCATCATAACAGAGGAGGTGAATTTATTTGTCTAATATCTTAATTGTGGCATTATGTATTCAGTATGCAATGTAGGTAGTTGCATTCATTGTTCAGCAGTGACAAAAGAGCGTTAAGTAATAGTCTTTTTGTCTACAAGCCTTTCCAATCGAGATAAATGGGTCAATTTGAAATGTAATTAGCCAACCTCACAAAGCCTGTTCCCTGGATATTTAGCTTTTATCACACCAAGTGCCAAATCTCCGCCCGCTCTTATTCTTTTGTTCAGAGTTAAATGAGACAGAGGGGATAGATTTGCAACACTGGCTCTTTTTTTTAGGTGACATTAAAACACTTTAAAAAAAAAAAGACAATGGATTGTTGATGGTGAACAAGAATGTCAATGCCTTTGTCAAATGAAGGTTACAGAAACAATTAAAGGCACAGTAAAGTCAGATAAGGTTTTTCTAGGGTTTTTAGGAAGAACAGGTTCCATGGAGACGGCACTGTCAGTTTGCTGATTTATGACAACAAAGAATCAAAGCCAGCACGCTTTCACAGATCTATTTTTACCGGCAGACATGGGCCGACACTCACACCTCCATGTCTGAATCTGAGAACAGGATGAAAATTGCCTGTGGTTAGATCAGCCAGCAGAGCCTCATCTCTTGACCCTGTGACAGTGAAGTAAACACACAGCCATTGCTTGTAACACAAAATCACATATTTTTTTTTACTGTTGAGTTAATATTTGACTTCTTTGTGTGCTTCACATTTGGGAAAATAATATTTTTGGCCCACTTACTATGTACTCAACCACCACAAAGCCTGTTTTGGTAGCACTTTAGATTCAGCAATAGTATAATATTGTTGTAACAAGATGATAATATTAATTTTCTGGAAGCGGGAGCTAATGGCGTAACATTTTGATGAGCGACTGTGTGAGTTGGTCCGAAGTGTTTGACGTGACTTCACTGGCAGCAAGTTGTTTAAAGCCTCCGCAAACTTTGAGACGTATAAAGTAAAGCAAAATCTACGTTACTTGTCCATGTATCTCAAAGGCAGGATTAGAGAATCCCTTCAAGACATTGCTGTTCTCCACGGTGTCCCAGAGAGCTCCTTACAAAAACACACCTTACAAAAAGAAACTGCCCAACCAACATTACACACGCAATTACAATAACATTAACCATACGGGATTAGAAATCATCCTGCATACGAAACCTACATCACCAGCCGTAGGTCTGCATCAACCCTTACTCTCTTTTACAAATATCTGCACAAAGCAGTCTATAAAAGACACTTCTGTATAGCCACAGCGTCTTATACCTGACTTTTATTATTCTCTGTTGATGCTATTGCAGTAAAACACCGCTTTGCGCACATTTGTCATAAATTAAACTTAATTCATTTGGTTCATTTGCATAAATCCACAACAGCATTCACCATGTTTCATTAATGACCAAATGGAAAGGACATGTCTTTGGTGGATTATATGGCCAGACCAGGACCAGACCAGGACCAGACCAGGACCAGACCAGGACCAGACCAGATCAGGACCAGGACTATGGGTGGATTACAGCTGTTAGGGATTTTGCTGTTAGTGAGTCTTTTTTGTACTGAATATAGTAGAGGCTACATTCACACACTTGCTCAAAAAATGCTATTGTAATTGTAAGTGTGATTAAAGTTGATATAATGTCGTTTGTTCAATTCTTGGCAATTTCTGGCGCAGTTTATTGTTGTTGTAATCCCGTTTAGCAGTTTTTTTTTTGTAAAGTGTTTTGTTTTTTGTATTTTGTTGAGCTCTCTGAGCCACCGTAGTTCTTGCCTCTTTCTTAAGAAATACATTATTAAAAACCTTCTCCAGTGTCGAAATGTATGTTGTTCTAATTTGTCTTGTCCTTCTTCTTCTTATTGTTATTATTTAAGACTTTTGACTCCATCTATTTCCGCTCTACAGGTCATTTAACATAAGACTGTTGTTGACATAGATTATGTTTGGATGTATAGAGGTCAAGACAAAAACAACATTTGTAATAGACAGATCTAATTGTATTGTATTTGTGGAATTCAAAAGTCTTAGTGAATATACTGCTAAATAGATATACAGAGTATTAAATCTGTCTCCAAAAGTATCTGAAGGGGTCTGTAAATAAACTATAAAATATGACTGCTTTTACTTCATTAAACAAAAATCCCACATCAAATGGGTCACAATTTCAGCCTAGGGATCCTTCTAGAGGGTTAGTTCATTTAAAATATATCTATATGATTGCCCATCAGATGATCAAGGTGAGAGTGATCAGTATTCTGTGCAGAATATTGTTGTTATAAAAAGTCTTACATGTCTGTGTACACGGTTAAACAAATAATTAAAAAAATTACAATACAATAACTAATTCTGCGTTCATTGACGTTTGCAGGCAAAGTCAAAAGAACAGGGGACAGTATTGAAAGTCAAACTGAAGCCTAATAATTCCTTCACTGTCGGCAATTTCCATCTTTTTAATATGTGTCATTAACCACATTTGGGATTCATTTCCCTGAATATTGAGCACAATCTACCTTTTGTCCTTTAGCAGTACAACCCTAAACAGTCTCTTTAGAATTAGTGCATGAGGCTTCACAAAGTTACCAAATAACCCTTGAAGCAAGCAATTATCCGAGCAATTTGGTCCGAGTGATTACAATTACCTGTATGAGCACTCCAAAGAGCAAAAGCTTCTACGTGATGTGGATTGTACCTGCTATTCCACGTCATCGGCAGGGACAAGGAGATCATTGAAGTGGAGTTGATTCACAGTAAATGTAAGTCATTTGGTGTTTATATAAAAGGAAATAGATACAGCCTTGCATGTATAATAAAAAGAAACACAGACAAGAAACATCCCTATAACCATCCTCAGTAACAATCAGCCCAGTCACATGCAACTACAGACATTTAAATGATTGTCTTAATTTTACACAACAACGTGTTTTGCCAAATCTGCAATGATTCTGCTTCTTTACACAAAGCCAGTGTTGTCACGCCTCAAAACTGCACATTTTTGAATCCGGCCAAGGAGTTTTTTTTTCTTTTGTTTCGGCTGCTGCTCCGCTCTTGTGTAAACTGTGAAGAACTGTGTCTCTCTGAAAACAAGTGTCTCTCCTAAAGAAGGGGTAGCAAAGGTTTATTTTATTTATTCACATTTTTGTGAGGATTAATCCCTTGAGATAAATCATCTTGTTTTCGAGGGGGTCCTCTAAAGGTAGCAAAAGAAAACCCACCCCATATTGGTCTAGTATATGTACTAAATTGTTTAGGGTGGCTCTGTGTGGCATGACTGTTTTCTGACCAGCGTTGTTGTGTTAACGGCTCCTAAAATTTCTAAACTATAATCTAATAATGTGTATTGAAACACTGTAGTCCAACTGAAATGGCAGTCATTTTAATTTGTCCTAGCTATCACACCAGGATAAATCAAGTCATTGCTCTGCTATTGCTGCAAGTGTATGACTGAACCAAGGTCGGACTCTGAGTTCACAGTTTGCAGAGACACAGAGTTGACACCTGCACAGCCCCCTTTGAAATAGACAAAGACAATAGGCTTTTGCTACTATGACTCTGGCTAACTGTGGTTTAGTCTTTCATGACATAAACAATTAAAAATCAAATCTCTGTCTATTGTAAACTCAGAAGAAAACAGTCTAACTGTTGAGATGAGAGTAGCTTGACTAAACTGAGCATGTAAACACAAGCTCCTTTCATATATGCAACCTGCCATGCAGCAAAGTTCCTGCGTTTCAGAACAGGATCATGTGTGAAAAGAGCCAGAACTGATTTCACAGGAAATCTGTTCTGACCTAGTAACATTGGGACTGGTATGTGGTATGAATGAAAACAGGAACATTACATGCATGTATACTGAACATATACAGATTCCCTCTGCCTTCTCATTTATCATGTTATCTTCTAGTTAAGACATGTAGTATATTACTGAATCAAGTGTGAACTGGGGAGGCCAGGGAATGTTTTGGCAATTTTCTAATTTTCTGTGTGAACAATGAAAATGATTAGTGCTTCCTAGTTCTTTCCTGGGAACTGGTGTCTATCGTACCCAGTTAGACAAAACCTAACAATCCCGGTATGGGATAATTGGTATCACAACGTGTTATCAGCTTGCTGGGTTTCTGTCTGGAGTGAGCGCATATTCATGTGGAACACAGGGCCCTATGCTATAAAAGTGGATTAGGAGGTTAGCAAGGGAAGTTCAGGGTTAAGCCTGGGTTTTCAATATTACAAAGCTTTTTTTTTCATAAATGCTGTTAATTCAGTGTATGGTGCTAATCAGCGTGCTGTCACTCCAGAGAGAAACCCAGACTTAACTCAACGAGTTGATAACCCGCTCCGTGATAGCAATTATCCAGCTTCGGATTGTTAGGTTTCGTCTAACTGGGTAAGAGAGACATATCTGGGGTAGGTTCAACTGGGTTTGTAGTACAGGACCATGGTGGAGTCAGCACTAAACAATCACAGTAACATGTTGGAGTGCATCAACCTGAGGAAAAACACATAGCATCAGAGACTGACTATGTTTAAAATATTGCATTAAAATAAATATTAATCCGTTAATCTCAGCTCTCCCAACCCTGGTCTCACCTGCCTGAGGAGGCTAACGTGTGAACTATTAAAGTTTAAAAGGACCTATGCACTGATCGTCCCAGTCTGTCTGTAAAGACCTAATAAGTACAGTGGGGGCCAGTCAATTGCTGCCCCAGACTTTACAATTACACTTCAGCTCTAACGCTCGATGTAGTCATGAAGCTAACATCTGTGGATCCCCGTGGGAACATATTAGTACACAGGTCCTTTTAAACAAATAACTCTTCAGTCTAGAGAGACAAAGATAGGCGAGACCGTGGTTGGGACTGCTCAGTACGGGGCAGGAGGGACTGAGAGGAGCAGGAGTTTAAAGCATGTTCACACCGCATTTTCTGATCCACCTCTCTTTCTCCTTCTTATTGTAATTATTAAGCATTATTATATTAAGCATTACGCTCACCCTTGATGTGGTATTTACAGTAAGACTCCAGTGACGAGTGGGGCATATTCACCTGCCCCGGTATAGTCCACCTAATGTAGGGTAACAGTAGCTACACATCAGTACCACCTTTCTCTAAATCTGGGCTCAATATCTAAGGCTCTCTTCAAGACCCAGATGTGCAGCTCAGAAAACTGAATAGTAGAACTGAAACTGAATAGAGAAGTGTTCTCCCTTTGAGTTTTCCCTGTAGAAATACAGTAATAATAAAAAAGCCGTAATGCACTTATTAGTGAAAATGAAGTGCAAGTTTTCTATTTACTAAAAGAAGAGGATACTATTCAGATGTCTTTAATTTGATTATTTTTATTGGAAATGTATAAAACAAGATAATAACACAGTGTCTTGTTTCATATAAAGAACGTTAAATAAATAAAAAAGCAAAAATGACTCATTGGCGACTCTTTGTGCTCACATGGTCATTACTTTTGATGTAAAACATGTGACATTTTTCATACATTAACAATTTTTTTCTTTTGTGAAGCCTTTTGTAGAGATATACTACCATGATCTAATGACACATACACCCCTTCACAGATGAAAGCTCATGTCCATCTTCATCTGTTTCTTCTAAGTGCCAGAAAAACAAATCATTTTTTGTCATCACCCTTTGTCTCAGCCGCCTTATAAATCCCACATATTGCTATTTGAGTTGTTTTCCTCCATCTCATTCCACATCCGCCTGGCTCTTGATGGCCTTGAGTTAAGCACTGATTGGAGAGCTCTTCAAATAGATTAAGAAGATATGCTTTGTTGTTTACTCAGACGCAGGAAATAATGCTGATGAAAAGCACTACTGTTCTTCTGTTTGTTTGTTTTAAGAGCATCCACATTCACAGGAGTGCTTTAACAGAGCTTCGAGTTCCATTTGATGCTCCACTGGGTGAAATGGGATGGCAGACTGTCTCATCTCGAGTGACATCCAGCTCATGTTCACCTCATCATTCAGTTTATACTTCAGAACAAATGAAGACTTAAGCTCATAGAGGAATATTTTCAAAATGTCTGAAGTAGCTTTGTTTCCTTTTTGCAAAATGTGTGTTACTAAATATAGGACAGGTGCGGAGGAGTGACATGCATCAGAAAATGTGTTGTGAACATCCTGCATAGGCTACAGGACTTTATAGATCCTGATGCATGAGACGTCTGAAGTCCTGTAGCCACTGGGCTAATGATAACTACATATCATACTATTAAACCAGAACAGTGAGTTCTCCAAATAAAAATTATTTTCTTTCTCACCTTTTCCTCCGAATGCAACTCCAGTTTTGGCGTAACTGTAACGGTTCTTTAAATTACATGGCAACACTTCTGTAACTGTAATTTGATTTGTATGATGATCTGTAGAAGCCAAAAGCAGAAGGGCTCCCCTTGCACTGTACTGTCCAATCACAGACGGGCAGTTCCAGGACAAACTCTCACTTAATTGGTAAATAATCCTCTTTTTTTCTCACAAAAGTGTGCCAATCTCTGCAAACTCTGCTCTCCTCTGAGAGCTCAGAACAGGTAACTCAATGCAAAACATTTAGAGGGCGGGGTTAGACACGTCCTAAAATGCCAGTAATTACAAAAAAAACAACACAAAAACTTTACTCCAAGTTTATATCAATGACAACTTGAAGCCTGGTTTCACTTGGCATTTGGAAGAAAATGCCAATGGCCTTGTGGTATTGGGCCACTGTCCACTACATACAGTATACAAGTGCATTATCAAAATTACTGCACATAACGTCTGCAGAATAATGTCTTCGCAGCTTGTTACAGGAGCCTGTTTAATCCACACATATGTTGTTATTCATTCAGGTTCATGTTCTCACCAAAAACAATACTCACTGGAGTCTAATTTGAAGTGGACCGAGACTCGCAGTACACTTCATTAAGCCTGGAGTTGATTGATTGACAGCTGCCACACCAGCTCAAATGAACCGTAATAACAAGCCGTGGAATGAGAGCACCCATGGGACTTTAAAGTCCATGGAGAAAAACATATTACTATTAATAATGAAAAAGTATGCTCCACTACGTTACGGAAGAGCATTTATTTTAAACATGTTCTCTGAAGTATTAAAAAGTTAATGTTAACACAACTAACTGCAGTTGGTCTGTATAGAAATAGATCTTGACTTTAAAGAGATGCAACTCCAAAATTTAGCTCACATAAGAGTAAGAGTAACTTCATCACAATATTTACAGTGCAAGCATCCTGAAAATCCTAGACAAAGTTAAGCCTGGCACCATTTCAAGACAGTTTAAAAATGTGACCACTGAAAGCAAACTGCACTATAAGGAAGTGATAAACCATCAGAGACTGAGGGGGGCTCATCATCAGCAGCAGTGGGTGCTGCTCTTTGACTCACTGCTTTGTGTTATTAATTACGTCAGAGCTAAGCCGACGAGCTCCAGTGAAGAGGAAGCCCCTGCCTTTTTGTTCTAATGATTGGGGCACATGAGTGACAGATAAGGCATGCTTCTTTGTTTGAATACAAGTCTAATTTATCAGTGTGTAATGAATTAAAAATCCCAGTTTCATGTCCCAGTGTGGGCTAAATCGAAGAGCTCCGCTGTTGATTCCTCCACAGATACCGGCTGATCTGTGGAGGCTCCTCTGTCATGTCTCAGCTTTAAGATGATGCTCCACTTCCTCCTGTTTACGCCAACATGCCACTGCTTTAAGGTGTTTCTATTTCCAAACATCTCTTCCCACCAAATCAGATAAATATATTCAATGTAAACATTTAGAATATTATGTTTCTTTAAAGTGTTCTGGTGACATAAAGCTTGTCATTTGCAGCAGGACAAACAAGTTGTAGATGTGTGGGAATATGCACCCAAAGCCCATGAAGTATTCATGTAACCCATTTCCCTCTGTCAACTGTCCCACCAGAGACATGCTATCAGTCTCGGCCACACTGTGAAATGAATACCTCCTTAAGTATCTTCAGGACAATTGTTCTTTTTTCAGAGCCAATGAGATTACATGCACCTCTATTGACTCGGTGATATACAGTATGTAAGTGATCTATTTTAATAGGATTAAGGCGTGTTGTTTGAGCTCCGGCCGCTTACTGTAGTATGTTAATGTACAGCAGACAACAGACAACAAACCCAAAGCCCGATCATGGCTATTGTCTCCTCATGATTACTTGCACAGCAACACCAGGTAGCTAATCAGATACTAAATCAATTTAAAAACAATACTCATTTTAAGCAATCAGACAGTGGAATATTTTAAACTAAATTAAGTTTGCATGTAATGCCAGTCAGTCTTAGGCATATGCAAATGTGACTGAAGTAAAGCACATACAAAAATGTCACTGAAAAGTCCATTACTCTCCTTTTAAAAAGCCAATAGAGATGATCTGTTAACATTCTCATTGTATGAGAGAACCCACTGTTTTTCAAAATTGGCAGTAAATGTAAATGAAATTCAATATGATGCTAGAGGTGGATCTAAGAAGACATTGATGAAGTTTGTGAGGATTTTATAAGAAGACTGAGACTATTATAAGAAGAGAATAAATTGCTAGAGATTGATAGATGCGTAATTTGTTTCCTGCCACTTCTCGGGGTAGGCAGGGTGTATGCGGTCTTTTTATTATTTTTTTTTTTTTGAGATAAATCATTAAAGCTGTTTCTCAAGACCAGCCAAATTTTTTCAAACTAGTTACTGCAGCTCAGCGTTGTTGACTGTTTACAGCAGGTCAAATGTTCTGATCGGACACATATCAGCTACATTCTTTATTAATTATTAATAGTAACAAGCTTTATATGTTTGCAGTTTGTCGCTAAATCATATGAAATACTACTAAATATAACAATGCATCCATTAGCCCCTCCGCCCAATGTCACCACCAGCTGCCACTGCCCTTAATATATGTTTTCTTTTCGTTTCTCAATCTAGTGTAGTCCATTAAAAAGATGACGTGTGTAGCCAGACCAGATCGAAGGGATGGGATGCGCCAGGAACAGAACCGCCTGGGCCACAAGGCACCGGACTGCCAGTGTTGCTGAGTTGGGTTAAAGCACTTTAAACCTGACAGTGGTAAACAAACACTTTCCATTTTCTATTTGCGTTCCCTTGTTGAGTTAATGCCCTTCTTTAGCCTCCGGTTGTTCCAGATACATTCCTGACTGAGTGAAGAGGTGACAGCTGCCTCCGCTCTGGGACTTCTTACCTGGAGCTGTGAGCTCCACTCAACCCAAATCATAAATGTCCGCAGAGATTTTCATTCTGTGCTGTCTACATTGTGCTGATTTTGTTTGGCTTTTTGTGCTGATGCAAGGATTTAGTTTTTTTTGGAACTACAGTGAAATCGCAGAATTCACAACAGAAATATGTATCACTTAATTTGTCAACAGTTGCTGTAAGATCATTTGGAATTTTACTGGCAACAATGTTATTATGCTGCCTTTTAGAGCAAGAGGAGACTTTATATGAATCAATGTGCACAAAACAGACACTTTCTTTTGGGATTTTTTCTTTACACCAGCTTAACATCAGCCTTTCCTAAAGCAACTCTGTCCATTTATTTGGACTAGTGTACAGCACAATAGTGTGATCCCTTGTGAATGGAGTTAAGGCTAATTTATTCTCTAGTCTATGTTAGATACGCATTTACGTTCATGTGTTTAACTGGGTCAATAGAGTTTGCAGTCTGTTAAAGCAGGATGAAAAATGTCAGATCTAGGTTAATATATTCAAACCTTAAAGTAAATGGAAGGACTTTATACCTCTGTTAGATCTCAGGTAAAAGCATTGTAATAGTGTAATATTTAACATGTTAGGAGGTAGGTAATACTAGAGGAAGTATGTTGAATTAAGTACTGCCCAGCCCTGCATAAAGACTTAGTGGTTTTAATGGTTATATCAAGCAATAAATATTTGTAATTAATTCTATGTTCATTACTTGATATTTAACCATACCTACCCTAAAATAGTGCAACAGAGTAATTTACCAGAACAGTGCAATTTACACAAAATTCCACATCATGATATATTTTCAGTCCAACAAGAAAGTTGTGGTCCTCAGCCAACTCCGTCCTTTCTGTGAGGCATCTGCATGTCCTCCACGTGTTAGCATGGAGTTCTCTCCGAGTTCTCCGGCTTCCTCCCACCGTCAAAAGCCAAGTGTGTATAGATAAACTGGCAAATCTAAAAAAAGTGTCCCTTGTGAATGAGTGTGAAAGTGATTGGTTGTCTGTGGCTAAATGTCAGCTACTGTGCTAGGCTCCAGTCACCCACGACCTCTAACAGGACTAAAAAATATCTTCAATGATAAAGGGAAAACTTTTGAGCAAAAGTACATCTGCAAAACAGGCTAGTGCAATGTGTGAAAAGTCACAGACACACCTTAAAAATAGCTAGCTACAAATTACTTGTATTATTGTAGATTGAATGTAATTTTATTATTTTTTCATAAATCATTGAAAAAAACTTTGTGTTTTTTTATATCCATAATAGCTATCTATATACTGGTTTATTTTTTGTTCCTTATGCGTCTCATTAAACAATGCAGACACAAAAGCCCCTGGGTTTGCAGAATGACCCCGGTGGTCTTCGTCAGTTAGATCAGCTTTTGTGTCCTTTTGCAGCCTCTGTACAGTGAGATGAAGCCGTCTGCCCTCTGGTCAAGTAGCCTGCCTGTTGACTTAATTGAGGTCACAGTTTGAGGTCACTGTTTGACCATCCCCAGCCTCATTTACATCACTCTTTGTTCATTGTGCTGTTGGTGAGTAACAGCTCATCCAGGATCCAAACATGGCTTATAAATGGCTTAATGTAATTTTTGAAATATTGTTTTTTATGACACCGTACAAGGTTTACAAATTGACTTAATTGTTCCAAACATGATTTATCCCAAAGACGCTCCCTGAAAGAGCTCACTCCCTCCGCTCTGCAGCTGCATTGAGCTCATTTAACCAGCTCTGAGGGAAAGGTGATAGCTGACAGTGTGAAGTAATCTGCTCTATTGATCAAGCTGTCATCGAGCAACTAGGGAAACTGCAAAAGCAAACATGAAGAACATTAACCCTTTAGTGGCAAGTACTGAAGACACTTTAAAATACCCCATATCGACACATCTGCTTTTATGTAATTCTTCTGTGATATTGGAATATCTCTCACCATCTCTTTAATCATTAATATTTTATTTAGTCACAGAAATACTATTGGGGAGGGGAGAGGAGACACAGGAGGTGCAGCATATTAAGGAGGTGCAGGCCATCACAAAAGGCGGGAAACATACAATGACAGGAAGTAAATCTAGAAAGAGAGGGAACAGTTAGAAATTAAAAAATAAAACAGGAACTTAGAATAAGGACTACTGGATGTCACAGAAAGCTGTCTTAATAATACTTTTAGGGACCATTTATATGGTGCAAAACATTTTCCCATATCCATAGCCGGAGCAAACTGTGATTCTTATTGTAATACTAAAGGTTTCCTGTCGCTGTTTACTGTTCAGACAAATTCAATAGATGGATGGATGGATGGATGAAAGCTAGCTAGCCTATCTAGATAGATAGATAGATAGATAGATAGATAGATAGATAGATAGATAGATAGATAGATAGATAGATAGATAATTTGCCATGGACATATACACTCACCTAAGTGATTATTAGGAAAACCTGTTCAATTTCTCATTAATGCAAAAATCTAATCAACCAATCACATGGCAGTTGCTTCAGTGCATTTAGGGGTGTGGTCCTAGTCAGGACAATCTCCTGAACTTCAAACTGAAGGTCAGAATGGGAAAGAAAGGTGATTTAAGCAATTTTGAGGGAAAAACATCCAGTATGCGACAGTCCTGTGAGCGAAAATGCCTTGTTGATGATAGAGGTCAGAGAAGAATGGGCCGACTGATTCAAGCTGATAGAAGAGCAACTTTGACTGAAATAACCTTTACAACTGAGGTATGCAGGTGACTCCACAACACACAACCTTGAGGCGGATGGGCTACAACAGCAGAAGACCCCACCGGGGACCACTCATCTCCACTACAAATAGGAAAAAGAGGCTTCAATTTGCACAAGATCACCAAAATTAGACAGTTGAAGACTGGAAAAATGTTGCCTGGTCTCGATCTCTGTTGAGACATTCAGATGGTAGAGTCAGAATTTGGCGTAAACAGAATGAGAACATGGATCCATCATGCCTTGTTACCACTTTGCAGGCTGGAGGTGGTGTAATGGTGTGGGGGATGTTTTCTTGGCACACTTTAGGCCCCTTAGTGCCAATTGGGCATTGTTTAAATGCCAAAGCCTACCTGAGCATTGTTTCTGACCATGTCCATCTCTTTATTACCACCATGTACCATCCTCTGATGGCTACTTCCAGCAGGAAAATGCACCATGTCATAAAAAGCTTGAATCATTTCAAATTGGTTTCTTGAACATGACAATAAGTTCACTGAACTAAAATGCCCCCCACAGTCACCAGATCTCAACCCAATAGAACATCTTTGGGATGTTGTAGAATGGGAGCTTCGTGCCCTGGATGTGCATCCCACAAATCTCCATCAACTGCAAGATGCTGTCCTGTCAATATGGGCCAACATTTATAAAGAATGCTTTCAGCACCTTGTTGAATCAATGAAGAATTAAGGCAGTTCTGAAGGCGAAAAGGGGGTCACACACAGTATTAGTATGTTGTTCCTTTTATTCCTTTAGGTTAGTGTACACACACACATCATGTGTAAAAAGCCAACAACATAAACACAACATTAAGGACTCTGCTACAGACTCCTATAACCTAAGTGCTCCACAACACAAGGTTATAAATACAACAGTTCAAAAAGGCAATATTTGTACACAAAATGTTGATTAAAAAAGTGCATAGCATCAGGAATAAAAGAGTTTCTGAGGCATTAAGTTGAACACCATTCATTCACTGAAAGAGCTCTTAAGTTTATTAAAAAATACTCCGGAGAGGATGGTTCGTGTGAGACAGGACAGTTCTCAGTTTAGTTCTCGTCCTCTTGTCCACATGTCCAGACTTAGCCCCACCACTACATTACAACATAAAACAACACACTAGTCACAATCCCCTGATAAGAAACAATGGAGGAGCCTTCTGATCCAAAGGATCTAACCTTTCTCAGAAAAAAATATCTGGACTGAGACTTTTTAAATACACAATCACTGTTCTTCATCCGTTCAGCTTACTGTCAATTTCAACTGTCTGGCCCTTTATTACAACTGGGAAAAACGTTTGCTTAGTTTTTCTAAAAGCTTTTATGTTTTGCCAACATGTAGTTGCAAGAAATTAGAATCCCACCAGCTAGAGAATAAGAAGAATTTTGTTCCCTGTAGGTCAGGTCATTGCCCTTAGTGGGGCACAGTGGCTCAGTGGTAGAGCGGTCGTTCTTTAACCGAAAGGTTGGCCGCTCGATTCCCGCTCTCCCCACAGATGCTTAACCCACCTTGCCTCCAGTGGTGTTCCAGCTGTAACACTGTTGGTGGAATGTAAAAGCGCTTTGAGTGCCTACTAGGTGGAAAAGCACTATATTAAACGCCATTTGCCATTAGTGATTAACCCAACATGGCAGTGTCATCAGAAAATATCTGTAAGTGACACAAGGTAGAACTCTGTCTATACTCAGACGTGTATAAAGCAAATAAGAAAGGCGACTGTGCCCTGTGGTGCTCCAGTTTTTGTTAAACTGACCTCAGAACATTCGTCACTCAGTCTAACTAACAGGTTTCTTAAAAGATAGTTTAAAACCCAGGCAATGGTGGTGTTGTGCATCTTAAACACCAACACCAATTTGCTAAAACATGTGATTGTAATGTATTAAAGGCTCTAGAAAAATCTAAGACATAAATTGAACAGAGCTGCCAGTCTTTTCCAGGTGTTTTCTTATAAGATAGATTGTGGGAGCAGGTACAGTTAGGCATCATCCACACTCACGCCCTTCCTGCAAGCGAACTGTAGTGGTTCTTTAAAAGAAGCCACCTGTTTCTTTAGGTGACAAAGACCTACCCTCTTAAAACACTTCATAATGTGAGATGTTTAGACAAAGCACAATTTAGATTTTATTTCTCTGGGATAGGCATAAGACATGAGGTTTTCCACAAAGTAGAGATTTTTGCTGTAGACAAGGACAACATAAATATAGACAAGACAAGACATTTATTATTGTAAAGCCCAATATCACAACAACAGCCGCCTCAAAGGGCTTAACAGACTGCACTACACAACATCCCCTGTCCTTAGACCCTCCATCAGGGTGAGGAAAAACTCCAAAAAAAGAGAAACCTCAGGGAGAACCACAGAAGGAGGGATCCACTCCCAGGACGGACAGGCCGTGCAAGAATGTGTCCAGGACAGTGGAAAAATACATAGACATACACAAACATATTCACAAAAAAAACATTTATATTGGCAGTGTCCAGTGTCCACTCTGTGTGTGTGTGTGGTGGATCGGACCGAGGCCAACATCAAGGTAGATGACAGATGGGCTGTGGGTCCTCACACTGGAGCACTGTCCGGGGGGTTGAGAGCTGAGGGCTACACATCACCCAGCAGGTCAGAGGTTTGCGTCCACCCTCCCACCAGGGGGAGGTAGAAAAGAAAAAAAGTGCTAAATACTACTGCAACAATAGGCAGGTGTAATAATAATATGAGAGGTTGAATTTGTACCTAGAGCTACAACCAGTGTAAACCTAACCCTATGATCAATCAGTCTCCATACGTTGAACATACATGGTGAAATAAGTATGTTTTGAGTTTGCTTTTGATCTGGCCTAAACCTACAGGCTTTTGTACTTTCACATATAAAGTTGTGCCCTGGCAGAAATTGAGATTGTTTGGTCATTTTCCAGAGAATATGAATGATAACACAAAAACTTTTCTTTCACTCATAGTTAGTGTTTGGGTTGAAGCCAATAATTTTAAATAACTGCGATTACTCTTTTTAAATCATAATGACAAGATTAACTACCCAAATGACCCTGATCAAAAGTCTTTCCACCTCCGGGTGGAACCACTTTCAGGGTTTTTATACATCAATTTACTGTTTAACCTACAATAACCTTTGATTGAACATGAAGAAAAGAAGTAGGTGTAGAAGAGTCAGGTCAAAGTGTGGGAAATTCAAAATATCTGTTGGATTATGTGTCACACAAACACACTCCTATTGGCTCGCTGTAGCAAATTCAAAAATTGTCTGGCTGAGTTAATGGGTTTTGTATGGTTGCCATAATTCACTGCAACCATTTGGAGGGAATTTCTCCCCACTGTGAGTTATATCATTATAAACCATTTTCTCCCAAATGACATTAATTTAACGATAGTATAGCAAGAAACTAAATAAGCAATAATAAATTACTGTAATATAATATAATATAATATAATATATATATATAATGTATATAGTTTTATATTGTGTAACATATGTGCTTTCTGATTAGAATATTCTCCAATCTACCCTCATGTGCCAGTTATCGACTACATTTATAACCCTGACATCCTATTATTTCTGGGGTTAACTAGGCTACAGAAGTGATTGAGAAAAGGACCCTGTGATGTTAAAGGTATGCCAATGGCAAATTGTATTTGGCCCTGATCTGTTTTCTATAATGATTTAGTCCTGTTAAATTCCAAACGTGGCCAGAAGTTGGCCAAAAGACAATTTTCCTCTAATTTACAAAGGTATGGCAAAGGGTGGGTCATTAGCATTTGGCCCACAGCTGATTTGCCACTTCTGGGTTTCCATATAACATTTCACACTAGGCCCATAAGTAATTTATTGTTATCTGGTCCAAATAATCACCTTCAGAAGTGGCCCAAAAGAAATTTCCAAATTTGGAGGTATGGGAAAGAATGTGGTTAGGATTTGGCCCAAGTGTTTTGCCACATCATGTTTTACATTGGCATGCCACACATGGTCCAGACGTCAGTCTTCTTACCTGGGCCAAATGCTTGAAATCCAGACGTGGCCCATAATTTCCCTCCAATTTTAAAAGTATGGCAAAGTGTATGTGGTTAGGATTAGGCCCATGTTTGTTTTGCCATGCCAGATCCCAGCCAAAGGTGCCAGTTAAATACCACATCTGGCTCAAATGTTTTGCTATCAGGGAAGCGTAATGCAAATGGTGTGAAGGCCAATATGTAAAGAATCTAGAGATAATGTGAAGAGACTGCACCTATGTGTAAAAAGTCTTGCTGCTTGTGCTAGAAGTGAAAGCACGGAGCAGATACCTGGTCACCACAGGTTATTTTGAAGCCCATTTTTACTGTTAACTTAAAGGGAATGCAGTAGTGTTTTTTTCTTGACTCTTCTATCATCTTTTGAGTGTGAGAATTTGGGCCCATCCTGCTGATGCTTTTACCTGTAAGAGGAGAAGCACACTCCGGGGGTGGTTTACTGACACCGGAGTCTTCGGTTTTGGAGATCAGAGGCTGAATCCCGAGGGGGTGTTGATGCAGACTTTGGTTTGGAAGATATGTATTACGTTGCTTCGTCAGCCTCCTCTTCCATCAAGTTCAAGGAAACAGAGCCCCTCGTTACCCATAAGCCCATGTGTCATTGAATATTTATTATGTATCTGATTTGAGGGGGAGAGAGTCCTGAGACTGGCGGTTCATCCCGAGGCCTGCAACTCGACACCCTGTAACATAAACCTTCAAATGTGTCTGTCATTCTCTGCCTCTGGGACATGGTTAATTAATTACACCTTAACTGCCTGAGTGAACCCCTGCACATGACTTCACAAGTTTATTGTAAAGCTAACACACAGGCACAGTAACACTGGAGGAGCTTTGGACGGTTTAAAGGTTCATATCATCTAAGTTCTTCATCCCCAAAGCTTAGATGAGACCTCAAACACAATATTCAGAAAGCCAAGGGTCTGTTTATATGACACCAAAATGCAAATTCTGCTTTATGCTTAGTAGTAGCTCAGTGGGTAGAGCAGCGGTCTGGCAGGTGGGTGGTTCGATTCCTGCTCAAAGCATCCCAAAACATCATATCATCCCGCTCTCCCCCACATACTGTTGTTGTGTCCTTGGGCATGACACTTAACCTACCTTGCCTCCAGTGGTGATGCTCTGTAACTTTGAGTGCCTACTAGGTGGAAAAGTGCTAAATAAATAGTAAATTAAAAAAAATGTAAACACTGTAGTATGTCTGCCAGGCCAGTGTAGCCCATCATTAAACACAAAAAGAAGTCCGCTCCAAAGCACTTTCACAATTGAATCCATTATTTATATACTCCCCAGTCATACACTGGTGGTGGGCAAGGTGGGTAAAGTGACTTGGCCAAAGACTCAACCACAGCATGAATTGGGGGGGAGGAAGGAATGAACATGCAACCTTCCAGTTATAGAACGACCTGCTTTACCTCCACATCCACTGTGCTCTGGTAAGGGTTTGTGAATAACTTCAGTTAGATTCAGTCACGTTTTGTGACTACCGATTCATTCTCCAATGATGGTTGCAGTTAGGTGCTATCTCGTCAAAACAAAATGGAAATGTCTTGCCAAAAACCACAATGACAGTATAAACTGAAAAGAGTGGGAATCAAACCACAAACCTCCCACTTATAGGACAACCTTGCTACCACCTGAGCCACTGCACCCCATTACGTTATTTTAAGTTTATTGAACCCATCAAAATCCACTGCCACTGGGGCCACCGGTTTGTAGTGGCCAGCCCATGATGGTGCCGCTCCAGTATATTGGTCATGGTACTAACTGCAAGATTAGCATGTGTTGTGCATGACTTTTACGGTTTGTTTGGAAACTGGAGTAATGAGAACAAAAAATCTGTAAAACACTGTAACATGCTAATACACACTTCCAACCTTCTTCCACAACGACAACATTCCAAGTACATCTTAGTGTTACACTTTTATGATCATCATTTTAGATGGACCAGAAATGGCACCAATGAAGCCAGTAAAAATAAAGTATAGCATTAATGGCATAGTTGGTTCTGTAACGTCATCACTGTGAGCAATGATAAATACATATGTTGTTACTAATTCATATACAAACAATGTATTTAAATGAGCTATGAGCGGCTGGCACATTGTTGCTGTACAATTTGTTGTCATAAAATAAAGTATTTTTTGCATGCCCAGCTTATTGGAAAAATAAAATACAGTCTATTTTTGAAAACCTAATTTTAGACTATATACTTGGTGATATTTCTGGAAGTAAATGACAAACAAAATCCTGTCATGACTAGCTTTGATTTTCCCAGACAGACTTTGGTGTTGAGATGAGGAGGCGCAAAGTCTTAGTGGTAGAGTGGTCTTCCTTCAACCAGGAAGGTAGGTGGTTTGATTCCCGCTCTCCTCACAGTTTGTACTGTCGTTGTGTCCTTGGGCAAGACACTTAACTCCTTTTGCCTCCACTGGTGTTCCAGCTGTAACACTGGTGAATGGAACCTTAATGTAAGTCGCACTGAATAAACTTCAACAAAAATTTTTAAATGTAACACTGGTGAATGGAAGCTTCATATAAGTTGCTTTGAATAAAAGTGTCTGCTAAATCACTAAAAGTAAATTGTAAATGAGAGCGGGTGAGTGACAAGAGACTTACATATTATTTTCTAATGAGCAATCAGTTAAACCAAATTAACGGCACGTACAAAATGCATGTATGACAACATTTCTGTGGAGCGTGTGCTGTTACATGACATCATGCTCCAGATGAAACACCGTTTGCACTTGTCCTGTTCGCTGCTCGGTGCATTTGAGCAAGAGCTTCACTGTGTGTGGAGATCGATTTTTTTTTGCAACTGGAACATTAGCAATTCTCGAGCCAAGGGTATTAAACTCAAATCATTGTGTTCTATTGTTTGGCATGTCATATTGATTATCTCCCGGGTTTCACTGGCGAGAGTGAAATATTGTAGCCTCAACAGTCTTGCACACAAAGAATTTAATCCATTTGAAAACAAATAACTTGTGCAAAGTGATACAAAGGACTTGTTCAGATGTAATCATTGACTTTGTGCAGGGGGTTGGAGATATTACAGCTGTGATTGTCTAGTGCTAAGAGAACACTATTTAATGGTAAAGACAGCGTTAAATAGGAGCATTATGTTGCTGCCCTGCGGCTGCCCTAGTCAACAGCATGTACGGGTAATGTTGCACATATATCTCAGCTTTTATCCAAGACACTGTCCCTGCCTTATGTGTAGTGCTGCTTAAAGTACAACAAGATAACCAAAGAAAAATAAGTTTCCCTTCAAGTAAGTTTCTTTCTGCTTGTAGCCACCACTCGTTGCTCACAAAAACCAAACAGCACACATACAAACATTTGTGCATTTACTCATTTACACATTGTGTAAATGAGTAAATGCTAGGGTGATTTTAAGCCCCTTGTTCCATGTTACAGCAGAAATTGACAAAAACACAAAAATGTCCAAAATCATGTCTGTATTATTAACCCAATCATAAAGCTAAGTCCGTGCACTATGCTTGCAAGTACTTGGTCTGTAGACTGTGTATGTGTCAATCACAGAGTTACCATGTCGACGGCAAAAAAAATCAATTGAACAAGATTTTTTTATATTTTTAATTAATCAAAATATTAAAATATCTTCAACTGTTAATTGCAGTAAAAATATTAAAAATAAATAAATAAAAGTTCATTTATTTTCTACCCCTTTGTCCCATTAGGGGTCGCAGGTGACTGGAGCCTATCCCAGCAGTTTTGGGACACTTTTGAGTTGCCAGGTGACCTATACATGCATGTGTTTGGATGGAAGTCAGAGTACCTGATCAGAGTACGAGGATGTTTAAGAGGTTTGAACTCACAACCTTCTTGCTGTGAGGCAGAAGTGCTAATCTGTGACATGATATTTGCTAACATAATTTTCCATTTGTTAACCAATATTTAGGTTTTAAAATATGCTCACCTTAGTAAGAGCAAACAGCTAAAGCTGAGTCAGCATTTAGTAGCATCAGCTGTTTCTGGCTCACAATAGTAACTGTGTCTTACAGCCCTTACATTGTTAATTAAAAACACTACATTCTCTATCTACACTGCGTAAAACAAGAGTCTAAACATAAAGTAAAAAAGTCAGTCACTTAAATGTAGAAATAGTTTGTCCCAGTGCAACAATATACAACAACAACTTTAGTCAGGTTTGTTTTAAATACAGTAATGTCTTACTGTATGTGGAGTATACCTCATGTGACCCTTGCAAGCCACTTCAGGACTTACCTGAACCAAACTGTGTCGTACCAACTTGTACTCACTGAACTGTGGCTTTAGAGAGAGAAAAAAACTGTTCCATTATGAATCCATCGGGTTAATTCTCTCATCATCTCATACTTACCTCTAGTCGTCTCTTCACAGCAGAGCGCCTCCGAGATGTGCCGCGCATTACAACAGCGAATAGACCCTAGTTCTGCACTAATCAATATTCTGATCCATGAGTCATCTCTGCCTCCATCTCGCCTAAATTTGACACAGTCACTGAAGCAAAATGTCCTTCACTGAAAATAATGAGTGTATTTTTGCTTCCAAACTCCAACCATTGCATCATGTTGTGAGTCTGATGAAACTGACTCCTCTGACCGTTTCAAAAAAACACTTGTTGCCTGCTGAAATCCTCCTTGTGCAAACACCACTGTTTGTTCTGTTATCTCACTCCAATTATGCTAATTGTCTCGCAGCCAGGAGCACTTCGTCCTGCTGTTTCCACAATCACTCGCCGTCTCATAAGGAATTTTAAATGAGCCCTCTCAATACTGTGTCAAAAAGTGCTGTCCGCATTGAGACCTAAAAACAAAAGAATCCATCGTTTGTCACAAAGCTAATGCAAAAGACTTATTGCTGGCTTTGGTCTGCTCTATAGTACTTTGTAGTATCAGTTTGACATTTACTATACAGCTGACACTGCTGCTGTGACTAATACCTTTCCAGTCACAGTGAGTTCATTCTGATGCTTTGTGTTGTTTGGATTTGTGCCTCATGCATAAAAATAAAGACATATACACAAGGTGTGCCTATAATCTGTTATTAGGTTACCTTTTTAGTAAAATTGACAGTACTAAGCATTGGATCATGACTATTCTTGTATGTAATGCTACAATCTTGTAAAAAAGTAGAAGTAAATGGAAAAGTAAAAGACAAAATGAAAAAAGTTAAAAAGGTGACAGGTAAAATCAAAACTAAAAAGTGATAATTTGTTCAAATAAATAGTTGTATGTAAGGCAACTAATGTGGTCGATTTGTGTGGGACAAGAGGTGAAAGTAAGCTGTTCTGGTCCGGTACAAACATAACATTCAGTGAGGGTAAGCTGTACCGGAAAGAGAATAGGAGCTGCTTGTTAAAACACACTGACTATCAGGCAGCGTTGCACTTTTGAAAAGAAACCCATCTTATGACAGTACCTTAAATTAAACATCACATTATCTCCATTTAGGGACAAAATGTTAATGCTGTCCTTTATTCTCAGAGACAATAAAAAATGTGCATAGTTCCTCTGGACTGCACCAGGACGTCAGTACGTCTACATGCACAGCTTGACTTTCATCAAGATTTGTCCATAGTACCTGGAATTGAACTACTTTCACCCCTGTGTGTGACTAACAAGTCAATTATTTCAACACAGACAATGTCTTCATAGTGAAAACATTTAGTATCAATCAGAGATTTTTATTGGTTTTAGAGCCATATTCCATGTTTTACTGAATTAGCACACTACTAACACAAGATATGTCTGTGTTATTTAAACAGTTTTTCTGTTTTTTTTTCTTTAATAAAAAAAAATAGTAAGCATTACAACCTTTTTAACAACACACCATATGTTCACATTGTTCACACTGTTCATTCTTCTGCTTCAATTTTAAAAAGACCTTGTAAAGTGACTCAAGGTAAAAAAAAAAAAAAAGGTGAAATATTGTGATTTCAAAATAAAAGAAAGAAATTGGGCATATTATCCTGGGTGGAGCAGCACTACGTCAGGAGCAAATATTCTGGACCTCACTTGTATAACCCTGTCTATAGTATCTCTGTTCTCTGTCTCGGCCTTATTCATGTGGATTTCCTGTCGAGCCCCTAAAACCCCTAGTGCATGCTCCATGGACTCGGCGGGGGTTTCTGAGAAAGCTAATTGTCACACTGAGCCCTGTTGGCCTGCTTTTCAGAGCCCATCCTTTGTACACATCACGCTCCAGTCGCCGCTGACTGCACCTTACTACAAATGTCACAGGATATTGATTTGGCTCCGGGTGACAAAGTCCTCCCTGAGCTTCCTGCCTTTGTTGCACTACAATAAAGGAAAAGCCTGACCTTCACACACTGTGGAGTGGGAGCCCTTTGAATATTTCACCTGCAACTGTAAATTTCCTTCACTTTTTCTGTTTGACTTTTAGATTGATGTCAGGATACCTCCAACAGTGCAGTGTGATTGTTGAAGGAAGGGTATATTATATATTTTGGTATTTCTATATTGTTCAGTCAGTTGCAGTTTCTCTGTAACAAACAGAGTAGATTTTAAAGTATCCCACTGCCTTTTATTCAATCTGAAGCAAACATAGGGCATGGTTTTATACAATGGTGATAAAGTGAAAACTAGCAGCACGTGAGGTGTATCAGATTCTAGTCATTAGAACATTTATTAATTCTGTATGTTAAGTTTGTGTAGAGTAGATTGTTTGTACATACTTGGTTTGTGTTAAATGAGTGACTGCTCATGCTCATGAAATTTGTAAAAGTAATTACATTAAGCCCTCTTCGCTCAGAGTTCTTACTCGAGTTTACAGCCTGAGAGAGATTTGAAACACTGTGTCTGCTCAGACTTATGCTGCATTTATGTGTCCTTAGTATTTAACAGCATTAAGCCTTTGTTAATGAGAAAAAAGCTAACGTTATTAATAAATATCAGGGTTAACTCTCCAACCTAAGCTTTGCTCTTCATGTTTTTCTGTTCATGTGTGTTACTCTGTGTCTCTGTCTGATGCTGTGTCTGACCTTAATCAGAGTAAGCCATATACAGTACATGCAGAAGTAATCCTACATTGAAGCACATTATCCAGGTGTGTTAGTTCGATGGATAAAACGTCAGCTAACATTACTGGCAGTACAGTAACACTAGCTACTGTATTTTTGGACCAAACAAGCTAACTCTGCTTCACCCAACAATGTAGATTATTGTAGGTCTTGAATGGAAAGCGGACCAAACAGCAAAGAAACAGCATAGGCTAATATGTGTCGAAAAAGCCAGGTTTATCAACTATTGACGCGGGACCCCAGACACTTTTGAACACTTTACACAGTGTGGTAGTACTGAACATTCAAGTCTGGCTATGCAAAAACAACACATATCTACCGAGACAAGGCTCGAGTTGAGGTGTACTGCAAGGATGTTTGTGATCTATTAGACCAGACTAGGCCTCAGATCTATTAGAGTTAAAAGTGAAGTGCATTATATTTGAATAGTTTCAGCTACAGTCTTGGAAGGAGAACAGCATTTTGCAACAGCCTTAACAAGGGAAAACCAACACACCTACAACAACTTATATCTAGGCCATAAGTGAGGGTAAATATATCTATTAAGATATATGAATATAAGAATATGGAACAGTTATGAAATATTTGTATGTGTGTAACAGTTACATGAACATACTGAAGAAACCCACTCTCAGCCCTTCACTGTTAGAAAACTACAGACCGGTTTCCCTCCTTCCCTTTACTGCCAAAGCTCTGGAGCGAGTTGTGTTTAACCAGCTGAACCAGTCTGGGTTCAAGAGTGGACATTCCACCGAAACTGCTTTGCTCTCAGTCATCGAAGCCCTGAGACTGGCAAAGGCAACATCCAAGTCATCTGTCCTCATCTTACTGGATCTGTCTGCTGCCTTTGACACCGTTAACTACCACATCCTCTTGTCTTCTCTCAGGGCGATGGGTGTCTCTGGAATGGCATTGCAATGGTTCAAGTCTTACCTCTCAAATAGGTCATTCAGAGTATCCTGGAGAAACGAGGTCTTTGAGTCCCAACATCTCAGGGCTCAGTGCTTGGACCGCTTCTCTTTTCCATTTACATGACATCTCTTGGCTCTGTCATTCAGAAGCATGGCTTTTCCTATCACTGCTGCAGATGACACTCAACTCCACTTGTCATTTCAACCTGATGATCCGATGGTCTCTGCTCGTGTCTCGGCCTGAGTGACATCTCACTTTGGATGAAGGACCATCACCTGCAGCTGAACCTTGGAAAAACAGAACTGCTAGTAAATCCTGCCAACCCAAAGACCCACCACAACCTCTCCATTCAACTAGGCTCATCAACCATTACACCGTCCAGCACTGCCAGAAATCTGTATTCACTCACTGATACAGACCTATGTTCCTACCAGATCCCTGCGATCTGCAAATGAACAACGTCTGGTTGTACCATCCCAAAAAGGAAAAAAAATCACTCTCAAGCACTTTCTCTAGATCTGTTCCACATTGGTGGAATGATCTACCTGCTGCTACAAGATCAGCAGATTCTGTAGACATCTTTAAAAAACGCTTGAAAACACATCTTTTCCGTCAACACCTGACTGACAAACACTGAATTCTACTTCCTTTTTAATGATTCCTTTTCTAAAAAAAAAAATAAAAAATTCTTTGAGGCTTTGATTACTGTGCTAGGTTTTTAACTGACTAGTTTTTTGTGCACTTATGCTTTTTGTTACCTTGTGTTGTTGAAATTGCTTCCATTGTTTTCCTCACTTGTAAGTCGCTTTGGATAAAAGCGTCTGCTAAATGACTAAATGTAAATGTAAATGTAACATTTCCAAAAACAATGAAGATCTATTCCACAGGCCCATTTGGAGACTTCCACAGGAAGTGCAAAGGTCATCCTCCTCATCAATATGTTTGTTGTATAGAGCAGCGGTCCCCACCCTTTTCTGCGCCACGGACCGGTTTATCGTCAGACAGTATTTTCACAGACCGGCCTTTAAGGTGTGGCAGATAAAAACATAAAATAAAAAGATACAAGCAGCATAAAAACTGTAATATTTTCAAAATATATTAATAAATGTGTCTTTTAATCCAGAGTGCTTGGTCTCCAAGTGGCGAAGCAGAATTTAAAGGCTTCATTGCCTCATTAGAGAGCCGGTCGCCGCATTTTATGCAGAGCGGGCTTGGAGCGCGGTAATCACATGTCGCTATAAATCCATATTTTAAGTAGGACTCTTGGTATTGTCTGTTAAATGCACCTTACTTTGTCTTGGAAGTCGTGTGCTCTTCTTCTGTCTCCTCACTTGGTCTTTTTCCCTTTGCGAAGAAACTTACCAAAAATGTTTGTTTTTTACTCATTTTGCTAGCTTGGGGGTTTAATTTAAGCCGCAACATATCACGTGAACAAGACAAGCGTCAAGAGTGAGTCACAGACGGATGTAACTGAAGTATTCCGTTCATTTTTCAAAATAAAACGTCAGGCTCATATAATAAATTAAACAGAAATAATGTAAGTTATTTATTCTGTCAGATCCACTTCGTCTCCCTCAGGGATCCGCTCCACTTTCCTTCTCTCTCCTTCATCTCATCACTGCCACCTGTCCCAAGCACCTGCAGCCTATTACCATCAGTGAGGTATTTAAACCTCTCCTGTCCACCTCTTCCCTGCCAGATCGGTCAGCAGACTTTGTGTGAATGTTTCCAGCCCTCGCTCCAGCCTTCGCTCCAGCCCTCGCTCCAGCCCTCAATTCAGCCCTCGCCCCAGCCCTCGCTCCAGCCCTCGCCCCAGCCCTCGCCCCAGTCCTCGCTCCAGGTCTCAGGTTTGGACTCCAGCTAGCAGCCCAGTCCCTCGTCTTGGTCTTCAGTCACCGGCTCGGCACCAGGTCTCGGTTTAGCTCCACGGTTCAACTCCAACTCCCGGTCCAGCTCCTCGGCTTGGTTCCAGTTCACGACTTCACTTCAGCCATCAGCACAGTTCCTCCGCACGGACTACAGTCTCAGATCTTCTATCCAGCTTCCTGTAACTATCTGTACTTAAATAAAGAATCACTTACCTTCACGGTCTTGTGTGCATTTGAGTCCTCAGTCCCACATTACAGAATGATCTGGCCAAGATGGACTCAGCCAAAGCAGAGAAAGTAATAGATCAATTCACCATTATTGAAGAAACTCTTCAAAATCATGCAGCCCAAATGAACACTATTTCCGCCGGGTTCCAGCGGATTGTGTCTCAACAGGAAGACACATTCCATGCCATGTCTAATCAGATCCATCTCCTGACTTCTCAGCTAGCCAAGATTCCAAAGACCACAGAGAGTCTGGTCTCCGTTCCACCTTCAGATCCTGTTTCCCCGGTGGTTCAACCGATCCCGGTCCAGGAGCCTTGGGTCGGGACTCCAGAACGTTACTCCGGAGAGGCAGGTGGTTGTAATCCCTTTTTGGTCAACTGTTCAATCCTGTTTGCTCTGCAACCCCACACCTTCTCCACAGACAGAGCCAAGGTGGCCTTTGTCATTAATCACCTGACGGGGCGCGCACTCTGCTGTTCCCCAGAGACGTGCGCGCCCCGTCAGGTGCGCGCGCCCACTCTGCTGTTCCCCAGAGGCGTGCGCGCGCACCTGACGGGCGCGCACTCTGCTGTTCCCCAGAGGCGTGCGCGCCCGTCCAGGTGCGCGCCACTCTGCTGTTCCCCAGAGACGCGCGCGCACCTGACGGGGCGCGCACGTCTCTGGGGAACAGCAGAGTGGGAGAGAGATACCCCGGCCTGCTCTAGTCCTTATCAACTGAACTCCGTAAGGTGTTTGACGCGGAGGATCAGGAGGGCGCGGCGGCTAGGGGCCTTTTTCAACTAAAACAGGGACCCCGTTCAGTGGCGGATTATTCCATTGACTTTCAGACGCTTGTTCGGCAGAGTGGATTTAATGCTCCTGCACAACACCAGGCTTTCATTCTCAGATTGGCCGAGCACATGAAAGATGAGCTTGCCACTCGGGAGCTTCCGGTAGACCTGGATGATTTAATCCGTATGTAAATCCGAGTTGATCAGCGAGTTCGAGCTCGTCGGAGGGAGCGGGCTACCCGGAGTCCTCGTTGCCTTCCTCTTGATGCCCAGCTACCACAGCTCTCTGTATCCACAACAGATTCCAGTGCCACCACAGATTCCAGTGAACCCATGCAAATTGGCCGCTCTCATCTCACTCCTGAGGAGAAGCTACGGAGGCGAAGGAGTAACTTTTATATGTATCGTGGGGGTTCGGGACATGTGGCATTGGTCTGCCCGTTAAAAGGACAGGCTCAGGAGTAGATGGAGGAGTACTGTTGAGTCTTACAGAGGGGGTCTCCTCCATCAATCGCCCGCTTGTCCATGTCCAGCTGCTGCTTCCTGGGGGGCCACAGACTTTAACTACGTTCATTGACTCTGGGGCAGACGGCAGTTTTATGGACGAGACTTTGGCTCTTCAGTTGGGGTTGTCACGAGTTCCCCTACCCAAACCAGTTCCTGCACGGGCTCTGGATGGACACCTCCTGGGCACCGTGACCCACCGGACTAGTCCCGTGGTCCTACTGATCTCTGGGAACCATCAGGAGACCCTTGAATTTTTCCTAATTCATTCTTCAGAGATTCCATTGATTTTGGGTTATCCCTGGTTGCGACGCCATAATCCTCACATTGATTGGGACACTGGGGCAATACTGGGGTGGAGTCATTCTTGTCACTCTGTTTGTCTTCAGTCAGCGGGAGTACCCAACCCGCTACCTGGTACACCTGTATCCTCTCTGCCGGCCAACGTTCCCAGGGAGTACCAGGATTATAAGGAGGTCTTTAATAAGGCCATATGACTGTGCTATTGACTTGCTTCCTGGCACCTCACCTCCTAGAGGCCGATTATATTCCTTATCCGCTCCTGAAAGAGAGGCCATGGACCTTTACATTAAAGATGCGTTGGCAGCTGGAATAATCAGGCCGTCTTCATCACCAGCGGGGGCAGGGTTTTTCTTTGTGGGGAAGAAAGACAAGACTCTCCGACCTTGCATTTATTACCGTGGACTTAACGAGATCACCGTAAAGAACAGGTATCCGCTTCCTCTTTTGACCTCCGCTTTTGAACTCCTGGAGGGGGCAACAGTGTTTTCCAAATTGGATCTTCGCAACGCATACCACCTGGTTCGCATCCGAGAGGGGGACGAATGGAAGACAGCATTTAACACCTCGTCAGGCCATTATGAATATCTGGTGATGCCTTTTGGACTGACTAATGCTCCCGCCGTTTTCCAGAACCTGGTTATTGATGTGTTACGGGACATGCTCGACCGGTTCGTGTTTGTCTACCTGGATGATATCCTCATCTTTTCCAAGAATCACAAGGAACACGTACATCATGTCCAGTCAGTTCTTCAATGCCTGCTGGAGAATTTGCTTTTTGTCAAGGCTGAGAAATGCGAATTTCATGTACCCAGTGTCTCTTTCCTGGGTTACATTGTTGCCCAGGGAAAAATTCAGATGACCCTTCCAAGGTGTCGGCAGTATTGGATTGGCCATCTCCGTACAGTCGAAAGCAACTGCAGCGCTTTTTGGGATTTGCCAACTTCTATAGACGTTTCATCCGTGGCTATAGTACCTTGGCGGCTCCTCTAACAGCACTTACCTCCTCTAAGGTTCCGTTCCTCTGGTCCAGTGAAGCCGAGTCAGCATTCCGTGACTTGAAGCTTCGTTTTTCTTCAGCTCCAGTGCTTATCATCCCAAACTCTGATAGTCAGTTTGTCGTAGAGGTGGATGCTTCCGACATGGGAATAGGCGCAGTTCTGTCCCAACGTTCTCCTTCAGACCAGAAATTACACCCGTGTGCCTATTTTTCTCGTGGCCTGTCTCCCGCTGAACAGAACTACGACATAGGTAATAGGGAGTTGCTGGCGGTTAAGCTAGCCTTGGAGGAGTGGCGGCACTGGCTGGAGGGAGCCGAACAACCTTTTCTTGTGTGGACTGACCACAAGAATTTGGAGTATATCCGGTCAGCTAAACGCTTGACATCGCGTCAAGCCCGTTGGTCATTGTTCTTTACTCGATTTAATTTTGTTTTGTCATTCCGACCAGGGTCCCGGAATCAGAAACCTGACGCACTATCTCGGCAATTCCAGAAGGAGGAGACATCTTCTGAGGTGACCTCCATCTTATCTCCATCCCAGATGGTAGCAGCCGTCACCTGGCCCATTGAAGAGCGCGTCAAAGCAGCCTTGAACACCATCACGGTTCCCAGTTCCTGTCCAGAGGGGAGACTATTTGTTCCTGCGGGGTTGCGGTCAGAGGTTCTTCAGTGGGTTCACTCGTCTCAACTCGCTTGCCATCCCGGGATTCGGCGGACACTCTCTTTTCTCCAACGGCGGTTCTGGTGGCCTAAGGAGGAAGAGGATGTTCGGGCATTTGTCACGGCATGTCCGGTCTGTAGCCAGCAGAAGCCATCTCATCATGCTCCATCTGGGCTTCTTCGGCCACTTCCGGTTCCCAGAAGACCTTGGTCTCACATGTCTCTGGATTTCGTTACCGGTCTACTAGAGTCAAATGGCAACATGGTGATCCTTTCCATCATTGACCGTTTTTCGAAGATGGCTCACCTCATAGCTCTGCCTAAGTTGCCTTCAGCAAGGGAAACGGCAGAGCTTGTTCTCCAAACTCCATCCTCCTGGTCCTCTCAGCTGTTGTGGGTGGAGTATGCTCACAACTCCTTGACGAGTTCGGCTACTGGAATGTCCCCTTTCCAGTGCGTCTACGGGTTCCAACCACCACGATTCCCTGCCCAGGAAAGGGAAGCTAATGTTCCATCCGTCCAAGCCCTCATCCGCCGTTGCAGAGGGACATGGAAAAGGGCTCGTGCGGCACTCCTACGAGCTTCCACCCAGTATTCGGCAGCAGCCAATCGCCACCGCAAGCAGAGTCCCCAGTACAAGGTGGGGGATCGGGTCTGGCTATCCACCAGAGACATTCCTCTCAGAGTGGAATCTAAGAAATTGGCTCCACGATTCATTGGTCCCTTCACTATAGTGAAGATCATCAACCCAGTGGCGGTAAGGTTGAAGCTTCCCCGGTCTATGCGAATTCACCCAACATTTCATGTTTCCAGGATCAAGCCCCTTCAGGAGAGTCCTCTGGTCAGATCCACTCCGTCTCCCTCAGGGATCCGCTCCACTTTCCTTCTCCTTCCTTCATCTCATCACTGCCACCTGTCCCAAGCACCTGCAATCTATTACCATCAGTGAGGTATTTAAACCGCTCCTTTCCACCTCTTCCCTGCCAGATCGTTCAGCAGACTTTGTGTGAATGTTTCCAGCGTATATTACAGCTCGTATTCCACCCCTCGCTCCAGCCCTCGCTCCAGCCCTCGCTCCAGCCCTCGCTCCAGCCCTCGCTCCAGCCCTCGCCCCAGTCCTCGCTCCAGGTCTCAGGTTTGGACTCCAGCTAGCAGCCCAGTCCCTCGGCTTGGTCTCCTGTCACCGGCTCGGCACCAGGCTTCAGCGCAGCTCTACGACTCACTCCAACTCTCAGCCCAGCTTCCCGGCTTGGTCTTCAGTCACCGGCTCGGCACCAGGTCTCGGTTTAGCTCCACGGTTCAACTCCAACTCTCGGTCTAGCTCCTCGGCTTGGTTCCAGTTCACAACTTCACTTCACCCATCAGTGCATTTCCTCCGCACGGACTACAGTCTCAGATCTCCTATCCAGCTTCCTGTAACTATCTGTACTTAAATAAAGAATCACTTACCTTCACTGTTTTGTGCGCATTTGAGTCCTCAGTCCCACATTACATATTCTTGCTCTGCGACCCGGTACCAAATGACCCATGGACCTAGTACCGGTCCCCCAGCTGGTATAAAGCATGTTTAAACTTGCCTAGCACAGCCTGACGTGAGTGCTGTAGGTTCAACTATAAATCCTTTCAATATTTTCCATACACACCAATGCCGCTTAAGTGTTGCCTTGCGTCACACTTAGGCAACCCAAGCCGAGAGTTTGTTTGCCTCTGCTCTTTAATCAGTTTTAAATAATCAACATTACGTGTTTAAAGTCATTTACATTTGCTCCGCTCCACGCCATGTAGGATTGACCCGACACACTGCATGTGCTCTACCTCTGTTTGTTTACTTCTTTGTTGCCTAGCTAATGTCATGCTCCGCCAGGCCCCCACCTTCAGGAAACTGAACTGGCTGCAATCCTTTCCAGACTTGCTGATACGGCGAGGAGTCTGGCTTGTCAGGCTATGTTTAACCCGTGGTTTTAAAATTCTAATTGGCAGTTTTTCAAAGGTTTAATGATATCAGAGGTTTTACCTACTTATTTATAATGTACTATGCAGGATTCTATAGGAGGGACCTTACCTAACTAAGACTCAGGAGCTTCTGGAACTTTAGCCTCCAAGCTGAGCAGATGGATTATTAACAATACCCAAAGCACTTAAAAATATGAAACACACACATAGTACACTCAAGCATACAACACACACAAGCAGAGAAAGCAAAGTTCAGATGAGTTAGTGCATGGAGTTGAAGGCCAGTTTGAACAGAATTGTTTTAAGAAGGGGCCTGGACACAGAAGGTTCTGTTTCCCATACTCCCCAACCTTGGAACCAAGAACAGTGAGCTGGGTGGTGGAGGAGGAGTGGAGGTTCTGCAAGGGTGTGTATAAGAGAAGGAGGTTAGAGAGATACCTAAGGGCCAGAGAGTAAAGGGACTTGTAGGTGAGGAGGAGGGTCTTACTGGATGCGTTATTTTATATGAAGCCAATGTAGATGGATGAGTTTGGTGATGTATTGCCAGGGCTTGGTGTGTGTGAGAACCCTGGCAGCTGAGTTTTGTATGTACTGGAGCCTATCCAGGAGCTTCTGGGTGATCCCAGACTGGATTCTATTACAATAGTCCAGACGTGAGGTTATGAAGGTGTGAATGAGTGTTTCTGCCACTGAGTCCAGGAGTGAGTGACGGAGGTGGGAGATGTTGCAGAGGTGAAAGAAGGCTGATTTAGTCACTGATTGTATGTTGGGGGCAAAAAAGAGGGTGGAATCCAGGCTGACACCCAGGTGACACCTCCGACTCACTGACTGACTGATGGTGACAGGCAGATGGTATCGCCGTCGATGTTAGGCACCAGATCTCCGACCTTCTGAAGCAGTAGTCTGGTGGCCACAACAATGATAGACACATTCGCATTTCACTTTAAAATGATCATACTCCTTTAGCATTGTAGCAGGGTAGCTGCAAAAAGCAAAAGAAGGTACACTTTTGACAAATGACAGGTAAGTAATGCAGACACGACAGAGGTGGAACAAAGAGAACAAGCCGGCAACAAGAGGAGCATTTTAAACTCCCTTCCACATGCCCCTAACCATATTTCAAATGAAAGTAAGCTATTATTTGCAAATGCTCACAACCAATGTAATATCCAATAAACCTCCCTGTTACTTGTCAGCGCCAAACAAAAGATTGACTATGCACATTTATCACCGGAGTAATGACTACGGCTTGTCCTACTGAATCAATGTGGCGGCGTGCCCAGTTTATTTTTTTGTTTTTTTTTTGGTCCTGCTCAGCTGATATCTAATTGTTCCTGCAGAAAACTCATTAGGAGTCAGTTGGGTGGAAACTCTGGCCGCAGTCATCTGATAACCTCAACGTCTCTTTCCTTTATCCACAGCACTTTATTCTCAGTCCTCTAACAGAGGAGCTGAGAGCTACAGGCTTTGATTTCCCAAAGGTGTAACAATATTAGTACACTTGATTATAGTGTTGAAAATTGTTCCGAAAAAATGGCACTGCAGTCTTTATTTACAGCTTGTTGTATGTGTGACATTTAGGTGACTTTGTTGGAAATAAATTGCGGGTGATGAATGACGTTGAGGTAAATGGGTGAATGGGTGCAGTTATTTGCTGCAAATGAAAAGCCACACGTAATTGACTGGAGCGATATAGGGCGCTCAAATTCAGGTACTTTTAAAAGCAGGGCGCTTGGATGTCTTTGTTTTTTTTCCTTGCTTGCTTCATCAGCTCTTTTGGTGCAGAGAAGGACTGGGGTGAGTCGGAGGCGGCTCGTCCTCTGTCTGCACTTGGACACGTCCCGGTCGCTCAGGGGACCACTTCTCTGTAACGCTAGATGCATCCGTTGCATCTTCCACCCTCATTATTTTACCCCTCAAAGACCTCTTCTTCTGGAAACAGGAGACGCCGGCGTGTGAAAGAAAAGCTTGAACTCTTTGATGTGAGTGAGGATGTTGAGTTTGGGTCGAGGCAATGCAGATCTATAACTGGCAGTTCATGTGCAAAGTGGCTCCTTTATTTGATCCAGAACAATTATTTCAACTTCAATCCACCTTTGTGTAAATGGTACAATACATCATCACAGGCTCATGTTTAAAAATTACCAAAAGTGGCTGCTGAGAAATAACTAATTGCCACCAAAGTAAAGTATAACAAAAAATAAAATGACAGGTAATAATAGACGAGGATGGAAAATTTACAACTCCCTGTCAAAACGACGTAGAGTAAAAAAAAGTCTAGTGCGAAATCTGTTTGGGACACAGGTTAGTGATGTGAGGCTAGAGACAGACTACAGTCAGAATAAGTCCAGGTCAGAAGTGGATCCAGAGACATTTACAGCAAGAACACAACAGGAAGTAGCCCACTTTGCTAATGTTTAGAGTCAACAAAATATTATCCATCCTGTTATAAGGCAGGGGTCACAGGTCAGGCAAAAGAACAGCTGCAGATAATAAAAATAATTAATTAGACAACATAAATAATTTATTTTAAATATTTTGTCATCTATTAAAGATGCATTACAGAAAATCCAGAGTTTTTGTACTAGTGTGACACCTCTGGCGTTAGTGGTACTGCATCCAGTGTCGTGCGTGTTCACTGTGCGCACGCTTGTATGAGCATGAACAAAGAACAACCGAAGAAGAATCTGCCGGTTTCGAGTGCGCTGGAGGCATCTCTTCCCTGTGTTTACAGGGTTAATTTTCAACCTCTTAGTTTACTTATGGTGGCAAATTAGAAAGTGAGAACCAGGTTAACAAGCACGTCACAACACTTTCGACCCCAAAACCTTCTTATTTAATTGACTGAAGAGGCAACCGCAGAGAATTTATATTTATTTATTCTGCTCAGGCTGTTGCTGATGAATGTATGGGTTAGAATCTTTTTTTTATTTGAATCATTAAAACTTCTGTAATGTACTTTTAAACACAACACTAACAATGCCTATTTGTATGAAAAGCAGGCTTTGACACCAATAGTTCCTAGTTCATATTATAGATAATAAAGTGGAAGCTCTTCTGTGAAGCAGAAAACTTTAATTTTCTTTACTTATGTTTTGATAAGTAACTGTTCAGGTCAAATGTATTTAAATCATATATATCCACTTTACAAAATGTTAAACCCTAAAGAGTTAGTCTTTGTAAATGGTTTGTCTTTGAATCTTTGTTCTAGTTTTGAACAGTCTATCTTGTTCCCATGATTGTATTTTATTTGCTCTATAGTAATATCATAACAGTTAAACAGAATACTGGAATTATAATACTGGAACACACCGTCTGTGAAAGATTTTCTGCGGGAGGATTTTCTGGGGGAGGATTTTCTTGCGTTCACTCACCCTCTAAAGCTCTGACCCAAAAGTAACTTCTAGTTACAGTAATAGGTCAGTGGAGCCTGTGGTGATAGGGGCTAAATGTGAGATCTTTTCATGGACCCCAAAATACCTGGATGTGTCCTTATTGACCATATACAGAGGAACAGACTAGCCAAATGTAGGGTATTTACAAAAATTATAATTTAAGTGTGCCACTCTTCTACAGTCTGTCCCCCCACCTGGCATCCCCAAGAAAATAAATCTAGACACACCACTGGTCCCTGTTAAATGGAAACAGTTGTGTCAGGGAGTCTTTGCCAGACTAGTAAATTACCAGAAATGGTAACAAGTACATGACAGCAACAGGAAAAAATACTTTCTATACAAATAAAAACTGCAAACTGTCAAGTTACGCTTTATTAGGCCCGAGCCGGTGATAGCCGGGAGGGCCTATTGTTTTTGCTCGGATTATTTTTTTTTTTTTTTTTTTTTTTTTTTTCTGCAAAATGATCCTCAATTTGACCCAGTGAACATGCGCGAAAAGTCATTTTTATTTGGCCCAAAGTTCAAGATCGGCGAAAAATTTATGTATTTGAAGTCGTACATTTGAAAGTACATTTTTTCCAATGTAGAAATACAAAACTTGGTAGATCCATAGAACACCTCAGGGCAAACAGAAAAGTCTATGACAGCCACAGCGTAAACTCAACAGGAAGTCCGCCATGTGGGGTGAAAGTCGCGGCCACCTAAATCGCACCCCTTACGCCAAAAGATTCAACTCATTGTTTTTTTGTCTAAATGGCCCCAATTTTGGTGAGTATCATCTAGACACATGTGCCAACAAAAGCTGTCATTTTGTTTTTGATATCTTATCGGGTGTGGGTGTGGTAAGCCTGTAACGAGGCGACCATTTTTGTGGTAATAAATTATCCGTTAACTCTCAAACGCCTTCTCGGATCAAGTTGGACTCAAAAAGGCGTTTGTGCACATTCATGACCTGAACACAAAGATATGTAAATAAAAGGGTTTGCTTTAGAAATGGCCCTCTAGCGCCACCTACAAACTTATAATAGGACCCAAGAATTTAGTATGTCATAGAGACATAAAATTTGGCACACACATCACTTATGTCATGACGAACATAAAAGCTAATGACAACCACCCCCTATTTATAAATGTGTTGCCATAGCAACGGCGCAAATATGCTGAAAAAGTCAATGGGAAGGGAAAATTTTAGTTTGTCCTAGGCAAATGAAACTTGGTACACACATCCAGCATGGGCTTATGAACATAAAAGCCAATGGGGACCACACCCTATCACACACGCGAAGGCGGCCATTTTGAATTGAAAATGTGAACCGGGTTAGAATACACCTCACTTTTAAAAATTGACAGAAAATAGCTGCTTCATTTCACAAACACCAAACTTAGGCAAAATGAGCTAAACACTTGTGTGCAAAATAGACAATGCCTTTTCTTGTTGTTTTTGCTCAATTTATATTTTTATTTAATTTTTATTTTTCTGCAAATTTTTCTGCAAAATTGTCCTTAATTTTGACCCAGTAAATGTGCGCAAAAAGTTAATTTTATTGGCCACTAAACTTAAGCCTGGCAAAATATTGATGTATCTTAAATATTTGAAAAAATAATAAAAAGAAATGACTCAGTGGCGACCCCTGGGAAATGAAAATACATTCGGCCTATGGAAAGTGAAAGTAATTTTTTCCAACGTAGAAAAATGAAACTTGGTACATCCATAGGACACCTCAGGCCAAACAGAAAAGTCTATGACAGCCACAGTGTAAACTCAACAGGAAGTCCACCATGTGGGGTGAAAGGCGCGACCAACTAAATCGCACCCCTCGGGTCAAAAGATTAAACCCAATGTGTTTTCATCTAAATGGCCCCAATTTTGGTGAGTATCATCTAGACACATGTGCCAACCAAACTTGTCATTTTGTTTTTGATATCTTATCGGGTGTGGGTGTGGCAAACCTGTAACGAGACAGCCGTTTTTGTGAAAATAAAATATACCTTAACTCTCAAATGCCTTTTCGGATCAAGTTGGACCCAAAAAGGCGTTTGTGCACATTCATGACCTGAACACAAAGATATGTAAATAAAAGGGTTTGCTTTAGAAATGGCCCTCTAGCGCCACCTACAAACTTATAATGGGACCTAAGAATTTAGTTTGTAATAGAGACATAAGAGGCTGGACTCTCCACTATTCTGGAGTTGCCTGCGGTGAGAGGCGGCGGGCCGGTGTGGGTTTGCTCATTGCCCCCCGGCTCAGCCGCCATGTGTTGGAGTTCACCCCGGTGAACGAGAGGGTCGCTTCCCTGCGCCTTCGGGTTGGGGATAGGTCTCTCACTGTTGTTTGTGCTTACGGGCCAAATGGTAGTGTAGAGTACCCGGCCTTCTTGGAGTCTCTGGGAGGGGTGCTGGAAAGTGCTCCAACCGGGGACTCCATCGTTCTACTGGGGGACTTCAATGCTCACGTGGGTAGCGACAGTGACACCTGGAGGGGTGTGATTGGGAGGAACGGCCCCCCTGATCTGAACCCGAGTGGTGTTCTGTTATTGGACTTCTGTGCTAGCAACAGTTTGTCCATAACGAACACCATGTTCAAGCATAAGGGTGTCCATCAGTGCACGTGGCACCAGGACACCCTAGGCCGGAGGTCGATGATCGACTTTGTAGTTGTTTCATCTGACCTCCGACCGTATGTCTTGGACACTCGGGTGAAGAGAGGGGCGGAGCTGTCAACTGATCACCACCTGGTGGTGAGTTGGATCCGATGGCGGGGGAGAAGGCGGGACAGACTTGGCAGACCCAAACGTACTGTGAGGGTCTGTTGGGAACGTTTGGCCGAGTCCCCTGTCAGAGAGATCTTCAACTCCCACCTCCGACAGAGCTTCGACCAGATCCCGAGGGAGACTGGAGACATTGAGTCCGAGTGGACCATGTTCTCCACCTCCATTGTCGACGCAGCCACTCGAAGCTGTGGCCGCAAAGTCTCCGGTGCCTGTCGTGGCAGCAATCCCCAAACCCGGTGGTGGACACCGGAAGTAAGGGATGCCGTCAAGCTGAAGAAGGAGACCTATCGAGCCTGGTTGGCTTGTGGGACTCCTGAGGCAGCTGATAGGTACCGGCAGGCCAAGCGGGCTGCAGCCCAGGTGGTTGTGGAGGCAAAAACTCGGGTCTGGGAGGAGTTCGGTGAGGCCATGGAAAAAGACTATCGGTCGGCCTCGAAGAAATTCTGGCAAACCGTCCGACGCCTCAGGAGGGGGAAGCAGTGCCCTGCCAACACTGTTTACAGTGGAGGTGGAAATCTGCTGACCTCAACTGGGGATATTGTTGGACGGTGGAAGGAATACTTCGAGGATCTCCTCAACCCCACCGACACGTCTTCCAATGAGGAAGCAGAGGCCGAGGGCTCAGAGGTGGACTCGCCCATCACTCAGGCTGAAGTCACTGAGGTAGTTGGGAAGCTCCTCGGTGGCAAGGCACCGGGGTGGATGAGATACGCCCTGAGTACCTCAAGTCTCTGGATGTTGTGGGGCTTTCTTGGTTGACACGCCTCTGCAACATCGCGTGGCGGTCGGGGACAGTACCTCTGGACTGGCAGACCGGGTGGTGGTCCTCTTTAAGAAGGGGGACCGGAGGGTGTGTTCCAACTACAGAGGATCACACTCCTCAGCCTCCCGGGAAAGTCTATGCCAGGGTACTGGAGAGGAGAATGCGGCCGATAGTCGAACCTCAGATCCAGGAGGAACAATGCGGTTTTCGTCCCGGTCGTGGAACACTGGACCAGCTCTATACCCTCTCCAGGGTGCTGGAGGGTTTATGGGAGTTTGCCCAACCAGTCCACATGTGCTTTGTGGATCTGGAGAAGGCATTCGACTGTGTCCTCGTGGTGCCCTGTGGGGGTGCTCTGGGAGTATGGGGTCCGGGGCCCTTTGCTAAGGGCTATCCGGTCCCTGTACGACCGGAGCAGGAGCTTGGTTCGCATTGCCGGCAGTAAGTCAGACCTGTTCCCGGTGAATGTTGGACTCCGGCAAGGCTGCCCTTTGTCACCGGTCCTGTTCATTATCTTTATGGACAGGATTTCTAGGCGCAGCCAGGGGCCGGAGGGAGTCTGGTTTGGGGACCACAGGATTTCATCTCTGCTTTTTGCAGATGATGTTGTCCTGTTGGCTCCATCAAGCCAGGACCTTCAATGTTCACTGGGGCGGTTTGCAGCCGAGTGTGAAGCGGCTGGGATGAGGATCAGCACCTCCAAGTCTGAGACCATGGTTCTCAGTCGGAAAAGGGTGGCTTGCCCCCTTCAGGTTGGTGGAGAGATCCTGCCTCAAGTGGAGGAGTTTAAGTATCTCGGGGTCTTGTTCACGAGTGAGGGAAGGAAGGAGCGTGAGATCGACAGACGGATCGGTGCAGCTTCTGCAGTAATGCGGTCGATGTACCGGTCTGTCGTGGTGAAGAAGGAGCTGAGCTGTACGGCAAAGCTCTCGATTTACCAGTCGATCTACGTTCCTACTCTCACCTATGGTCATGAGCTTTGGGTCATGACCGAAAGAACAAGATCCCGGATACAGGCGGCCGAAATGAGCTTTCTCCGCAGAGTGGCGGGGCGCTCCCTTAGAGATAGGGTGAGGAGCTCCGTCACTCGGGAGGAGCTCAAAGTAGAGCCGCTGCTCCTTCACATCGAGAGGAGCCAGCTGAGGTGGCTCGGGCATCTGTTTCGGATGCCTCCCGGACGGCTCCCTAGGGAGGTGTTCCGGGCATGTCCCACCGGGAGGAGACCTCGGGGAAGACCTAGGACACGCTGGAGGGACTATGTCTCTCGGCTGACCTGGGAACGCCTCGGTATCCCCCCGGAAGAGCTGGAGGAAGTGTCTGGGGAGAGGGAAGTCTGGGCTTCTCTGCTTAGACTGCTGCCCCCGCGACCCGGCCCCGGATAAGCGGTAGAAGATGGATGAATGGATGGATGGACATAAAATTTGGTACACACATCACTTATGTTATGTCGAACATAAAAGCCAATGACAACCACCCCCTATTTATAAATTTGTTGCCATAGCAACGGCGCAAATATGTGGAAAAAGTCAATGGGAAGGGAAAATTTTAGTTTGTCCTAGGCAAATGAAACTTGGTACACACATCCAGCATGGGCTTATGAACATAAAAGCCAATGGGGACCACACCCTATCACACACGAGAAGGCGGCCATTTTGAATTGAAAATGTGAACCGGGTTAGAATACACCTCACTTTTAAAAATTGACAGAAAATAGCTGCTTCATTCAAGAAACACCAAACTTAGGCAAAATGAGCTAAACACTTGTGTGCAAAATAGACAATGCCTTTTCTTGTTGTTTTTGCTCAATTTATATTTTTATTTAATTTTTATTTTTCTGCAAATTTTTCTGCAAAATTGTCCTTAATTTTGACCCAGTAAATGTGCGCAAAAGTTAATTTTATTGGCCACTAAACTTAAGCCTGGCGAAATATTGATGTATCTTAAGTATTTGAAAAATAATAAAAGAAATGACTCAGTGGCGACCCTGGGAAATGAAAATACATTCGGCCTATGGAAAGTGAAAGTAATTTTTTCCAACGTAGAAAAATGAAACTTGGTACATCCATAGGACACCTCAGGCCAAACAGAAAAGTCTAAGACAGCCACAGCCTAAACTCAACAGGAAGTCCGCCAGGTGGGGTGGAACACGGGACCACCTAAATTGCACCCTCGGGTCAAAAGATTAAACCCAATGTGTTTTTTTCTAAAAGGCCCCAAATTTGTTGAGTATTATCTAGACACGAGTGCCAACCAAAGTTGTCATTTTGTTTTTGATACATTTACGGCTGTGGTCGTAATGAGCCTGTGAAGAGGCAGCCATTACTTTGGGAAATAAATGCCATTTACAAAATGCCAGGATCCTTCCTTTAAAGGACGCTCCTCCAGAGCCAAGACTAGAGCCTTGGAAAGCTCTTCAGAATCTTTTGGAACTTGTAAACTTGTTTTTTAGACAAGTAATATTTACATTTTTACTTTTTAACAGGCGGGTGCAGCGATTTCTGAGCAAATCTCCAGTCAGTATTTTGTTTTTCTCGCCTTAGCCCAAACATAATCTATTATTTTTATAAGTTCAGACAGATCCCAGGAAAACCAGGGAATGTGGAGACCTTTAACTCTAAATACAAGGTGGTGTAGCAGGCCCCAGCATTAGCACAGGCCCGAGATGATGAAGCAGGCTCCAGCCAGAAGAAGATTCAAGCAGCGGCACAGGCCCGGTTATTTGACATTACTGTGAAGTTTACGCTTTAAAGCACGAAATGCATTCCTCCGAATACATGTGTCCCCGCGGTCGCAAGGGTGGCGAGGGCCTTTATCGCCGCTTGCGGCTTTAATTTTACATTGTGTTTCATCTAAGGAAGGTTAGATGGACCCAAACATTGTTTAATTAATGAATTAAGAATGAGACAGTTTGCGGGATTTTATTTCAAGAGGTAGGACTATTGTAGTTGTTTTACTTGCTGATCCTGGATCTAAAACTGCCCCAAGAAGACAAACTAAATGTTGAAGCCATTTGGCCTCCGGCTACTCGTGACATTGTATTTGTTCAGGTTAATCATTACCTGAAGGTTCAGGGCGTTTATCAAGAAAAATTATTTTGTGTCTTTTTTATCAATCTTATTTTCAATGTTTGTTTACAGACAACATCATGTCCCTGCAGGGCTACCATACCCCATGCTCTAATAAGCAGTAGTATGAGGTGTTGAATTGAATCATCCTTTTCCTCAACACATGTTATTTGATTTATTATTTAGGTTCACTATGATGTGTGCTTCTACAATTGTTTTCTTTTATCATCTCACTTTTACAAGTGGAGCAGTGTTGTTTCTTCACTGTCTAGCGACTTGCTGCCATCAGTGTGCAAATGGAACTAAACCCGTCAGCAGTGTGCTTGTGGAGATATAGTCCAGACCAAAATAATACACATACTTCTGACTTTTTATGACGGAGTTAACAGCTTTGGAAGGACATCTGGCCTGTTGAATAATAAAAAATTGGAACCGTCAGCATGAGCACCTCAAGAGAGAGATTTTTGTTGTGCGTTACCTTTTTTCTGAATCTTCAGCCAATCACGCCATGCAAGATTAACTCTTTTCAGCCTGTCTTATTGTGTAGCCCTGTTTGACTTCTTGTTGCCTGTATTTATTACACTCAATCTTGCCCCAGGTCGTCTTTTACAGTAATTGTATTAAAGCCTCAGAACATTTGCCCTTAATTATTTTTAACTCCAAATACGATATGCGACCACATCCAATCAAAGGGTGCAATTAGATAAACAAACACAGAAGCTCATTAAAGCCGTGGCTCTAGCTTCCAGAATTGATCGCAGACGTGATTTGCCCGAGGCTTACATGTGATTAAATACATCTGTCTGATTGCAGCAGGAACAGCCAAAAGCCCAGCAGCAGCAGTGGTTTGTCTGTGCTCTCTAAAGCGCTCCACTTTAGAGGCGCCCGTCCCCACAGGCTTCCACCTTCCTCATGATGATGGATGGCTGTTTCTATTTCACTTTGGAGTCAGGCTATAGAGCAGCTAATGAATTGTGGAATAGTAGGAGTGGGATGCTGAATACGGCATCAATAAATTACCGCAGTATGACTGACACTTAATAGCCGGAGATGATTTTAACTGACAGATTGGAATTATTCCGGTGAGGCCCCTTGAATAGCTCGGTGCCGTTTGATTGTACACCAGGAAAAAAAGAGGCATGTCAATATTCTGGTAAATATTAGTTTGTCAATCATTCACATCTGGTTTGTCAGTAATATCCAGTATTTTTTTGTGTGTCAAATTACATTTATGTTTTTGAATAGAAGGAAAAATAGCACAATTAGTTGAAGTCATGCGCCTACATGGAGTACACAAAAGTCACATGCTGTTGTTATAGTCCATATTTTTTGCATGAATCTGTTCACTACTAAGGCATCATTTCTTCCTTTCTTTCAAAGTTTTTAAAGACTCCCTGTCTTTGTCTCAGACTCCATTCTTTCCTTAAAGCAGCCTAAAGGGAACCTTTTCTTCCAAAACCAAACCAATTTTTCTTTCTGCAAAATACCATTACATTACAGCAAATTGATGTTTAGGGCTTACCGTAAACTTTTAGCTCCAACTTCAGCGTCAGAACAGCAGTTATCTCCGCATTGTTAAACATTTTGTAACTACATTTACATTTAGTCATTTAGCAGACGCTTTTATCCAAAGCGACTTACAAGTGAGGAAAACAATGGAAGCAATTTCAACAACACAAGGTAACAAAAAGCATAAGTGCACCAAAAACTAGTCAGTTAAAAACCTAGCACAGCATACAAAGCTAAGGATAAGAATTTTTTTTTTTTTTTTTTTAAAGAAAAGGAATCGATAGAAAGGAAGTGTTTGTCAGTCAGGTGTTGAGGGAAAAGATGTGTTTTCAAGTGTTTTTTAAAGATGTCTACAGAATCTGCTGATCTTGTAGCAGCAGGTAGATCATTCCACCAATGTGGAACACATCCAGAGAAAGTATGTGAGAGTGATTTTTTTCCTTTTTGGGATGGTACCACCAGACGTTGTTCATTTGCAGAGCGCAGGGATCTGGTAGGAACATAGGTCTGTGTTAGTGAGTGAAGATATGAGGGGGCGGAGCCAGTGGTGGTCTTGTAGGTCAAGAGCATAGCTTTGAACTTAATACGTGCCTCAACCGGGAGCCAATGTAACCTAATGAGGACAGGAGTTACGTGCGCTCTCTTCGGTTCTTTAAAGACCACTCTTGCTGCTGCATTCTGAATAAGCTGCAGAGGTTTGGTTGGGCAGCAGCGAGTCCAACCAGAAGAGCATTGCAATAATCCAGTTTGGACAAGACAAGAGCCTGAACTAGGATTTGCGTAGAGTGCTCCGATAGGAAAGGTCTAATTTTTCTGATGTTGTAGAGGATGAATCTACAGGACCTGGTGGTGCTGGCAACATGACTTGTGAAGTTTAGTTGATCATCAATTACCATTCCCAGATTTCTGGCAGTGCTGGACGGTGTAATGGTTGATGAGCCTAGTTGAATGGAGAGGTTGTGGCGGGTCTTTGGGTTGGCAGGATTTACTAGCAGTTCTGTTTTTCCAAGGTTCAGCTGCAGGTGATGGTCCTTCATCCAAAGTGAGATGTCACTCAGGCACGCCGAGATACGAGCAGAGACCGTCGGATCATCAGGTTGAAATGACAAGTGGAGTTAAGTGTCATCTGCAGCAGTGATAGGAAAAGCCATGCTTCTGAATGACAGAGCCAAGAGATGTCATGTAAATGGAAAAGAGTAGTGGTCCAAGCACTGAGCCCTGTGGCACCCCTGTATTAAGATGTTGGGACTCAAAGACCTCATTTCTCCAGGATACTCTTAATGACCTACCCGAGAGGTAAGACTTGAACCATTCCAACGCCATTCCAGAGACACCCATCGCCCTGAGAAAAGACAAGAGGATGTGGTGGTTAACGGTGTCAAAGGCAGCAGACAGATCCAGTAAGATGAGGACAGATGATTTGGATGTTGTCTTTGCCAGTCTCAGGGCTTCGATGACTGAGAGCAGTGCAGTTTCGGTGGAATGTCCACTCTTGAACCCAGACTGGTTCTGGTCCAGGAGGTTGTTTCGTGTGAGAAAGGAGGAGAGCTGGTTAAACACAACTCGCTCCAGAGCTTTGGCAGTAAAGGGAAGGAGGGAAACCGGTCTGTAGTTTTCTAACAGTGAAGGGTTGAGAGTGGGTTTCTTAAGTAGTGGTGTGATGCGGGCCTCTTTGAAAGCTGTGGGGAATGACCCAGTGGAGAGAGATGAGTTGATGATGTGGGTTAGAGCAGGCACAACAGATGGAGAGATGGCCTGAAGGAGATGTGTGGGGATGGGATCTAGCGGACAGGTCGTAGGGTGGTTAGAACTAATGACCTTGGAAACGTCCGCTTCAGTTAGAGGAGAAAAAGAAGGGAGCAAACACGTATCAGGGGTGTGAAAGAGTTCAACAGGTGCTGGCGCAGAAAACTGACTGCTGATGGCAGTTGTTTAACTGAATTGTTAATATGCATTTCCATTTTACTTTCCCTCACTTTTCTCTGTTTTTCTTTTTTTGTGCTGTTCCTTTGTGTTCAAAAACATATTCAGCACTTTCTTGGTTTTATCAGCAGCTATTTCTTCCACATTGTCAAGTGGTAAAGACCAATGGGAGAGCTCCTTTTTTCAGAAGTGAGCTGTGATTGGCCAGAGCTCCATCTCAACATCTATTAAAATTCTTTATGATAAAGTCTGATGATGTCTTAATGTCTTATTTTTTACAGAACTATATGGAAAGATCATATAATTCCCATTTAATATCCATTTTTTGCGGTTTACAGTAATGGGTCACACATTGGCCCTAATGTGTGGCCGTGCCTTCTGCTGCAGGTACTTTATGGAAAGCTGATGGGATATGCTCCAGCCACCCACGACCCCTCACGGATTCAAGTGTTAGAAAAACTATAAATGAATGAATAGTTTATTTACCACCATAGACTCTTTAGGAGATATTTGTACAAAAAGTGAAGAAAAGGTTAAAGCAAAGGCATCTGGACTTTTCAAGGTGAAGACGTTTCATTTCTTCTCCAAGAGTCTCCATGACACATATCTGTAGAGGGAGGGGTTTGAGCTGAAAGTAACTCTGAAACTGTGACTCTCATAGATGACCTGGATGACTGAGAGCCTTCACAAATATGTCACAATTATCTACCTACCTGACCTGCAATGTAGCTCAAAGAAGAATGTTTTTGCTTTTTGATTAATATGGCAATTCAATAACATTTATTTTTTTATTTTTTCCAAATTGCTTGTTTCTGAATAAAAACATGCCAGATTTGGATGTGGATATATGATGGAAAAATATACTGTCGGAATTTTTTTGTCACAGTCTACTGTTTTGTTTCATATTTTTTATGAAAATGTGGAACCTAAAAAGCCATCTTCAGTCATATTTTAACACCACTGCTTCAAATATTAATATTGTAATGTTTTTCTTAACATAATCTGGTCTAGAATTAATATCCATCTTTTGAGTGCACATTGGTCCCACTATGAGACCCTCTCTCGTCCTGCTACAGTGTCCAGGGGCATCTTTGTGAGTTATGTCAAATAAATAGCAAAAATAAATGAATAGCAAAAATAAATAAATAGCAAAAACGAACCAGTGAATAGACCCATATTGCTTTAGTTCTCATCTGCATTCTGAGTAATCTGTAATGAATAAACATCTGTGTGTTGGACAGTACCTTATAATATCACCCACAATAACAACATGAACAAGAACAACCCTTTACATCTTGTTCTCTCACTGCCCCAAGAAACACACTGCTTTAGGTGGATTCCAAAAGAAATGTGTGTTTCCTCTAAACTGTAGACTCACAATTAAAGAAAGAGATTTAAACCAAATCTAAACTGTTTACTACATATCTTTTGCAGCAGGGACAGAGAAATAATCAGTAGCATGTTGCGTCTGGGTGAGACTGCTACAAGAAACTAGTCATGGCTGGAGAGAAAAAGTCAGCAATAAAATATCAGCCAAAGCTGCTGCTACAAACGGAAATGTTCAGGAACAACACTTGAAACAAAAGGGTTCATTTTTCTATATTTCCCAGAATTCACCGGCACACTGGCTGTGAAAGACATGCATTAATGTAACAAATTTTATCAATAATAGTGGAGGAGTTTGTGGAGGTTGTGTCGTGTGTCTGTGACAGAGACTGAGGAAACAGCAGCTGATACTGTTCAGAGCAAGAATCAAGTCTAAATACTCACAAAAAACTATACACTTTGTGCTGACGTCTTCCCACGGATGTATTAAATCAATCTATTAGGCCTTATCATTATACTATGTACATGTATGTATGTTATTATAGACACACATGTCATTTATATTTTATTATTTTTATAGATATTTATCTACAACTGCAGTGGTGTTTTTTTCAGGTTCAGAGTTTGTGATTTAAGTGGGTTGGGTGCAATATGTTTTTTGAAAAGGGAAGATAAATAGTACTTTTATTGAGTTTTTATTGATTATGTGAAATATTGGATGTGAATTGTTTGTTAAAATTTTTGGGAACACTAAACAGTCATCGTTACTTTTGTGTGCATATAGATATAAATCTGTACCATTATCACAGAAATCATAAAAGTGTATGTAGTCCATAAATTAACATATATTTGCAAAAACATCTTACTTTATGAATTTCTAAAAAATTATGGCTATGTCAGCATTGAAAAAAATATTATAATTTCACAAACCGCACGAGAAACAAAAAGAAACTCAGTAGGACATGACACTACTGGTTCATGATGGGGGTGGTCCTGTTGGACAGAGTTACTGATGTGAAATCAATTGTGTGTTAAATAAATGATGTTAAGTGGATGCTGCATTAAATACAGTGTTAAGTTGAAATCTGTTCTAATCTGAAGTGACAGGGCACAACTGAGGCTCAAAAATGAGCCGCACTGAGCTTAAAAAGCCTTTTACAGCACTATAGGAAACACTCATTAATCTGGATGCATTCTGAAAATCATTAAGACCCAGAGCATGAATATGCTAATGAGCCCAACAGAGCAGAGTGCCTAAAAATAAAAAGCCCTCATTGCACTAAAGCAAAGAGCTCGGCTGGTATTCCAGAGGAGAACACTGAGAGGAAGTCAGAGCGCAGTCATTATTATTGTCAGGGTTCATTGTTTGAGCGATCAGTCTTTGGCTGAAGTTTACTTAGAACGAGATTAATGAAGTAGGCCTGGTCTCTGCAGCCTCACTCACACTGCTGTGTTTTTAGCTGGAATAAAGCATACTAACCTTGAGGAAAAACCTCACGGTCTGATGGTATCACAGTGCTACAGTTAAACATAAGCAATGTTTTTGTGTATTTGTGAATGTTAAAATAAAAAAAATAAAAAAATAGAATACTTATAATGATGTTTAAACTTTCCACTTACTGCGTGTGTTCTCTCTGGGTACCACAGCTCCCTCCCACCGTCCAAAGACAATCATGTACAGGTGAACTGGCAAATCTAAAGTGTCCCGAGTGAATGAATGTGAGAGTGAAGGATGGTCTGTCTCTAAATGTCAGCACTGGACTAACAGCGCTATATAAAAATAAAGATTATTATTATTATTATTAACCCTCCCTAAGGCCCAAAGCTGCTGGGATAGTCTCCAGTCACCCGTGATGAATGAAATGAATGAATGAATATATCCCAAAAATTGAATTACAATGAGACAGAAAAAAAAAGGTCTGTTTTTTCATTTTTCTTTTCAGAAACTGGGTGTGGTTAGGAAGAGCCATTATACAGTGCCTGGTGTTTGCACTTTCTACACCGTTGTTATGGTTTAAACCGTGATTATGTCTTCTGGTGAGATTTGTTTACATATTGCCTCATAGTGTCCAGAAGTGTTCAATGTGAATGCGAAGGACTCATGACAACTCAACATAATTTGTTAAAAAAGATGCTGACCCAGTTGAAAACAATGAGGGCTACTATCAGCAAACATTAGTGTAACTTACCTACAAACAACAAACTTTTATATAAAACAACCAGGAGTGAGCCTCAATCCCTTAAACCATTTTTGTTTTTGTCTCTTTGTGATTTCAAATTATTTTTTAGAAAATAGTAAATAAGATATGGGGGTGCAGAGTAGTTAGCACTCCTGTCTCACAGCAAGTTTAGAGTTAAAACCTCGGCCAACTCAAACCTTCTCAGCCAACTCCAACGTTTCTGTGAGGAGTCTGCATGTCCTCCCTGTGTCACTGGGGTTACCTGGGTACTTCCTCCCACCGTCCAAAGAATTGCATGTACACTAGGCCAATAGGCAAAAATTGGCCAAAGCTGCTCCAGTCACCTGTGCCCCCTTACTGGCCTAAACAGAAGAAAATTAATGAACAAAATAAAGATATATTTTTTAAATTTTTAATTAGTCTCTTATCCAAATTTGCCATAAAAAAAGAAAAAGGGCTGAGGAGGATTTTAAAACAAAAATAACAAAAGCATGTGGACTCAGCAACTGTTTCGTAAGATAGCTGAGCTTTATCTCTAGGGTGAGGAGTTTGACCTGAAACTAAACCTGATTGGACCAGACTGTTCTGGTCTCACAGTCATTAACTCTGAAAGGACAGTGTGACTCCTGATGTGAGAGTCGTTAAAGGCTCAGGAGAGTCGTTAGTGACACTGTTCCATTCAGGTGTTGTTGTTGTTCTAGAGTGAAACTGTTTTGTTGTAGGTTTCAGAACACTGATGTAAATACTAGTCAACATGAGTCTGAAGCAACCTCCTCTGTTCAGGGAGGGCTTTTTTCATAAAGAAAATGGCTTACTTCACACCTCTCACAAACCATCTGGCCTCTCCGGTTAAGCTCAGCTCTCAGTTGAACTCAGAATTAGAGACAAAACGTCTTCACCTTGAAAACCAGGACCAGATGATTTGCTTTTACCTATTCTTCAAGATGACCTGGATGACTGAGAACCTTAACAGAAACACAAATAATGACTCATTCTTTGATATTCAATACTCAGTTCTGAAAAGAACATCCAATTACCCAGAATACACTGACCGGGAGACCCATACAGACGATAAGTGCAGCGATCCTTTAAAACATCGGTACCTCATCAGACCGGCAGGACGAAGACCACCCAGACCGGGGCTGGGGTAACTCAGAGTGGAGCAGGAACACAGAGGAGCGCTGGACAGGACTGCTAAAGCACCATACCTTGGGAGACAGAGTCTTTGCTATAGGGCCTCCCCTCACAGATCCAAACCTCTGACTCACTGGAAACATTTAAGAAACAATGAAAAACACACCTTTTCAAGAAATGTTACAACCTATTACTTTTGCAAAATGTTTGTAAAGCATCTTTGCATCCCCTTAAAAGCTTTGTATACATATGATAAATTATTATTATTATTATAATTTTTATAATAATAATAATAATAATAATAATAATTATTATTATTATTATTATTATTATTATTATTATTATTATTATTATTATTATTATTATTAAAGTCCTGTAGCCAACCTGCACACACACCTCAGTTTCTGTTTTTGTCCCATCAGCTCATGTTTCCAGAACAGTATGACAGAAGATTTTAGTGGTTTTCATACTGTAACATTTTCAAACTGTGGTTTTCTTTGAAACTGGTAATCATATCCTGCCATGTTGTAATACTAAGAATGTCATTATCAGATCTAAAGAGAGAAATAATGGGACTATCCAGCAACAATTAGCTCAACAGAAAGTGTAACATAACATAACAATATGAAGTAGACACTTCTGTTATTACATAAAGGTGGAGAAAAACAGTCTGTGGTTAATCAAATTGAATCTTTTTCTTTCTCCTAAATAAAGCTTGTGGTTAACTACTGACTAAAAATACTTCTGTTTTTTTAATGCTCGTTTTTATGAATGAAAAACATTGCTTAAAATTAAACAAACTACATTTCTAAGAAAAACTGATGCTTTCAGTTTAATGTTCTGGTTGTAATTGAGAGACAATCTTCTTCTATTTATTGCTGCAGTGAATGACAGTGCCTCCAGCCTCTCATGGAGCCATTTACTTCCTTCTTTCTTCAGTGTTTACATGGCTGCAACATTTTAACATTTCTTCCTACATTGCTTTATCTTAATATTTAAAAAATCATATTAGGAAATGCTGGTCCAAATTGTGTCATACCATTGTGTATGTACGTCTATCAAATGCCACAGCCATATATTAGTCCACTTACAATATGTTTATTGTTTATCGTGGGGAGCCCTGAGTGGTCAGAAAATAGCAAAAACCATTGACAGATATTAACATTACTGAAAGACTGAATGGCCAAGAGACAGTAGCTGCAGGACACAGGTGGCCCATTCTTTTGTCCCAAATAAGAAAGTGTTGGTGCGGAGGTTTGGCTGGAGCCGACGTTGGTAGTCCGGACCTTTGTAGTTAGCTCCTGGGCTTAGTTCCACTAGCCTGGGTCAGTGCTGTAATTACATTTGGCTCCCTCTCCCACAACAGGATTAGGTGATTTGTAGCCAAGAGGCCTTTCTAATTGCCCCTGATTAGCCGTTTCCAGCGCAGTGTGGGGAAAGGTCAGCGGCTCTGCTGTTCAGACACCCTTTTGGCCCGTAATCCCACCATATCTGGCATCTGGGCTCCCCTTCCCCTCCTCTCCACACCTCTGACCGCGCACTGCTCCGAGGATCATTCCCATCGGCTCTTATTGTCTGAAGTCTAATTGTTACCCCTCTCCCTTCACTTCTCACTGAAGAGCCTCTGTGGCTGTCCTTTCACACAGATACCACAACTCCCTCATTAGCCACGCCTGAAAATATAGGACTTTTCATGCTACAAGAAATAGATTTAGTAATGAATGAAGAAATGACTCACTCCTCATTAGCTCACAGAGAGCTTTGTAACATTTTCTGACGCCTTTGTTAGTGTCTTGACATTGTTGGAAGGATTTCTCTGCTTTTGTATTCCAGCTTATGTCTGTAGCTAAAAAGGAGCCACTGAAATAATTATCTGAATTTTATGGTATTTATAACTTATTTGCAGATATACTGGCTTCTTTTATAAAGGTGCCATTGTAGCTTTTCTATGTGGCTTATTGTTTTGCATTTAGTGTTAAACCAGTGGGTTTTTGTATATAAAGTAAAAACATAGGTAAAAGATTTTCAGTAGTGCCTGGTTTCATCTTGAGGCCCATTATTTCCCTTAAATTTACACTTTGACCTTTCAGTGAATGCTGTTACAGTGGCAACAACCAAATGCACCTCTGTCATAATAAAAGTCTCACATATAATACGTAGCTGAACATTTCAAGTAAACACTCACACTCAACACTCTTAAAACCTACTGTTGGCTCCAGTACTAGCAGCTGATAATGCCAGTTTTTACTAAGTCTTTTTTATTTGTTTAGCCAATTAGAGTGGCTTCCAATGGATTAACATACTGTACAATATATGTCATCAATGACAGCATCATTCAGTTCACTCACTAGAAATACAACAAAATATTCTCAGAATGATGTTTAGCTTTGGTATGTTGGGGTCAATGCAGAAACAAAACTGCTTGCTATTTTTCCTGCAGAGGCTTGGCTTATGTCACGTTTCAGATCGAGTCTGCTGAATCTGAATGAAGGATTTGAGCAAAGCATATGAAAGATTTAAAGGAAAAATGCCTCTCTGTGTCTGAGCGCCTTTGATTTACACAAAAAAAGTGTAATGTCATTGACCTGGTGCAGGTGTGTTCTGAGGTGTGTGCTGATCCTGAGAGATGCCTTTAGGTGCAGCAGCAGTGCAGCTTCTAAAGTCCACAGAGTTGTTAAAGTGTGGAGAAGTGATGATTTATCTGCACATCTGTGCAGCAGCCTGGCTTCAGTCTCCTTGAACCTGAGCAGTGGAACAGAGCAGACTAACACTGCAGGCTTCTTGGATTCATTTTTGGCGCAGGTTTGCAGCTTGACACCAGTTTAATACAGTTACTGAATATTTTGGAGGATTTTATTTACTCGGGGCTTCAGTCCAAACAACCACTCCAGCTTCATTTCCTGCCAGTCCCCAGAGCCTCTCCCTCATGTGACCTCTCACACAGTGAACCCCTTCAATGGACAATAGTGCCCTTGAGTGGGGCCCCGGACCGTAGTGAGGCTTGCAGCTGGAGCACAGTGAGGCCCTTCCAGCCCCGGGCCATGCCAACAGCTGAGAGATCACCCGGGAGTCTGGGGGATTTCTGCAAGTGTTGGAGGCATCACAGATGTGACGGATGAGTGTGGCCTGGAGGCCAGGGCTCAGAGCTGTTTATGGATATAAATATACAGTATATCCAAATGGAGCCGCCTCAACAGGTGCTCAGCGCTGGACAGAGCAGGACGAGCCTATGGAAAGCCCTGGGCTATTTTCATCAAACTAAGGAACCAAAGGATTAGTCCAGACAGAATATCCTCTGGATTCCTCTGAATGTCAAAAATAATAACTGAGTAATTTGGCTTTGCATGAAAGAATGAAAAAAAATAACGAGTTATCCCTTTGGCTTGCTCAATTTGGAGGCAATTAAAATATATATTTCTTACAGCCTTTTACAGCTTTTTACTGAAGCAAAAAAATATTTAATAATGTGAGTTCACTCTGATCTCATTTGCTCCTTACATAATAGTTTTTTCCTAAAAACAGCATAAAAACCTCTGATCTAATAAATGCTCATTTGCAGGCTCTCAGTTTTAGAAACAGCATTTTATCAGCGTGAATCTTTTGACTGCTGGAGTGAACAGTGCAGAAAACCTCATAGTCAGTTTGCTGAATGGTCTTCAGGAGTATTATCAACAAGTGCTTTTTGTGACTATCCTCATTTAAATCGTTATCATCTCAACCTTCAATCAAATCTCCTGCTGTTCTCCTACTGTTCTGCCCCGAGGTTTCAAATTAAAGAAGGAAATCAATTACGAGAAAAAATACTCCAAACATGTCTTATCTTCTCTTGCCAGGATTTATTTGGTAGTTTGTGCCACAGGCCAAGTGCAGCAAAAATATATATGCTAATGAGAGGCAGTAAAAGAGCACGCCGTTTGAGGAAATCCATGCATGCAGTTTGGAAAAGATAAGCACATTAAAATTCAGTGTCCATCACGATGATGGTGATGATGATGATGGTCATAAGGCTTCCTTCTCCAGTGCTGTAATGATATACTGTCTATAGTCTATAACAGCAGTGAGTCCAGGCGTGTGGGCTGCACAGGCCTCGCTCTGCTCTAAATTAGACTTCATTAGCATAATGCAGCGCTGCAGCTTGTGATTTCTTTAATCAACCACAGAGTCAGTGTTAATTAGTAACAGACGACTAATGGCTTCTGATGGACCCTGTTGGCATTCGCTTGAGTATCATTACAGGGTTTAATCAAAAGAGCAATGTGGTAAATGACAGTGGGTTTGTGTTAAAAATCTATTAATATGTCAGTCCAGCACAAGTTCACTATGAGCTACAAAACATGCAAGCCTCCATCTATATGTATGTAATAATAGTTTATTATCAGAACATGAGTTTCAGGATGATTTGGGGTATATACAGTTTATACATATTCAAACTTTTATGTTATAGAGTTAGAAAGCCATCCATATGTAAACAAACGGCTCTGATTATTTTCAGTGATAATGCTTAAACTTAAATGACCTCTGAACCCGCCCGGCCTTGTTGTGAGCCTTTTCCTTATACTGTATTTTACTGCAACTTGAAAGTTCTGATTACATTAGAAATAAGAAACAATTAATTCTGTTGAAGTCAAAGACAGCCCTGATACCTGTGGACTGTGGATACTAGTTTATTGTACTTCTACTTCCAGATTCCTTTCTTTGAAATCTTTTCTTAAAAATTGTTGATTCATTACTAATTAAAAATTTAAAGATGAAAAATCTCTTTCAAATGTTTGTCCGATACTCTGCCAGGTTGGGTTATGAATAAACTCTGGTCAATAGGACGCAAATTGTGTGGTGTTCATGTGATTAGATAAAAAGGGAAAAGCAAAGAGAAATTGAAAGTGTGCGTGGCAAAGAGCCCAAGCTAAGTTAGCAAACATTCAAACAAATGTATACGCTAACAGTTAGCTGTTTAAAGTAATTATTTGCTCACAGTGATGTTACACAGCCTCAAATCCAGGCTCAGTGGTAGAACGGAGGGTTGGTGGTTTGATTCCCGCTCTCCCCAAAGTTCATACTGTCATTGTGTCCTTGGGCAAGACACTTAACCCACCTTGCCTCCAGTGGTGTTCCAGCTGTAACACTGGTGAATGGAAGCTAAATGTAAATGAATAAGATGCTCAGAAGGCTTAATAACTCCTCCCATTGCTTCTCTACATGCCGCAGGACCACTGACACAAACTAAGTTGAGTTTTTTCTTTGCATGAGAAAATCACAATGAATGATATAGTAAACCTTGTATTAGACCAGGGTCCTGAATAAGTTATGGCCCACTGTTGATTTTTTTTTAATGAGGGAAGCTCATTGAAACATACACAATATTTTTATGTCATTCCATAGAGCAATACAATGAGTAGCCAGGACCTTTCTGTGGCGTCAATACATGGGTCACATTAATCGTAAACAAAAAAAAAGGAATTGAAATTGTAAACCTAGAAGTGTAAACCTAAGCTTAGAAATGTAAGCAAAGAAACATAAATAAAAATGGAATTGTAACCGTAGCCTTGACAAAAGCATAAACAAAGTAAATATTTTAGTAAATAAAAAAGCATTTTTTAGTCATATAAAACTACGTTTACACTCCTTACTTGCTTTTACAATCCAAAAGTTACAATTAAGAACAATACTCTTTAATTATTTATGAGCCTGTGTTCAGGGGTTTGGGGTCAGGACGTTACGCTTTGATTAAACCACTCAGAGCAGACTGGACATACTGCAGAAGGGAAGGGCTGTAAAGCCCTTTAAGGCTTCTCTGTGATATTGCTTCAATGCAAATAAATGTTACACATAGAAAAATGCTAATCTATGGCTTTAAAGCTCCCTAAACTAAATCTATCCTTGTGTAATTGGGGCTTTAGCTGTCCCTGTGAGATTTGGCTTATTTCCATAGTCATTGCCCGTCGTGCCCATTCCAAACCAATACAGGTTTTCCTTGACATTTTCGCTTATTGGTTTTCAGATTTGACATGGGCCTAATGTTTCCCGCTGCGGGGGAGGGGTGCTATCTACCAAGCTGATTGGAGGATCATCTGGCAGTGTTCATCTCTGTCTGTCTTATAGCTTTCCTTCTCTCCTTCTCCACAGGACACGAGGCGACTGGGAGATGTAATAGTTGGAATAATATCCTGTGGCGCACACCTCAGCGCTTCAGCGTGGAGGGGAAAGTTGTTAAAATTCATAGGACAAAAAAGGTAATTAACTACTAAATACATTACATTGCATGAACTCCTGGAAGGACACCAAAGTGTGTTCATCTGTTCGGCAGTCAGTGACCACACAGTGGACATCTCAAGCCCCACACCAACAAACTGCCACTGTCTGTAGATACGTACAGTATGAGGCTGCACGGACAGGTAATGTGGCCTTGTATCTATGTGGCACAAACATGAACATCTACAGTGATCATTGACCCATTTCTCCTTTCAGAATCACTGGCCGTGCAACAGGCCATTGCACAAGTTCAGTCCCCTGCTCCCACCTGTGATGGAGGAGACCCACAGATTATGAATGCCACCCGAATCAAACAGGGCCACACAAATAAATAGAAATTAGTAAGTGGCCTTAAATATTGACATGAGCATGGTATTGTCTCTATTCCATTTTAGTGTTTGTGTGTTGCCTATATTGGTAGCTCAATTGGCAAGGAAGATAATAGTCAGAAGGTTGTGGGTTTAATTCCCAGACTTGATCATTTTGCAATTTTTTTTTTTCTTCAACTAAAACTAGATCCAGGACAAGACCTGATCTAGTTCAAACAAAGACCAAGACCAGGACCAGGATCTGGACTTTAATGTTGTCTCAGCTAATGCAGGAGTTAGGGTTCAGGAGAATGGCAGTTAAAGCAACGCCCATTTTAGCTTTATTTTATTTAACTGCAGTGAACAGTTGTGAACAGGCAAAAATTGCATTTACACCATATTCCCAGTTAGGTAAAAAGAGCGCAAAGAAAACGTTTACCTGCCTAGAGAAATTAGAATTATTGCCATGCTCCAACTATAACCAGAGTTTTAAACTGCTGTAAACACCTTAATCTGATTTGGGTTGCAGTCAGACGATGGAAACCTGGAAATGCCATAAGGAGTACAATTATTGTGGCTTATGTTTATGGACCAAATATACATTATTATTTGTGCCTTAATGATGTTGAAGAGAATAGGAAACGCATAAGATGATTATTAAACATTTTATTTGGGCAACTTTTTTAATCATATGTTAGCAAGGATAGAAACCATGCTAACAAAGCTAACTTGTTGACACCATAAACAATATATTTGACATTAATCTCTAAAACCATTAAAAACAAATTCACGGCTGAGTTCCGCCATGTTGGATTATTCCTGACGTCAGAACTCGAGCAGTCCATGTTAATTCTACTATGTGGGGTGTTCATATGCTCTTCCATGTTGGAAACTGGTATATACCATAAAGTTGATACCACTTGAAAGCAGCATCATTCCAATTTCATTTTATCACACGTGGATAATGTGGTTATTGCGCTCTTTGATGTCATTGAAAGTTCAAAAGAACAAGCGTGTAGTTTATGATGTGTTCATGTGGTTTCAGACGCCACACTGCAGAGTAAGGAACGCATTGTTCTTTGTTTTCATGTGTTTTCAACTTGTAAAGTTGTGTATTACTTTTGATATTTATTAAATACTTGATGACTATTGAGCAAATCAGTCAGGTATTTTAACGTTTAATGCTACGAATGAGTCACGTTTAAAAGATTAGTTTTTTAGCAAAGGCTTAATTCTGTGAAATGCAGAGACCACGTGAATGCAGCAATCGTATGAGCACAGCACAGCATTTTAATTTTCTCTCACGCTGTAAACTCGGACAAGAATGAGAAGTTCCGCGAAGAGGGTTTAATTGAGCTGTGAGCAAAGCTGGAGTAAGCTCTGCATGTAAATGTAGTGTGTGTTAACTGACGTCATACCATTAAACATTTTAAGATACAATTCCATGTAGTAAATAATACACATATAGCCCTTCAAAATTCACCACAAACACATTTCAAATACACTACGTCTGGCATTTTCATGATTATTATCTAAGCTAATAAAACTTTACATTTGACTGGACTGGATATGGATTGTTATATATATTATTGAGACATTCAGTTGTGCTCATAATTTTACATACCCTGGCAGAATTTGTGATTGTTTGGCCATTTTTCAGATAATATGAATGATAACACAAAAACCTTATTTTCACTCATAGTTAGTGGTCGGGTGAAGCCTGTCATTGTCATTGTTGTTTACTTTTTTTAAATTTATTTTATTTATTCACTTTTTTTTTTTTTTTTGTGAGGATAAATCCCTTGAGATGAATCATCTCGTTTTCGAGGGGGTCCTCTTACTCACATTTATTCACTAGGGACACTTAAGAGTTGCCAATTAACCTGTACAGCATCCTATAAATCAAAATGACATCAGAAACTACCCAAATGATAAACCACTGATCAAAAGTTTACATACTCTGTTGATTTTGGTTTGATAACATGCACAAGTGACACAAACAGGTTTGAATGGATACTAAAGGTAACCATCGTCACCTGTGATCTGTTTGCTTGTAATCAGTGTGTGTATAAAAGGTCAGTGAGTTTCTGGGTTCCTGACAGACCCTTGCATCTTTCATTCAGTGCAGCACTGATGTTTCTGTATTCTGAGTCATGGAAAAAAAGCAAAAGAATTGTCAAAGGATCCGTGGAAAAGTTAATTGAACTGTATTAAACAAGAAAACCATATAAAAAGATATCCAAGGAATTAAGTAATGCCAGTCAGCAGTGTTCAAACTCTAATTAAGAAGGTGAAAATAAAAATGTCAGCTACTTCTGCCAAGAAAATGTTTTGGGATGCAAGGAAAAACCCACAAATAACTTCAACTGAAATATAGGGCTCTCTGAAAAAAAGTGGTGTGGCTGTTTCAAAATGCACAATGATCCAAAGCACAAGGCCAAGTCGACCTGTCACTGGCTACAGCAGCATAAAGTGACGGTTCTGGACTGGCCTCGGTCTCCTGACCTCAATATCATTGAGCCACTCTGGAGAGATCTCAAACGTGCAGTTCATGCAAGACAGACCAAGAATTTACAGGAACTGGAGTCTTTTTGAAAAGAAGAATGGGCAGCTTTAACATCTGAGAAAATAAAGAGCCTCATCCACAACTTCCACAAAAGACTTCAAGCTCACATTTATGTTAAAGGTGGCAATACACGATATTAGGAACTGGATCAGGGTCATTTGGGAAGTTTCTGTCATTATGTTTTAAAAAGAGTTAACACAGTTGTTTTTGCAATAAATGGCTTCACCTAACCACTAACTATGAGTGAACACAGGGTTTTTGTGTTATTATTCATATTCTCTGATAAATGGCCAAAACAATTCCCAAATTCTGCCAGGGTATGTAAACTTATGAGCACAACTATATACTGTATACTTCCATGTTTGTGGAATTATCTTGCAAAGTAGATTAAGAAAAATGGGTCATGTGACTTCTATAGTGCTGTTAATGATTTTTGTCATTTTTTTGACAATTTTTGTTGTAAAATGTATTTGCAGAGTAAATAAAAATGTACATTCAGTAGGTCCATATTTGACCCCGAGGCCTTGAGTTTGGTGTGCATTCTACCATCATTCTGCTCGTTCCCAGGGCTAAGACCGATGCAAAAAGTTCACTAAAGACTCAACAGAACTCTATCTGGATGTGTTACGGCAGGATTGACATTATCCAAGCTGTTTAATGGTGGATTGATAAGAACAATAGTCTCCTAGGATACTGACTTAGCTCTTAGACATGTAACCTCATGATCGTTATTCTTCGTCATTCTGTTTGCTCAAAGGCCTGCCGTTTCTTAAATATACAAAGACCGCTCACGCCTACATGCATAGAGACTCCAAAACACAACGAAAAGCCATGATAATGACAAAGAGGCCAGAATCTGGACTCAAGATTTAAATCTAATTTCAAATAAAAGGGACGTACAAGTAGAGACAGGTTTGCTCGACACACAACTTGACCCTTGAGTAATATTTCAATAATTTCATAGTATATTGTATTGTTGAATCTATGCACGAGTTTTTAGTCATCTACTGTTATTGTGTTTAATTTAGTTAAAGCCAAAATAGGAGGGGATTTGTAGATGGTTTAGATGTTTGGGACTTCCTTTTTGTAGCCTTCAGAAAAAAACATCAAAGCTGTATGATAGATGACTTAAGTATATTCAAGAGCTACAGTAAACCTATATCTGAAGATTAAAAACTGAGCAATCTTTTTTATTATTATTACCAGAAAATCCTACCTACTGTGCCTTTAAATTATGAAGGAAAAGGTTTATTCAGTCTACTTCTGAAACCAGACACAGACAATACAACATGTGCTTTAAAATGCAGATGTCAGCTTTTCTCAAAATCTGCAACACAACAATGTCTGCGCCGTATGGCAACACCTGTTTACCATGAGATTGTGAACGTGCACTACATTGTTGATCTTATTTATTTTTGTTTATTTTTTCAAGCTATTCGAATGAATATGTTTGAATATACTATTTATTTTAGGGAGAATTCAATGTTTAATGTTTTATATTATAGTAATTTCAATAATGACTAAAATAATTGTGAATATGATTTTTTCCATAATCAAGCAGCTTTACGAAAAATACAGTAAAAGAGAGTCTCACAGGACACATTTCTTTCCATCGTTTCCGACTCAGCTCATATTCTGCAGCCAAACACCACCGTCATGGCCGTGCCAAATTAAATTCTCGCGGGAGCCCCACCCAGCGTCACTCTCCTTCCCAGGGAGTGAGGATTTCCACACAGGCCCGGGAGCGCACCACACCCCGCAGCTGTGCACCTGGACCTGCTCCCATTCCAGCATGGCAGTGAACCACACACCTGTTCACACCTGAGGGCTGCGCTCGCCACCACCACCACCTCGCTGCCTTTGTTACCCCATCCATCACCACTCAAAACACAAAAAAACAATACGCAGGTCTCATCGCTGCAGTATGTAGCGGCTTAGCTCCGTGACCCGAGCGATAAATCCACACCTCTGGTTTCAGTTGACACCTGTTCTTTTTTAACATTAAATACCTTTTTAGAATTGCCAACATTCCAATACACCATGGAACCAACAGGAACTCATTTTCTTTAACATCTGAATCGCCAGAGGGTCCTGTTGACCTTCTTTGTATTGTTACATTTTTGTAGCTTTGTTCATATAAGCCTGAAATCTTCAACACTGAGATTTGGGGAGTTTTGCTTGATCAGTGGATTTGGGATTGTTGGGAATAACCTATAAAAGAACTTGAACATTTTATTTCCCAATTATTTTAGATCCCAATTTTATCTGGCATATTATCTGACTCTGCTCCACCGGTCTGCAAACCTTTTCCATTTTTCACTTTTGTAGACAATCCATATGTAGCAACCTTAAACCACAGAAAACAATGTCATTTTCGCACTTTACCAGCGGCTTCTTTAGTAGAATCACTTTCTGCCCTCCGTCTGAAGTTTGTTTCCCAGCTGTTCTAGGAAGTGCAGATTAGTTCACCCTATTTCATCTCACGTAAGACAAATAAAATCAATCTTTTATTGTCCTATTGTTTACCCCAGAAAGATTTGAACTGACTGGATAATCGGTAAAAAATGTATACAAAATGTTATGAGGTAAAAGGCAAAAAGTATTAAAATGACCCCAGGGGTGGCTTTAGTGTTAAGCAGCAGGTGCTGGAGATGTGTTGCAGCTGTGCTCTTTATCAAATTACTGATCAGAATTTATGTCTGCTGGTTCTCTCATAAGACTCCACAGAAAACCCATGCACACAATTTATCTGTGCAGGAATTGGCTCAGTCCTGGAAGATCAACTCCATTTGTACAGTGAGAACAGTGAGCATGGGTTTTCACCTTAGATTTCACACATTGAAAAACTGGATTTCTCTCTAAGGGCCTATTTGAGGAGCAGGAGCTGTTGTGGACGGCCAGTCCACCAGGTTACACTTAGATCTTTCATGCCACGCAGTGTGTTAATGTAATCAAGTTATGTTAAATTTTGAATCCTAATCTATGCTATTGGTGTAAATGTTGTCTTAAGTCACTTATCCCCAAGACTATCAGAGCTAACCATTTTGCAGAACATGGCACCATGTAAAAGTAAGAACTGTTCAATAGCTAGCAAGTTCTGACAATGACATGTTACAGGAAGTATATGCACATATGTACATCACAATCCACTGGAGTATGGGGACTTCTCGGGCTGAAGTGTTTAAAGGTAAAAGCAGCATTTTGGTTTCAGGTTTCCAGAAGACCTTCATGCATCTGATTCTTGGGCTGTACAATACCCAGGGTGTCATATTAATAAGTGTTTCCCTGAAATTTCCACAGAGCGTCAGAGCTGCGTAGGTGTGGTTGGATCTCACCTGAGTGACACTGTGTTCTCTGCCAAACCAAACAATCAACCCAGGCATGGGTTTAACTCCTGTAGGACACTCCTGTGTGTCCTTGCTCATGTCTCCTACAGAAGTCTCCTCACTCCTCGAGGCCAGTGTTAAGAGCTTTGGAATAGATTTGTTATAGATGGTGCACAAAGAATGACTTCTTGTGTGAGCGAGGGACATTTGCATCATGTAAACAGCCTCTAAATGAAGTGTTTTGTAAGTTTTACTTTTGGTTTTCTCAGCTGTCAGAATCCTGTAAGGCTCACCATGTCACTTTGCAGAAACAGCACAACACTTTTTTGTTTCTTTTGCTGGGAAGGGGGGCTAATGACTGGAGCAGTGCAAACAAATGTGTGGGGTCTGCACAGTGGGGGTCCCTGCTCTTGTTGACAGGTACAAGGTCACACCATCTGCTGTCCCTCTGCACAGTAGTGCCTTCAGCAGGGCCATCAACACAAAATACTCAGCAAAAACTAGAAGGGAACAAAATATATTTTTTTGGGAAACTCATTTCCAGAATTTTCTTTGGGCTTTTAGCACTAGTTCTTTTCGTAAAAAAATCTGATTTTGTGGAATCAAAGTTAATTACTGAATTGTGGGAAAATAGCATTCAAATGTGCTGCTTTGTCCAACAGAGTTACATATGGGTGCTGTGACAATAGTAGGACCTGTTCACAAGAAGAACAAATATCTTGTAATTTGTATCAGGTTTAAAGAAAACCATTCTCTGACTCAAGGTTTTCTCAACATTAATGGAAAAACATGTACCCAAATAGCAGTCGTATTTGGGCTGAACCTGGCTTTCATGAGGCACATTTGGCTGACTGACAATCAGTTCTTTTGTATTTGTGCCAGAATCGACTGACAAAAAAAAATTAAATGGGTGGTGATAATCAGTAAGTCAAACCATTACTGGGCCAGAGGTCAGAGCACAGTGTGTAGTCCAAAACTAGCACAACAGATAGTCCATGGAGGTGACACAGTACAATGGCACCTAAAGTGAATGTTGTGGCTGGTCCGGTACTAACAAACAGCAAGTCAGCTGACAATTTTAGTTTCACTTCATGGGAAGGTGACCTTGTTGTATTATATTCTGTCATTTTGACTTTCCAAGCTGAAAGCAATAATACTCACTAGAGTAGTATAGTGATGCAGTATAATACTAGAGTATAACTGCATCATGAGCTTCAGTAGGTATACTGATTCCATTCTTAACTTTTTTCTGTGAAACTAAAGCAACTGAGAAACCAGCAGCAAAAAGGAATCAACTATAAAGGTTCATGTCTAGTTCTGCTCTGTACCGGTTTTATGAATCATAAACTGTCAATACATTAGTTTGACTAAGAAAAAACTTTCTGTCACACTTTATTTGACAGTACACTTGATACATTCTATCTACTTAAGTACAATGTAACACACTGTGTAATAACATTTAACTACATAGTACATACATATCCTAAACCTAACTTCAGTTTAATTACACTTTGTATGAATAAACATTGCAGTGTTTTAACAGCTGTGCAGATTTCTGTGAAGGCTGATTCTTTAAAAAGAAACAGAATACGTTCCCTTTTTGGTGGTTACACTTTAGAGTAGGGGGCACATTGTTACATTAATTCATGCATGACTCATCCATTTGTACATGTATTAAAATCTCATGAATCACCACAAATAATTATGTTTTCATTATATTTTCTTCATATTTTCATCCTAACCCTAATCAAAAAACCCTAACCTAACCCTATGCATGTATTAATGCATTAGTTCATACATAAATTATTGAGAAAATCTGCCCTCCACTCAAATTTTAAGTCAAACAGTTATATATTAGAAACTAAATCAATCATTTACCTAAAGTCAGTGTGTTTAGGTGTATTATTATAAAACAATAACTAACCGAGGCTGTATGTGAGAATGAGCTCTGTCTGGAAGTGGTCTGTGATTTTCTGCTGGGAACAGATGCATATTTCCATTTTGGCAGCTTTCCCACCTTCTTTACAAAAGGAGGCCACTTTTCATTCTCCTGTTGGTGGAAAAATAAACTTATTTTTTTCTTCTTCTATTTGTTTTTGACCAGTCTTTGGTATTAGCCGGCGCTGTCATTGGTGAGAGCCCAATTAAAAGCGAAGACAGGCCCAGGGGCTTCTGTATTGTGTGTGTGTTTTCAGAGCCTGTTGCCAGGCACTGTGTCAGATCATTAGCAGCTGCGGCACGTCCCTCAGACTCGAAGGGCTTTCATTCTCTGTATTGATTAGCTGGACGTCCGTAACAACAAGGTTTTTCTGTGAACGAGTATTGGCTGAGCTCATCCCAAACATCTTCCCACTGTTTATGTCACTGCGAGACCAAAACATGAGCTTTTCAGGTTTAATTAGCAAAACATTGTCGTAGTGCTTTTCATTTTGCTTTTAGTCTGACACTAAACAGTCTGGCCTCATGTTTGAGAGCTAAAATAACCATTGTCATTGTCCAAGGAGTACTCATTAGATTCCATACTTATGAATGAATGAATTATCAAACAAACTATCCGCAGGCATTGGTAGATGAATTGAAAGAGACTATAATGGACCGCAGACCATTTTTGCTGCAACAGGTGTTCCACAGTGAAGACCACCCACATACTCCAAATACTGCAGTGATATCACACTCCCAGAAGGACACCAGCTTGAAATATTTCCATCCAATGAAGATAGTTGTGCCGTCTACATTGTTATGAAAATTGCATTCTTGTCCATGCCATTAATGTCCATCTCATAGAGGCATAGGATTTTAACATAAAACTAAAAATACAATAATTTTGTAAATGCAGTTCTAACCCTAAGTGAGCAAACAAATGCTTATCAAACAAAAGTATATACTTTTTAAACAGAAGAACATGGTTTTTTCTAGTTTATGCTCAGTGTTCTCTCCAGAAACAGAACAGCTGTGGTATGTTTTAAGGACTTTAATTCATGAAGAAAGAATGTTGTAAAACCTCCTGTAAAACTGGAAAGTGAGGCTTGCTTTGATTGAATTTATTGGAAAAAAGGTTTAGCATTCTTTCTTTTTGCCATATAACAATTTTAAAATCTAAAAATCGGGACAAATCCATTGACACTGTTCAAAAATCCATTCAACACCAGTAAACAATTTAACCATGAACTGATTAGAGTTGACATTTTAAAAATGATTTCACTTCAAAGAAATACAGCTTTCCTTCCGTGTCTGACAGAAAATTCTAACTGCAAAACATAGCATATTCATTACCCGGTACTTTTCTCACAGAGTTGTTTTCAGGAGATGGATTATAAATCTTAATTGTTCTGTTGCTCTTTTTTAATTGGATAATATTGCCATCCTCATGGTAACTCATGATAACACAGTCTACAGACAAATGAGTTGCAGTCACATTGCGCTGCTTTGGATTTATGATTGGGTCAATAATAGGGACAGTCGGGACAGGAAGAGGGGAAAGTTGTGTTTTTGTAGATTTCCACCAGGACGCCCGACAAGGGGCTTTAAAGTTTGGATGTCATTTTAGACATCACCCTGTTGGTTGGTTCTTTATTAAATACCTAAATATCAATATTAATATATTGGTCTGCTGATGGATGTGTTTTGTGTACATTTGTATTCCATGAAATTATAGCGAATCCTGTGCTTTGGTCCATGCAGAGTAAACAAAGAAAGAATTGTAATTTATTTTCTCCCTACATTCAGAGGCGATTGAAGTTTATATACTTTTTTTGCCCTTGTATAAGCCAATTTTAGCCAAAGAAAAAGCATGTATGAATATTTTATTGTATTTCTCCCAAAGACCCTCCCAAGACTATGAAGCCATTGAGCTGAGGGTCTGCTCAGGTAAAGAGTATCTCTAATGTGCCCTACAGGACTGACCCTCTATCAGGGCTAATATCAGCTGGGAAACCGCTGTGAGAGAATGATGAGTCTGATGTTGTAAATGTGTGTTCTGTCCTTCCTTATCACACAAACACAAAAACGCAGAAAGCACTGTGTCCATTAGTGCAGCTGGTAAATCTGGCCGATGTTCTTGGCTTCACTCATTGTAGAATATCTGTCTTCGGTTCCACATCTGTTTAACAGTGGTGACGTTGGAATGGTGGATAATCTCAAATTCATCCAAATGTGGCATGAGTCATGCATAATGCTGGCTTGGAGACAAGGAATTGAAGATATAGGAGCATCCAAGAAGCCATGCCTGGGCATAGATTAACTCTGGCTGGATGTTATTTTAGAATTTGTCCGATTTAAATTGTATAGCAGCACTGAGACCCACTGCAAAAAATATAATATATATACTGTATATATATATATATATATATATATATATATATATATATATATATATATATATATATATATATATATATATATATATATATATATATGTTAGCTAAAATGTTTTTTATTCATTTTTTTCCCAGAATTTTTTTGGTGTTTTGAAACCTTCGGTCAGCGATATTTACTTTAAAATTGACTGCCGTAGTGTGACTAATAAAATGAATGTACCTGTACAAATGACTGACTGGACATATATCAGGAAATTTAATTATGGGATTATTCAGCACATGCTAGTAGCTTTGGCAATTCACATGGTCATGTACAAGGGGCTCTCAACTAAAGGACGAGCCCTGGCTATTTGTCAGCTTTGGTCACTTGTCATTCACATTAAATAAATGGCTCCAGAAAATACTGAAAAAGTCTCTATTACTGCACTGACTATTCACAAATAAACAGCACAAAAAAGAAGAACATGTAGAGGAACAGGAAAGCAAAGTGAAACAAGGATAAATATGGTGATGCAAAACTACAATCAATAAACTAAAACAATAGTTATATGGTTAGCTCTAAACTTTGGTTAGATCTAATGTCTTAGTATTTTGTGATCGGTAAATTAAAGCAGAAAATGTTGCTGTGAGGTGAGCCAACCAAATGCTTGAATTTACCTAAAGATTTTTTTTTTTTGCAACAGAACTCTATTCCTTTATTTTTCTCTCTTTTTAAGTAGAGAATACCTGAACCTGAACTTGGCATTAAAAGTAAAAAAAAAGGAAAGGTTAGCTTATGTTGCCTTTATGTGCTCCTTGGAAGGTGCAGTTTTCAAATGACATGTGTTAATGTGCTTATAACTCAGAAAGTTAAAGTGTTAACAGTGCTTTTTACAAAAGACTCAATGAAAATGTGCTAAAGTAACCTAAGGATTTTGCATTTAATGCTACAAACTAGTCAAGTTTAACGTTTGCTCCTTTTCTCTTTTTAATGAAAAAAGGCTGAATGCTATTAAATACCACGAGCATATGACATAACTGTTTGGTTCCCTCAGTCCATGTAAGCTTGGCCAAAAACAGTAGTAGCGGCCTAACCGACTTAAACTGTGTATGTGAACGTTGTGAGAGTTCCTCTATTTCAAATGTCTTGTCAGCTTTGATCTACTTACTACGTACTTTTAAACTTTCGCAGATTCCTTTAGTGTTATCATGATGCTATCAGGTGAGAACTGTCTCTGTCAATCTTCATGCTTTGTAATATATTTATCCTAATCTACCACTGATAAAAAAAGGAGAAAAAAAAAGAAAAATGAAGACCGCAGACCGCCGTGCATCTGTTTACATGTTGGCTGTGAAAGACACCAGATTAGGATCTAGCAACAGAGCGTTTGGGCACTTTGAGGCAGGACTTCTGTTATTTCTTGCATGACTGGGAAAGCACACAGGGGCTTGGTGTAAACACCCAGAGTGGGCTTTCGCTGGCTGTTTCAGGTGAGAAGCCAGCACCGATCACTCTACAATGCTTTCCCGCACGGTAGCAGCAGCTATCTTTTCAGGGAGCTCAGGGGTCACCACTTTCCCACCAGGACCCGTTTTTTTTCCCACTCATATATGACGGATGCATTATGGGCTGTGAATGAGAGGTTGCTGTGCTCAATGTGCATTCCACCGGGGTTTGTGTTCCAGCGGAGGGCCTGGTGAATGAGAAATCAGCATGTCTATAAAATGCTCCCCCTGTTTTGTGACCACCTCCCACTCCCCTCCCCCACACCAATGCCATTCTGCCAAAGTTGGAAATCCATAGGAGGCGTATTTGAGATGCAAGAGTGAGAACACAAGGCTTGGAATGAAGAAAAAAAATCCATCCTTTTTGGTTTGAATAGGGACTTTTGAAAAACCGGACGTGCTCCTTCAAGCTTGGTCTTTAGTCACATGAACAAAACACTGCAGCTTTACAAAAATAGACATTACATTCATTACTAAGGCCAACAAATATCATTTTGTAATCTGCATAATTTTTGGAGGACTTTTTAGGTCCATGTTGCTTGGTTTGTTTGATATAAAAATGTTTCTTTAATGGCTAGAGAGTGTTAGAGGGCACACATCAGAAGCTTTTCCAAAGGCGTCCTACTCAGCTGTTGGTGCACACTGCTGAATAGAAAAGTCAGTCACACTGCGATACCCAACTGCTTTATTCAACTTTGTTGGTTTTGTAGTTTTAAAACATGAAAGCGGTTCATTGTCAGAGCTGAATCATAGAAAAGACAAGAGGAAAATTACTCACCATCGAACAATTTGTTTATGCTGGACTTTGAAGTACATGAATAATTCATCAAGGGCAAATTTCTCACTTTTATTTAAAGTTCAGTTAGTTGGATCTGGATTCTAATATCAGTTCTAGACAGCTTTGAGACCTTTCAGACCCCATTGGCCCCAGATGTGCCCCACACAAAATTATAGCGATCTTGTTGCTTTAATTTTTGTGACGCAGAGTACAGGTATAGACCTAGAAGGCACATTGTATCGGTCACAGTTCAAGAGTTTGTCACTACAAGCACACACAAAAAATACATACCAAGTCTGGCAGATAATCTGACAACAGGTGAAGACAAGGGAGTGGGGTAAATACAGAGGAAGTAGGCACAGGTATAACACATCAGGGAGGAACAGGTAATAATGCAAAGCAGGAAGTAGACAGACCAAAACTAAACAAGAACAGAAGAGACCACAATCAAACAGGAAAGGACATACACTAAAACCCAACTAAGAACAGATAAGAAATGTGACAGTACCTGCTGGTGGTGGAACAGGGGAAACTGCCAGATGACCTGCCTTCTACAGGATGTGCGGACTGCGGACCTCTGTCGGTAACCACGTATCTAGGAAGACCATGCAGTCTGAAAACTTGTGAGAGATCTTCTGCCTTTTCTTTAGCTGAAAGTAATTTTGGCAAGAGAATAAAATGCACCATTTTGAAAAACCTGTCCAGTACCGTAAGGACTATGGTGTTACATTCAGACAGAGGAAGGCCCTTAACAAAGTCAGGATATGTCAGACCAGGGGCACTTAGGCACAGGCAGAGGCTGCAGAAGACAAGGGACTGGACGACGGGTTGTTTTGTTCCTGGCACAGACCGGGCAGGCTGCCACATATTTCTCCACCTTTTTCTCCAGCAGTCCACCAGAATTATTGCAGAACGACGAACAGGGTCCGCTTATCGCTAGGTTGGCATGAGAATGGCGAAGCATGGGACCAGTTGATCACCTGTGGACGGAGCTAAGGAACAACAAACAATCAATTAGGAGGACAACCCACAGGGACAGGTAAGTTAATGAGGCCTCGCTTGACCCTTAACTCCACCTCCCAAGATACAGCCCCTACCAGACATGGAGGAAGAATCGAGGAAGGTGTTTCAGATGCTGACTTGGAGTCGAACAGTCTTTAGAGTTCTTGAGATCAGGACAATAGGACAAGGTAAAAAGGAAACGATAAAAAAAAATAAAAAATAGGGCCGACCTGGCCTGGCGTGAGTTCAGTTGTCTAGCTGATCAGAGATATTCCAGATTCTTGTGATCGGTCCAGACCCGGAATAGCATCTGGCTTAGAGATGTACAGAGTTCTACGGTTCCTGTTGTGAGATGACGCACCCACATCCACATCCGATGCATCAACTTCCACAACTCAAATGTTAGGTTTATGTCTTGTCCTATAACTGGAAGGTTGATGGTTTGACTCCCACTCTCCCCACAGTTCATACTGTCGTTGTGTCCTTGGGCAAGACACTTTACCCACCTTCCCTCCTGTGGTGTTCCAGCTGTAACACTGGTGAATTCCCATTCCATGCTTAATGTAAGTCACTTTCAGTAAATCCTTCTGCAATGACTAAGTAAAATGTAAATGTTGCAGTATAACGAGGTGAGTCCATTAACATTTTCGGACTCACAGACTGTTGGCACTAAGAGGCTGGTGCTGAATGCAAACTCTGTTGTTCCCTGTTCCTTTTTGGTTTTTCTCTCTATTTGGCTTCCACTCTTTCATCCTGCTTTTCAGTACAGCCTTCTGTAAGCCTGTTGCATAATCCCTGACACACTTTGCATATTAATAAAGCTGAGGTGAAAATTCACTTATATTCTGTACAAATCAATGTCATTTTCTTTAGTGATTATTCAGATGTGAAATTTGTCAGGCTGCTTTTTTCCCACTCAAACAGTTTTATTATTTATTTATTCATCAGAGAGGTTTCCATCGCTCTACATTCAAAGAAATATTAACATGGTTTCCACTGTTGCAGCAGTAATACAAACAAGGGCCCAATTTCAATGTTGCAGATTGAACAAAAGCAGAGTTTAAACCCGAGCTACAAGTTTGAAGGGACTTCAGTTAAAAACAATATATAAATGAATAATAGTGTATTAGTTCAATGTAGATTCATTGACTGTAAATATATGTAAAGTACTGAAAGTGAAAAAAAAAATGTTTTCACTGTTGAAATAAAGTTAGCTGTAGGAAATGAGTTCCTAAGGGCTGTGCAATTTATAGAATTTTTAATTTTAAGTTTGGTTCCCAATGTTCCCAATACCTTAATAATCGAGAAAAAACAATTATTTAGTCCTATTCTGGTATGCTCATTATTTTGGCCTGGACACATTATAAAATGCATTATGTGCAAGATTTGCAACATGACAGTGTCTGCACCACATGGCAATATCTGTTTTCCGTGAGATTGTGTAAGTGCACTTCATTGTCAATCTTATTTATTTATCTTATTTATTTATTTCTGTTTATTTTTAAGCTATTTATTTATACATTAAATATACATATTTCATAGACAGTTCACTGTTTTGTTCGTGATTTAGATTTTTTTTTTCATAATAAAGCAGCCCTAGAGCTCCTCCAGGCGAAACAGAGGAGGAGCCTCACATAAATGCTGGGTGAGAAAATAAAATCTGCAGAGACATACTTCTTAAACAGGGCCAGTAAGACAGTAGCAAATAAAACTGTTGATTAGAATGTTGCTGTGAAAAGTTCTTAATCCAGCAATTGTACATTGACTATATCTACAAAAGCATTCCAGAGGTACTCACGCTCCCGTTTAAAGCGTTTTCAAATGAGCAGGTACTTTAAATGAATACCTGGTCGGTGATTGGATTAACCACAGTTTTATCCAATCAGAGCAGATCCATGTTGTTTTTGTCCGTAACGATAAAACGGTAGAAATAGTTTCACCGTACTAAACTATAACAAATCCTGACCTGTCAGTGCAACCACATCATTAGACGTAAGGAAAAGCTGAACCGTGAATACTTTGCTTGGAGCAGGTCAAGATTGATTTTAGCAAGTTTGGGAACTCACAAATCTTGTGAGAATAAAGCTGCAGCGTAAGGTTAGGAAAGAGTCACAGATTTTAAAGTTCAAAAAGCTGAGAATAAACTAAAAGCAGTCTATTGTTTACATCAACAGTATAGGGCTCTTTACACATAATGATTTATTGTTATTGGATTTATTAGAATTGGCCGTGCATTCAAGTTCGGAAAGTTCAGTTTGCTTTATATACTGTCAGTCATACACAACCATACCACTCTAGTGGAAACAGGGCTTAAGTTCCCTCTCCCCAGACTCTTCCTCCACCTCATTCGGGGGAATACCGAGGCGTTTTCAGACCAGCTGAGAGACACACAATATATCTCCAACCTACTCTCTGTCTCCAGTGTTTCTTTGCACCATTACTCACTGGGTGTTCCTGGAGTTTTTCTGCCCTAAATTAAATGATTTTGAAACTCGGCAAGAGAATGTGTCTGTGTTTACTTCTAAACGAGGCTCTAGTGCTCGTATGGTTATGATCAAACAGCTGTAACTGATGTCGTCTCATTGTGCTGAATAATGCACAGAATATTGTGGCTTTCTGGGAACAAAGGTCCCCGGAGACAGTGCTGACACAAATCCAATTGTGCAGAGACGTTGCACATTTGTGTTTGATTCAGTCTGTTATGGCTGATTAGCGGCTCTGCAGCTGGAGCTTCGGCGCACACTGGACGTGGAGTAAGCTCCAAATAATCTTTATAAATGCAAGTCTTTTCCCAGCCTTGTAACCATAAAACCTCTTACTTTACCCAAACTTTTACAGTTGATGGTGTAACAAATACAACACTATCCACTGGGATAATGAATCACTGCAACTCCATCATAAGGCCATAGAATTTTCACAATATTTATTTATGGTCAACATTCAGAGTCTTATTTCACTCTGCGCATAACCTCATTGCTATGAAAACAATCCTCTTTTTGGGAGGTCTAGGGCTTTAATTAGGGGCGAGGTAGAGGCCGACAGCTGTGATGGCAGAGAGTTGGCCAATCACAGGTGCAACACGCCGAGGAATGTCGGGGAGTGTTAGAGAGAGCGGGGCTATGTGTGCAGAAATAAAAAGACAGGTGGCCGGGCCTGATCCGGGAGCACGCTGCCAGAAACTCTGTGCCTTTGGGAGAGCCGCGGAAACATGACGGCGTTAATGAAAAAGGCAGTGTCTAAATGTGTTACGCTCTGCAAGGGCACATCACCTGAAATAGACGCGAATGGCATGAATGGAGGCTCGTCTTTCCAGTTAACTGTTGAGCTTGAGTGGGAATGTTTTATACAGACATGTCTTCTTGGTTCAGGTTTTCCTTCAGAAGTGTTTTGTCTACACCTTTGCAATACAATATAAAATCTGAGATGGCTGCATTCATGTGGCTCTCAGATGGTTACAGTTTCTGAGGTGGGGTTAGTTAGTTTAGAGGTATTTACCAATGTATGAAGTAAGCTTGTAATACTGTATATTATTATGCTTGAAATGAAAATGAAAGTTCACCTTAATCAGCAGACACTGTGTAGCTTAATCTGGTAAGTGTAGAGGCAAGTGTCCACTGTACCTGTGTCTTGTCCCTTAGACTGACAACTCATATGGTAACTAACATTGAGTCAACTGTCCTTTTTGGCAAAATTTCACACATCCTCATCAGGGGGTGGAATGGGAGTAGATAGTGAAAGTGTAATAAAATAGCTAGCAAATTTTGTCATTTTGTCCTATTTTAATCAAGACTGAATTCCCAATACATGTTCAAATATAGCTTTGAATATATTGTCCAAGAATGAGGGATTATTGGCAATCATGTACGGGCCTACTACTTTATATTTCAGCAAAGGGGATATAAAATATTTTAATTAGTAAATAATTAACAACTATTATGTTCCATGTAAACATACAGTTGTGCTCATGGCAGAATCTGTGATTATTTAGCCATTTTTCAAAAAATATGAATGATAACACTAAACACTAAAACCTTTTTGTTACTCATAACGTGTCAGTCACCACGTTTGTTGCAGTTGTTTTCAGCTCCGGTGGCCAATGTTTAAAGCTAACTTTAAAATGATACACATTAATTACAACCTCAATTTCTATTATAGAAAGTTAATGCTTTCTACAATAGAAAGTAACGTTACGTTAATGTCTTGATTTACCTCAGTTTCATTATGGAATGCCATAATTCCAAATGTCAATTCTGTTTCTCCTCAAGACAAACCCTGGCTGACTGGCCATTGGTTCTTTACTGTGTGTCAGACTTATCTTTGTTTGTTGCTGTCTTCTAAATAATGCCGCAAGTGAGACTTTATAAAGTGATGTTGACTGTGTCTTTGCAGTGCAACTTGATGCAGACACAGAAAACAAAAATACTGCAAAATAATAATAACGTGACTAAACAAGACAAAATAACGTTATAACATTTTGTTTTGACTCGTTTTGGACAACGCAAATAAAGAGACATTTTAGCATAGTTTTTATTTTGTAAACCACATTTAGTCTTGTTTTTATTTGTCAACAATATTGCATTATACATTTAATTATAGTAATTCTCACATTACCAACATTTACGTTGTGTCTTGTCTCGTTTTTGAAAAACGTTTGTTGACAATATTTAGGCATAACTTTTGTTGACGAAAGCAACACAGGTTTTGATCAGGGTCATTTGGGTAGTTTCGGTTTTCATTATCATTTAAAAAGAGAAAATTGTTTGACAATTAATTCTAACTATGAGTGAAAGAAAAGTTTTTGTGTTATTATACATATTCTTATACTTATAATATAATATAATAATACATATAAAAATGTCCCAAAAAATTACAAATTTAGCCAGGATATGTACACTTATGAGAAGAACTGTATATGACTCCATGTAAAAGAGGGACATTTGGACTTTGCTGAAAGTCTTGTGCATGTGTTTCTAAAGTCAGCATAAACTGAGTGTAACATATTACATACAGTCTGGGTCCACTTTGATCTAAAGATGCACCAGATCTAGTGAGAAAGAGCCTCTAAAACACACTGCTGTGGATTAGCTGTCAAGTGCTGTCTTGCTTCCAACTAATGTCCTCCACATGTTTTGAAGGGGTCTCTAAGGGAGCTGCCCTAAATACCTCTTCCGGGAAGTAAAAGCAGACAACCTCTGTGCTCTTACATGCAGGGAATATGTTAGAAAGGGTTTTTTACATTTATCTGCCTTTGGGATATAATTTTATATAAAATGATTCTAACATATTATTTTCTATACATTTAATATATATCATAAATAATTTTGTATGGTGTTGTCTTAAATTCACAATAAATAATCAATACAAAATAAAAATGTATAGTCCCATCTAGGAGACAGCACTGACCCCAAAAATATTGATGCTATAAAATGTGTAGTACAATGAATGTATCTTGCGGCAGTACCCTTTTTTTTGAGGGGGGGGGGGGGGGGTATATTTAGTTTACGCTGTTTTTTACGATATTTTTACGCTGGATACCCTTCCTGATGCAATTGTATGTATATACAAAACTTGTTGCTGGATTGGTTCTTGGGGGAAATTAAACCCCCAATCTCCTACACCAAAGGCAGGGGGTATTAACCACTAACCAAGGAGCAGAAAGCTCATAGGACATAAACAGATAAAGCCTGGGTCCACTTGCTTTATGTGCTTATTCTTTGTGTGTCTATTTGCTATCACTATCAATAAAGCCTAAAAGACCAACAAGGTTGTTAAGGCCAAAATACAAACTTTCTCTCACACACACACACATGCTTAAGGGCATAGACAAATTTGTATATTCTTGTCTCTTCATAGATTAGCACAGTTTTACACAGGGGCCTCCCACCTTTTTTTCTTAGAGAGCTACTTACTTCGACAATCTACTTAACCCCACCGACGCGTCTTCCACTCAGGAAGCGGAGGGAAAGGGCTCAGAGATGGACTTGTCCATCATCCAAGCTGAAGTCACCAAGGTAGTTGGGAAGCTCCTTGGTGGCAAGGTGGATGAGATAGACCCTGAGTACCTCAAGTCTCTGGAGGTTGTGGGGCTATCTTGGCTTACACGTCCTTGCAACATCATGTGGCGGATTGGGACAGTACGTCTGGACTGGCAGACCGTTGGTGGTGGTCCCTCTTTTTATAAAAGGGGACCGGAGGGCGTGTTCCAATTACAGAGGGACCACACTCTTAAGGCTCCCCGAGAAAGTTCATGCCATGGTACTGGAGAGGAGAATGCAACCGATAGTCAAACCTCGGATTCAGGAGGAACAATGTGTTTTTCGCCCTGATAGTACCCAACCAGTCCACATGTGTAGATCAGGAGAAAGCATTTGACTGTAAGTGTAAAGGGATGTAGCTCAGTGGGTAGAGAATTCGTCTTTCAACCCAAAGGTGGTTCGATTCATGTTCTCCCACACAGTTCATACCGTCGTTGTGTCCTTGGGCAAGACACTTAATCCACCTTGCCTCCAGTGGCTGTAACACTTGTAATTACTGTAGAACAATGTAAGTTGCTTTGGATAAAAGCAGGGGAAGCAACTTAGCAGCAGAAGCCTACAGAACTGTGTAAGTGTATGTGATTCTTGTCATTTTGAGCTTAGTGCCGTGTTATTGCTGAGAAACCGTGCTGTGCATTACTACGACTCTGTCACGTGGTGCACCGGCGTTTTCTCTCACCTGCTCGCTGCCTGGTTTTGTTTGAGTTGTTTACGGCCTTTGGAGGCGTGACCTGCTGAATTCAATTCTTGAATCAGACGGGTATATAAGTGTGAACCACCGCGGCAGCGGTCGCGGCAGCCGTCATCGCGTGAAGACCTAAGAGAGTAAAGACCATCGACTCTACCTGCATGCGACTCAACCGGACACACCAACAGAGCACTTGAGTATTGCACTTCTTTGTACCAATTGTTTGCACTTATATTTTATTATTTCGACTTTCACCCTCTACCTAAATATTGTCTTTTCTGCTCTTCTTCAATGTGTTTTCAAATTCCTACTGTCATTTCTACACGGACATTTTCATCTGTTTCACGCAAAAGGAGATGCAACCATAACAATCTGCATGTTATATCACCATCCATAACTGCCTCTTCTACTTTCTCAATAGGCTTGTGGAACTGCCAGTCTGCTGTGAACAAAGCTGATTTCATTACCGCTTTTGTTCAACATTCTGGTCTTTCAGTTGTAGCACTTACAGAAACATGGATCAAACCAGAGGACTCTGCCACTCTCGCTGCCCTCTCCCATAATCACACTTTCTCCCACAGTCCTCGCCTCACAGGAAGGGGTGGAGGGACCGGACTACTTATCCCTACTGACTGGAAGTTCAAACAGCTAGCATTCTTGTGTGACAACAGCTCCTTTGAGTTCCATGCTGTTACCATCACCTACCCTGTTAAAAGTCATTTTGTAGTTATCTATCGACCCCCAGGTCAGCTTGGACATTTCTTGGAGGAGTTGGACGTACTTATTTCATCCTTCCCTGAGGATGGTACTCCTCTGGTGGTATTAGGAGACTTCAACATCCACCTTGAAAAGCCACAGGCTGCTAACTTCAATAACCCGACTGCATCATTTGACCTCAAGCAGGTCTCCACATCAGCAACCCACAAGTCTGGTAACCAGCTAGATAACCCTAACCTTATCTACATAAGGTACTGCTCCGCTCGGCATACTCAGGTCACACCTCTGCACACTTTGGATCATTTCTTCGTAACTCTTGACCTCGATCTAACTTCTCCAGACACTGCAACAGTTTTACCGCTGGTCACTTTCCGACGTAACCTGCGTTCACTCAGTCCCTCCCGCTTTTCCTCTGCCGTCTCTTCTGCGCTTCCCCTTCTTGAGGAGCTCTCGCTTTTAAACACCAACATTGCCACTGACACTCCACGCTTACATCCTGCCTGGACAACTTATGCCCTCTTACATCCAGACCAGCTCGTACATCCTCGTCTGCCCCCTGGTAATCCGATGTTCTACGCGAACATCGCACCAGCCTCCGGTCAGCTGAGAGAAAAAGTCAAAAGATCTCACTGACCTCTCTATCTACCAGTCTCTCCTCTCTAATTTCTCTGATGATGTCACCTCTGCAAAAACTGACTACTACCATTCTACCAAGTTAATCAACTCACCTGACTCACACAGTCTCTTTAAAACCTTCTCTGTCCTCCTTTGTCCGCCTGCTCCCCCTCCTTCATCAGAGTTAACAGCTGATGATTTTGCGTCTTTCTTTGTAAAGAAAACAACTGCCATCAGCAGTCAGTTTTCTGCGCCAGCACCTGTTGAACTCTTTCACACCCCTGATACATGTTTGCTCCCTTCTTTTTCTCCTCTAACTGAAGCGGACGTTTCCAAGGTCATTAGTTCTAACCACCCTACCACCAGATACCATCCCCACACATGTCCTTCAGGCCATCTCTCCATCTGTCGTGCCTGCTCTCACCCACATCATCAACTCATCTCTCTCCACTGGGTCATTCCCCACAGCTTTCAAAGAGGCCCGCATCACACCACTACTGAGGAAACCCACTCTAAACCCTACTCTGTTAGAAAACTACAGACCGGTTTCCCTCCTTCCCTTTACTGCCAAAGCTCTGGAGCGAGTTGTGTTTAACCAGCTCTCCTCCTTTCTCACACGGAACAACCTCCTGGACCAGAACCAGTCTGGGTTCAAGAGCGGACATTCCACCGAAACTGCACTGCTCTCAGTCATCGAAGCCCTGAGACTGGCAAAGGCAAAATCCAAGTCATCTGTCCTCATCTTACTGGATCTGTTTGCTGCCTTTGACACCGTTAATCATCACATCCTCTTGTCTTCTCTCAGTGCGATGGGTGTCTCTGGAATGGCATTGCAATGGTTCAAGTCTTACCTCTCAAATAGGTCATTCAGAGTATCCTGGAGAAATGAGGTCTTTGAGTCCCAACATCTTAATACAGGGGTGCCACAGGGCTCAGTGCTTGGACCGCTTCTCTTTTCCATTTACATGACATCTCTTGGCTCTGTCATTCAGAAGCATGGCTTTTCCTATCACTGCTATGCGGATGACACTCAACTCCACTTGTCATTTCAACCTGATGATCCGACGGTCTCTGCTCGTGTCTCGGCCTGAGTGACATCTCACTTTGGATGCAGGACCATCACCTGCAGCTGAACCTTGGAAAAACAGAACTGCTAGTGATTCCTGCCAACCCAAAGACCCGCCACAACCTCTCCATTCAACTAGGCTCATCAACCATTACACCGTCCAGCACTGCCAGAAATCTGGGAATGGTAATTGATGATCAACTAAACTTCACAAGTCATGTTGCCAGCACCACCAGGTCCTGTAGATTCATCCTCTACAACATTAGGAAAATTTGACCTTTCCTATCGGAGCACTCTACGCAAATCCTAGTCCAGGCTCTTGTCTTGTCTCTTCTGGCTGGACTCCCTGCCTCCACAACCAAACCTCTGCAGCTTATTCAGAATGCAGCAGCAAGAGTGGTCTTTAAAGAACCGAAGAGAGCGCACGTAACTCCTCTCCTCATTAGGTTACACTGGCTCCCGGTTGATCCCCGCATCAAGTTCAAAACTATGCTCTTGGCCTACAAGACCAACACTGGCTCCGCCCCCTCATATCTTCACTCACTGATACAGACTTATGTTCCCACCAGATCCCTGCGCTCTGCTAATGAACAACGTCTGGTGGTACCATCCCAAAAAGGAAGAAAATCACTCTCACATACTTTCTCTGGATCTGTTCCACATTGGTGGAATGATCTACCTGCTGCTACAAGATCAGCAGAGTCTGTATCCATCTTTAAAAAACGCTTGAAAACACATCTTTTCCGTCAACACCTGACTGACAAACACTGAATTCTACTTCCTTTCTATCAATTCCTTTTCTTTAAAAAAAAAAAAAAAAAAGTCCTTGGCTTTGATTACTGTGCTAGGTTTTTAACTGACTAGTTTTTTGTGCACTTATGCTTTTTGTTACCTTGTGTTGTTGAAATTGCTTACATTGTTTTCCTCACTTGTAAGTTGCTTTGGATAAAAGCGTCTGCTAAATGACTAAATGTAAATGTAAATGGATAAAAGCGTCTGCTAAATGAATAAATGTAAATGTAAATGGAGAGCTCCCTAACCCTAACCCGTTCCTTCCATACTTCCTTGGGACCCCGACTGATGTAGCCAGGTGGAGTCTAGTGGTTCCCAACCTTTTTGTCCTGATTAACACCTTTGACATTGTGTACATAATGAAGAAAACTCATGTTTCCAACCTATTCCTTATGGTTATTGTGCTGTCTTAAAAATATGGGAACACAGACACAAACTGAGTAGAGAAGCTTCATGGAATTGTTTAACTACTTAGTACACTAACACATACCATTCCAGCAGAACAGACAGATCATTTTGGAGGGCAATGCAGTTGCACATTACCTGCAAACAAAAAAGAGCAGTAATATTATAGCATCCTACCTCATTTTTTATGTCTGGAGGATTGTTGATACGGTCTTGTCTTGTTGACTTCTCCAACCATCATTCGATGGTCGTACCTGTTCCTGTCACAAACAAATCAGACCACAGTTTGATCCTACCCCCTCAAGCTAAGCTGGCAGAAATCAGTGCTTTCCAGTCAGAATCCTGTGCAGTACAAACCACAGCAGAGCCTTTGGTGAGTCTTCCAACTCAGCAAAGCCACTCTGATTTTTTTTTTTTTTTAAACCTCACACCTGAGTGAAAAAAATGAATAATTGGAAAACTTAATAGCATCACAGAAGTTTTTGCAAGACATGAATTGGAATTTGGCAGATCAAATAAAACTTCTGGACCCAACACCTTTCCGATCTCAACTCACTTCACTGTTGAAACAGATAGCAACCCCATGACTTACCTCCTTACTTCAGCCAAACTTAACCCCACAAGCTTCTGTTGGTTATCTGTTCTGTCCACATATTCCTTCAAAATGATTTATTGGTCTGGAAAGCAAAATACAAATGTGTCATGTCCTAGTGTTGTGTGTTAGTCTGCTTGTGTAATGTATTTCATTTCCTGTGTCTTATTGTGAAATCACACAGAACAGGGGGTTAGCCTTGTCTGTGTTCCAGATTGTCTTCCTGCCCTGGTGTCTTTCCCTCCACTGTGATTACCTGCTCTGCCCTAATGTGTTCCACCTGTGTCTCATTGTGTTCCCTTTATAGTCTGTGTGTTTTCCCCTGTCCTTTGCCAGATTGTCTTTACACCAGTGTGAGCGTTACAGTGTTTCTTAGTGTAGTGTTTGATAGATTGTAGTGTTTTTGACCTTTGCCTTGTTTTTTGATTACGTCTCTTGGATTTTGGATTTGTACCTTTGCCTCAGAAAAGCAAAGATAAAGATCTCAAAAGCTCTGTCTTTTGTGGGATCTGCTTTGTGAGTCCTTTTGCCTGGTCCTGACAGTACAATCTGGCCATTAACATGGACTCCGCAGATCCTAACCCTAACCCTGCAGGCACAGGGACAACAGATTCAGCTTCAGGAGGAGCAGGTTGGTTTGCTCCAACGTGAGATGAGTGTTTCAGCAGAGGGCCATGAGCGGGCCTATTCCCAACTTTCTGCACAGATTGGATATGTCATTGAACAGATGCAGAGGAAGGAAACCTTGTCAGCGTCAGCGGAGAGTGCTGTTACTGACCAGTTTCCGGCTGAAGCGGTTCAGAGAACTGTTACTATTGAGCCATCACATATTCGGCTGTCCAGTCCGGAGAGATTCACGGGCGAGTCGGGAGATTGCCGGCCCTTCTTGTCTCAATGTAAGCTTCACTTCGACTTTCGGTCGGAGCAGGAGCTTGGTTCCGCACAAGCTCAATCACGCCCCTCCAGGTGTCACTGTCGCTGCCCACGTGAGCGTTGAAGTCCCCCAGTAGAACGATGGAGTCCCCGGTCGGAGCACTTTCCAGCACACCTCCCAGAGACTCCAAGAAGGCCGGGTACTCTGCACTGCCATTTGGCCCATAAGCACAAACAACAGTGAGAGACCTATCTCCGACCTGAAGGCGCAGGGAAGCAACCCTCTTGTTCACAGGGGTGAACTCCAACACATGGCGGCTGAGCTGGGGGGCTATGAGCAAGCCCACACCAGCCCGCCGCCTCTCACCGCAGGCAACTCCAGAGTAGTGGAGAGTCCAGCCTCACTCAAGGATTTGGGTTCCAGAGCCCAAGCTGTGCGTGGAGGTGAGCCCGACTATCTCTTGTCGGTATCTCTCAACCTCCCGCACAAGCTCAGGCTCCTTCCCCGCCAGCTTGGTGACATTCCATGTCCCTAGCGCCAGATTTCGTGTCCGGGGATTGGGTCGTCGAGGCCTCTGCCTTCGACTTCCACCCAATCCACTGTCCACCGGCCCCTTAGGGTTCCTCCCACAGGTGGTGGGCCCATGGGAGGTGGCCCAGGGGAGGTCGGCCCCACGTCGCTCCTTCGGGCTGAGCCTGGCCGGGCCCCGTGGGGAAAGACCCGGCCACCAGGCGCTCGCATACAAGCCCCAACCCCGGGCCTGGCTCCAGAGTGGGGCCCCGGTTGCGCCAAATCGGGCGACGTCACGGTCCTTGATTTTCTTGTATCCATAAGGGGGTTTTTATGTTAAGCAGGTGCTTGGCGAACTTCCAAAGAACCAGCTATACGTAAAGGCTGAAAAGTGCAAATTCCATGTGTCTTCAGTGTCCTTTTTAGGAATGGTCATCATACAGGGAGGATTGAAGATGGATCCGGGCAAGATTCAAGCCGTGGTTGACTGGCGTCCTCCCTCATGCCGGAAAGATGTACAGCGCTTTCTAGAATTTGCCAACTTTTACTGCAAGTTCATTAGAAACTTCAGTTCCATTGCAGCCCCATTACATGCTCGCACCTCTTCTAAGGTTCCGTTTTCATGGTCTCCTAGTGCACAGGCTGCTTTCCAGTGGCTGAAGAACTGCTTCACCTCTGCTCCGATACTTACCCTGCCAGACACCAACCGTCAGTTCCTGGTAGAAGTGGATGCCTCAGCCCTGGGAGTGGGGGCAATCCTGTCACAGAGGTCAGTAGAGGATGATAAGATACATCCTTGTGCGTTCTTGTCAAAGAAGCTTTCCCCAGCAGAGCGTAACTACAATGTCGGAGATCGAGAGTTACTGGCGAGTAAAGTGGAAGAATGGTGACATCTGCTGGAGGGTACGCAGCCTTTCTTAGTATGGACTGATCATAAGAATCTGGAGTACCTCAAAGCAGCCAAAAGACTAAATTCCCGACAGGCCCGATGGGCCCTATTCTTTTCCCAGTTCAACTTCACTGTATCATATCGCCCAGGCTCCAAGAAAATGAAGGCTGACTCCCTTTCTAGACTGTTTTTCCCTGACAGGGATCCTGAGGCGGCTTCCCCCATTCTGCCAGAGTCCTGTTTTCTGGGAGCCATTTCTTGGAGCATCAAGGACAAGGTCAAGGAGGCCCTTCGATACCTAAAGGTTCCTCATGTGCTCCCGCCTAATCGTCTGTTTTTGCCGCCAGCGCTAGGGGGACAGGTAATGGGCTCACTCTTCGCGGGTGTCCTGTCATCCAGGGGTGCACAGGACACTGTTTCGTGCTCAAGAGAGGTTCTGGCCAAATATGAAGAGGGAGGTTACTGAATATGTTACGGCTTGTGATATTTGCTCTCGTAACAAGACCACCAATGCACCCATCTCTGGTCTGTTGCATCCATTGCCAGTGCCCCATTGGAAATCTCTGTGGATTTTGAAACGGGGTTACCTGTTTCGGAGGGAAACAATACTGTTTTTACTGTGCTGGACAGGTTCTCCAAGATGGTGCGGTTCATTCCTTTGCCCAAGCTGCCTTCTGCCAAGGAGACAGCAGAGGTTTTATTATCTCATGTCTGCAGAATATTTGGTTTCCCTAGGAATGTGGTGTCCAACCGAGGGCCGCAGTTTGTTGCACAGTTTTGTAGGGCTTTCTGCAGTCTTGTGGGTGCAACCGTCAGTCTGTCTTCGGGCCATCATCCCCAAACCAATGGGCAAACCGTACGAGTCAGCCAGGATCTGGAGGTTGGACTACGATGTTCGACCTCGCGGAACCCCACGTCATGGAGTAAGGTACTGGGATGGCTTGAATACGCCCATAACACTCTGCCTAATGTTCCTACTGGGATGTCACCATTTAAATGTGTGTTTGGGTACCAGCCACCCTTGTTTCTTGCTTTAGAGCAAGCGGTCAGCGTCCCATCTGCCCTGGCTTTAATTCGTCGTTGCCGCCGCACATGTCAGGCTCGGCAAGCCCTTCAAAGGAGTTCCAACTGCTACAAGGTGGTTGCTGATCGAAGGAGGAGGGACGCTCCAACTTACCGGGCTGGACAGAAGGTGTGGTTATCCACAAGGGAGCTTTCATTACGGGTAGAGTCCCGTAAGTTAGCACCACGGTTCATTGGTCCCTTTCCTGTTTCCAAAGTCTTAAATCCAGTGGTTTTCAGACTAAAACTCCCCAGAACCATGAGAGTCCACCCAACATTTCATGTAAGCCGGATAAAGCCTGTAAAGGATAGCTCCCTGGTCCCTGCCTCCAGACCCCCGCCACCCCCACGGATCATTGATGGTGGACCGGTGTATACTGTGCGGAAGTTAATGGCAGTTCGATGTAGGGGGCGAGGGTTCCAGTACCTTGTGGATTGGACGGGATACGGTCCCGAGGAGAGGTCCTGGGTAGCCGCCAGGGACATTCTGGACCCGGACCTCATTCGGGATTTTCACCATCGCTGTCCAGTGGCGGCTCGTAAGGGGGGGGGGGTCTGGAAAGCAAAATACAAATGTGTCATGTCCTAGTGTTGTGTGTTAGTCTGCTTGTGTAATGTATTTCATTTCCTGTGTCTTATTGTGAAATCACTAACCCCTGTCTGTGTTCTAGATTGTCTTCCTGCCCTTGTGTCTTTCCCTCCACTGTGATTACCTGCTCCGCTCTAATGTGTTTCACCCGTGTCTCATTGTGTTCTCTTTATAGTCTGTGTGTTTTCCCCTGTCCTGTGCCAGATTGTCTTTACCTCAGTGTGAGCTTTCCAGCGTTTCTCAGTGTATTGTTTGAAAGAGTCTAGTGTTTTTGACCTTCGCCTTGTTTTTTGATTACGTCTCTTGGATTTTGGATTTGTACCTTTGTCTCAGAAAATAAAGATCTTAAAAGCTCTGCTTTGTGAGTCCTTTTGCCTGGTCCTGACACAGATGTAGATGGCCTTTTACTCAGACCCAATGACAAACCCTCAATGTACCTGATGTCACCAAAAGAAAAGAAAGATTCATATTCAGATTCACAGAGAAATATCTCAAAGACCCCAACATCATCTCAATCAATCAACACACAGTACAAGCTCTTTGTGTCGGACAATCTGCAGTGCTTCTGATTTGAATCCTGTCTAAGCTCTTGTCCATTCTTTGTCTATGTCTACTGACAGCCTTCTGGATAGCTACACTACTGATGAGCAGTTTGTATCCTCTGTGATTCCTCAATTGAACCTGGCTAAAATAGCTGACAAGCAACGCGCTGACCCTGTTCTGAGACAGAAAATAGCACAACTAGAGACTGAGGAATGCCACCAACCTCCTCTAATGAGATCGAAATAATTTGGAGCTCCAAGACAACATCCTCGTATGGAGACAACAATCTGGTACCCTGGTCCAATACCAACTAGTGCTACCACAGGAAAGTTGTGCTGACATGCTGTTCAGCTTGCACAATCAAATGGGCCACATGGGCATGTGAGGGAACCTGTTTCACTGGCCACAGTTGGTTAACAATATTCAGGTTAAGGTGAAGACTTGCGAGAGATGCATAAAATGCAAAGTACTTCCAGGGAGAGCCGCACATTTGGTGAATATTAGAACTTCTCACCCACTGGAGCTTGTCTCTATTGACTTTCTGACGCTGAAGCCTGACAAAAGCAAAATAAAAGACATCTTGGTGATTTCATTTCATTTTACCCAATATGCTTTTGCCATACCTACCCCAAACCAGAAGGCAAAAACCTTAGCTAAATTTCTTAGTCCACTACGGTATCCCTAAGAAGTTCCACAGTGATCAAGGGCCAGACTTCGAATCATTGACAATAAAAGAACTGTGTACACTGGCAGGGATTCACAAAATAAGGAAAACTTGATGTCATCCAAGAGGCAACCGCATGGAAAGATTTAACAAGCCTTCTCCTGGATATGCTCGGTACACTTGTGGAACAAGAAAAGGTCATGTTGGAAAGACTTTATCTTGTACACGCCTCGTGACAACACTGGATTCACACCATATGAGTTGATGTTCAGTCATCAACTACAACTCCCGGTCGACCTTCTTTTTGGACTGCCTCTAGCCCGACTTATTTGAAGTATGTTTAGAAATTAAAGTTGCATCTTGAGAAAAGCTGGCTGCTGAGAATGAAGAGAAGATAATGCTGAAAAACAAGGTATGCTTTGACAGAAACATCATTGATTCAGTTGGAAGGGTGAGAGTGGGTGCTGGCATAAAACTTTACATCGAGATTAACTCCTACCCTGTGGATACTTACCTGTTACATCTCAAGTCCAGCCAGTACCTCCCAAAAAAGACCAGCCCAGCTTTTATATTGTTCACTTAAAAGAACCGTCTCTTTTAACCGGCTTGTTCGCAACCGACTCATCACTAATTAATTAATCATTAAGAGTTTGGCATGCTACTTTGAAAGTGGGCAACGTGTTGGTCTTTCATATCGCTATATTGTGCATGATAATGTGTGCATGAGAGTTCGATGAAATGAAAAAGAGTGTTTAAAAGAATATCCACATGCAAAAATAAAAATTACAAGAGTACACAAGAGTATAGTAAAAGTAAATAAGTACATTTCCGCTTATCCTCCCAGGGGTTGCCTCAGCAAAGTAGTTCACACAAATAGCTTGGCAATGATTTTACTTTGAATGACTTTCCTGATGCAACCTCTTTCCATTTACCTGGGCTTTGGACCGGCACGGCTGGCTGGAGTTCCCAAAGGATTTAAACCTCTACTACTACTACTCTCTCCACCACAGAGGAGCTAAGAGAGTATAGTAAAACAGCATGCTTGTATTTGAGATCCTGACCATATGTGTATTCATAGCATACTAAGTGTCATGTGTTCTTGGTCACACAGTGACAGCTGTGTACAGCTAGATAAGCTAAAGAAGTGTATCATTTATTTGTTCTGTGGGCATAAGTGTTACTGCAGACATGTTTCCACCCTTACTAGCACGATTCCTCCAGACTACTGTACGTGTTGTCAGTATCAATGAGAAGCCGTGCATGCCGAGGCCTGTGTGTCTTCAGCCCACCATTCAGTCAATATAAAGGTGCTGCTCAATCTGGCTTTGTGTTGAGCATTAGCAGAGCATATACACTGCACAGAGGCCTTGCTTGTGCTTTCTTGATCATCCTCAGATTTTGAAAAAGCTGGCAAATTGTTTTGTTCTTGTACTGCAGTCAGATGATGTCAGGGTGGAAAAGTGTGGCTTAAAACAATTTGCCTTAAGTAAAATAGCTACTGGAATAATCTGTGGTGTCATTATTGGCCTATGTAAAAGTCAAGTGATAAGCTGCGAGTGTTCCACCAGCTTTAATGCACAGCTCCATTTCCACTGTAGCTTGACAGGAGGTCAAGTCTGCATTTGTCAAGAGAGGCAGGAAATGTTCCAAATAAATGTAATTTAGTTTTTTGGTTACTCCTCAACCGCAGGCTCATGATTAGATAGAAAATAATCTTTGATGGTGTTTGATAGCGTTTATTATCCACTGCTTTTGAGTCAGCTTCTTACGGCTCATTGTACTAACAAGGCCAGAATTTGTGACTCACTAAATGAAGAGAACGGGTGCAGTTTAAAGTTTAAAAAAGCTGAGAAAAAAACAAAATTAACATTCTTCTACCACTATTTATTGCAGCTGTATGAGTCTTCAGCCTCTTGCTTTGCAACACAAGAATATTTATTAATTTCTTTATTTTAGTCAATGGCAATGCATCCACATTTAAAAATTATGCTTGAAATAAGGGACAGTTCTTGTACAGTTGTGTCTGAGAAAGGTTTTCCCTAAGAAGGTCCAAACACTGTCATAATAGATATTCCCTCTTTTTCTATGCTATTTTCTTTTTTCTAGGTTTATTTACAACAACTTAGCATGGTTATGTTTTAATCCAGCTATGGATCACATTATCTAGGTTGTTAGTTTGGCTAGAAGACCTCTATCGGATTAAAGTATGAACGTGTATTTTCTGCATTTAAATGTAAGTTTTGGCTTGAGAGATGTCTTGTAGATTCCCAGGTCTCTGAGCTGAACTGATATTTTTTCTCAAATCCTTTGTTCCCCTCAAAAAAAGTTTGCACTTGTTCTCACAGTTTTATATAAAGCACATTATTCTCCATTGGATTGTATATCAAACTCTAATGTGGGTATTAAACACCCGGGCAAAGAGCTGAAAGCATGAAAGCACTGATTAAGGGAGAATAAAGAGTGATGTTGTCACTCAATGCACGGCTGTCAATTTAACAAATTATTTTTAATGCTGATGCCAAATAAAGCCTTCTTGTGGCTTCATATTTGCCTTGCTTTGTGTGGTGTTGATAAAAGCCAGGCTGCAGCTGCAGAGATGTCAGCCTATAGCTGCAGATCGCTGCTCATCGCTCTGTCAGGCCCTCTGCCTTTTCATGCCCGCTTCATGGTGTCTCATCACAGTCTGTTTCTGTTAAAGATGTTTGCCTGAATCCAACTGGTTGGATAGTTTTGTTTTTTTATCTTCTTACTGACTTGATTGTGTTAAAACCTGACTGGCTGACAGTTTGACTCGCATTTCTTGGCAAACAGCCACATTAACTACATTTCTACAGAGTACAGCTCAGTAATGCTTTGAACAGACATTTCCATTGTCCAAAGGCGACCAAAGTGTCACAAATGAGTGAACTGTAACATATTCAATGTCCAACATGTGGACTAAACCATTTAATTTATTATCAGACCAGGCTAAAGCATGGTGCTCAGTGGTTCATGTGCCTGGGTTAAACCGCGGGAAAGTGTCTGACTTTAGCCTTAGATTGGCCAGTTATCTTATATTTGCTCTTTAAAAATGCATCTAAAGATGTTATTTTGACTGGAATGGCAGTCTTTTAAGATGGATCGAGACGGATGTATTATTAGACCTTACCTTAATTATGTAATATACAGTATTATAATATAATATAAACTATTTGAGACTATACAGGCCTATAGCCTATATTATAAAAACTTGAATATGTTGTGTTATATAATATATATTACAGACCTTGTGTTATTATAGATTTCATTGTACATCCATGCATCTACCGCTGAAGTGGTGTCTCATTTGTCTCACACAGTAACTATAAAAAATGAGAAAAACGCGAAATCAGTCTTTACAACAATCCTCATGCATTTGTATATTGGCAAAGAGACAGTTTAGTTTTGTGATTGACGACCAGGACACCCCTAATTTGACTCCAGATAGAACGGCTCCACAGAACAAGTCTGTACCACAGAACCTGGGAGTGTTCCAGTCTAAAGGGTTTGCAAAAGCAAAATGCATGGAGCATGGAGCAGTTCAAGATGGATTCTGGGGAGCTTTAAAAGTTTTTTTATGTTAATGTTGTTTGTTTTTTATTTGTTAATTTATTTTCCAAGATAGATAAAGAGTGTTGTTTTGATGTGATTATCCCCTCCTCAAAACTGTTATGACCAATGTGTTTCATTTTGTTCAGCTGTATCCAATTTAAGGGTCTGACTGGACAATTATTTTTTGCAGTTCAAGCTGTGTTTATAATATTGACGTATTAAAATCTGATAAAAAACATTGCCCCACGCTGGCTGAGCCCTGTTTGGTTCGGCTGGTCCTGGTGGTGGTCTGTTCTCCATCACATCCAGATCCAGATCCAGAACTTAATCCTCCTGTAACAGCAGCTGTAACTGCTGGGACAACAAACATTGTTTAGATTACAGAGGTTGGGGCGGGCGCAGTGGCTGAGTGGGTAGAGTGGCCATCTGTCAACTCGAAGGTAGGTGGTTCGATTCCCACAGTTCATACTGTTGTTGTGTCCTTGGGCAAGACACTTAACCCACCTTGCCTCCAGTGGCTGTAACAATTATAATTAGAAGATCAATGTAAGTCGAAACAAATTTAGGTGTGTGATCATTTCTGAAGATATATGAACCTACCTGCCTCTGTCCTGGCAGTACCTGAGCCCCCCTCAGTCTGTCCTCCTCACTGACAGCTCCAGCTCCAGCTCTCCTGCTTCTTCAGTCACTGTCAGAGCCCTCCTCCACAGGAGCTTAAAACCCTCCTGAGCTGGAGTCCTGAGATGAAAACATTTTAATAGATTAATATCTGTAGTTTTATTGAGCTAATCTTCATGTTGGAGGTATTCTGAATGACACCAACAGTGAAATAAACAATAATAAGCTGAAATGATACAACAAGATTACATTTATGTTTTCTCAACCTAATGCAAAACTTATCTAGTACAGATATGGTTCAAAGAAACAAGACAAACTCCTTCACTCAGTCATATTCTTCTCTTCTTACTCAGAGTTTTATTGTGGAGCGTGTCACTGATGTGTTACACAAGGTGGTTTAGGAAAAGTGCAGCTGTTAGACATTAAATGACCTGATAAAAATTAAATGTTCCAACATTTGTGCAAAGACTCAACAAAATAACAGTAATAACAGTATTCTGTCTGATATAAGTTCACTAACTTTAGCCGTTATCCTGCTGAGACTGCAGGCCTTGGTGAAAGCTACGTGATTTGTTAATGAGGCTGCTCAGCTAATGTTACCTATTTTATGCAAACGTTACATGCAGTCAATAATATATCATACAAAGTTAGCGTTAGCTCTAACTGCTGTATTGTTTTGAATGATGATTTACACTGACTGCAGTTCTCCTGACAGCCACTGGTGTCAGTAACTGTGAGGTTTTTCTGAAAGTTGCACATAGTACCTTTAAACTATAAAGTAAGTAACTAGCTGTCTTTTATTTTCCTACATCAAAGCTGTCCTGAAAGTGATTTAATATTTGAAATTGGAGAATTTATATAATAATGAGGTCTGTGAATATATTGTCAGAGGAGAAAAGGCTGGCCTAGTGTGAGACATTGCTTGGACAAAGAAAATAGCCTTTGGACAGCTCTCGTCTTTTGGAAAACAATTGATACAATCAGTCAATACTGTGGAATTGCATTCAAAGACAAGCATGGGCAAATTCTGTATTTTGAAGAAGCGCTGGCTCAGGGATCCAACAGAAATTGAGTCTGTTATCTGCAGCGACAGAGTGATTTTAGATTTCCGCTGCTGCACTGACTGAGACGTGAAATTTATTTTCAAGATGGTAATATGTCACAAACACATGCGGCGGTAGAGAATATTACATTTGAACTGGTTTTGGCCTGTTCTCTCAGTCTTCCACATGTGCGTTTCAAAGGGAACTGTTTTCCAAATGGGTGAAGTCTGGGTCTATCAGAGGTGTCGGGTGTTTGACTGTTGATATGCTGGAATCCGCTGCGGTGATACAGCTGGGATCAGTCGTACAGATCAGTTTACTGTGAGAGAGACTGATAGCAAAAGAACATGTGTGAGCCATCTGGAAAAGTCGAACCAAACAATATCCATTCTCTGCTCAAAGACAAAAGAGTGGCTTTACTTTGCAAATAAAGCAGTTCCCTTTTAGTCGTATGTGGCCTATGAAGAGGCACATACGCAGACATGCACAGAAAGAAAACATCAAAAATCACTACACAGGCCTGTGAAAATGGTTGTCATCTCTCCATCATCATTTAAAATCTAAATTTAAAATTTAGCATTTAGTCATTTAGCAGACGCTTAAATCCAACGCAACTTACAAGTGAGGAAAACAATGGAAGCAATTTCAACAACACAAGAAAACAGAAAGCATAGGTGCACAAAAAACAAGATAGTACAACTCAGCACAGTAAACAAAGCTAAGGATAAGAATTTTTTTTTTTGAAAGGGGGGGGATTAAAAGAAAGGAAGTAGAATTCAGTGTTTGTCAGTCAGGTGTTGACGGAAAAGATGTGTTTTCAGGCGTTTTTTAAAGATGTCTACAGAATCTGCTGATCTTGTAGCAGCAGGTAGATCATTCCACCAATGTGGAACAGATCCAGAGAAAGTGCGTGAGAGTGATTTTTTTCCTTTTTGGGATGGTACCACCAGACATTGTTCATTTGCAGAGCGCAGGGATCTGGTAGGAACATAGGTCTGTATCAGTGAGTGAAGATATGAGGGGGCGGAGCCAGTGGTGGGCTTGTAGGCCAAGAGCTTAGCTTTGAACTTGATGCCATGTTTCTGAATGACAAAGGCAAGCAATGTCATGTATTTGGAAAAGAGTGCCAGTCCAAGCACTGAGACCTGTGGCATCCCTGTATTGAGATGTTGGGAGCATAGATGGTTGGGAGTCAAAGACCTCGTTTCTCCAGGATACTCGAATGACCTATCCGAGAGGTCATTCAGAGAGCCAAAAGATATGGTAACACATCGTCTTTATAAGTTAAAAACACATGAACACAACAAAATAAGAACAAAGTATTGATTACTCAGCAACTGTGCCATCTGAAAGCACATGAACAGACGGATTGTTCTTCTAAACTTTTTACGACATGAACAGAGCACAATAATCAACAAACAGGAGCCAGCAGCAGCGTGACCTAAAATATGTGTCTTTATCTAAAAATGAGTGAGTCTGCTTCTGAACTAGTTTGGTATACCGGCATGTTTTCCTGTTTTCAAAAGAAAGATGGTCTGGTCTTGAAATTGAATGCAAGCAACAGGGTACCAGACTAACTTCTTTGTAAAAAATCAGAAAAGAGTTAGTCACGGCTGGCCAGGCTACCTCTGAACACGGCTCTTCATGTTTTTCTGTGTACGTTGTGTCTCTGGAGAATGCTCAGTGCACTTTCTGACCTTAATCGGAGTAAGCCGTTGACATGCAGCAGTATTTCCACCAATAAACCACATTATCCAGGTGTGTTGGCATAATTTAGAGAATTTCTAATGACCGCCCCCTTCAGTCGGAGTAAGGTGTTTACAGCAGTTTAAAACTCCGGTTATAATTGGACTATGGCAATAATTAGAATTTCTCTACCAGCATGTAAACATACTGAATGCTTAATAATAAAACATAAATGTTGTAACGATCAAACATGACTAATACTGACCTTATATCAGTTATGTTTATTTTAACCATGTCTTGTTTTGTTTGGTCAGTCTCCTTAGGAACGTAAGCATGTGTTTCTAGAACATTAGCATAATAATGTAAAGTGTAAAGATATTGTTAACAACATTGTTTGTCCAAGTGATGATGCAGTAGCAGAATTGCAATTTATGACAATAAAGCACACAGCCCTGGTAAACTGTGGCAAAATAAGCTGTAATGGCCTTACTCAAGAAAAAAAAAACAAGTATGGGGTGAGCACCAAAGACATCAGAGTAAGTAATAAGCTAGAATCAATTTTTCCACAACTGGCTGCTGAATAACAAGGTGCTGCTGTGGAGTGCTGTCGCAGTATTTATCCACTGTGTTTGTATTGATCTCCAAAAAAATGAAAATAATAAAACTTATTCACAGAGTTACTTTGGGTTCCAGGTTGAACTTTCACAGCTGCATCCACTGTGGGTTTGTTTAAAGCCACGGGGGAACCCTCAGCGAGGTATTTGACCTGATCTCTGCAGGTCTTCTCCCGGCTAGTGCTCTGTACTGTTGGAGAACTCTGCATTGCACCACAGAGAGGGAGGTTGATCCGGGGCCAAGTCCTCAGCAAAGCAGTCCTTTTACTTTTCGCCTCCGGCTTATTTAACTTCTTCTCCCGTTCTTTTAAACCATTGAGGAAGTATTTGCTTGAAGTGTTTGAAGCTTTAAAAACTAGTTTCATTTGATGCAAACTCGAGGTATGGTTTAAATATTTCTCCTCTTTGATTTTTTTTTTTGTTTTGTTTTGTTATTTGCATTCAGCCAGAGAACAGAAATAAGTGCTGTGTTGTTGTTGTCTGAAGTGCTCAGAGGTGATACTGAGGCCGTCTGCTCGCTCACACCTTCAGTGTGGCTGAAGTGGCAGCTCTGGCTCTTGCAGCGGTGCTAGACATAATAGACAAGTGCTAAGTGGACAGCAGAGCTCTCCTGGCCCACTAACAAGCAGCACAGCACTGCAGCTCTCCTCTTATCAAAAACTCTGACTCTAGCCTCACACAAAATACATAATCAGAATGCTCGCCCTTTAAATTTATGCTGAGGCAATATTGACTTTAAGCTGTTCCTTTAACAAGAAGCCTTTGATATCATAGTTTCCTGTCATGGATATTCTGGGTGACTGCATCTATGTGCCTTTTGGACTCCTTCTTGTCTTTTTGTATAGATCTAACTTTTATGTTCATACACGAAGCACATGTCAGGAGAATATTTGCATTCATTCACATCTGGAGAGAGAGTCTGGTGGTTTCACTGAGCTGCGAGGCGTGGCTAGACTGTGTGATAGCAGAGTATGATGATTAACCAGTGGTGTCAGTTTTTGCTTTAATATGGATAATGCATGGGGGAAGTAATGGGAAGTAACGTACAAACAAGCTGGAGAAAGTACAAGTACTTCACTCTGCACACTCCAATAACAGCACTATTAAGTGGATCTGTTTTAATGTACATTTTATGTATTTCTTTTGTTTACACATTTCTGTTGTTCTTTACTCATTTATTCATTTAGCTTTATTCCAAAGCGACTTACATTGTTCTACAGTAATTACCAGTGTTACAGCCACTGGAGGCAAGGGGGGTTAAGTGTCTTGCACAACGACAGTATGAACTGTGAGGAGAGTGGGAATCGAACCGCCTACCTTCAGGATGATGGACGACCGCTTATCTTGGAATACAGTATAACGTCACAAGAACTAGACAGACATTCCAATTAAATGTTTTGCTTTTTGCTTTTCACATGCTCGACTCTCAGCAAGAAGTCCCAGGTTTTGACTCCCGGGTTGGGCAGGACCTTTCTGGGTGGAGTTTTCATGTTCACCCTGTGCTTGAGTTTCTTCTGGGTACTGTGATTTTCCCTACAGGCATCTAAGTCCCCTAGTGGTGGCTGCCGACTAGAAATTTCCCCATTGGCATAATATAGGGATAAAAAAATATGTTTATCTATCATCCAATCATCAGACTGCAGTGTTTAGCTCCACCTTTTGAAAGTGGACTACACACTTGGAACCAGGGGCCAAAATGTCCCAAAGTGTTTAGTATGGTGCACTCACTGGGAATTCATTGGACCCCTTTTGGTGATGTACACATTGTACCACTTATTACATAATTACATTGTTAGCCATGCAAAAAACTGTTGATTGTCTAGGCCCAATACAGCTTGGATAGGCATGTGACCGCATGTGTAATATTTTTATATACTATACTAAATTATTAGCCATATTAAACCAAAGCCAAAGGTATGTTTGCTAAGCATGCTTGGTATAAATAAAGACATTCATGGGCAGGTAGAGACAGACAAAAAGGAAGCACACTTTATTAATTGCAAAACCTCTTTTATAGGAGTATTGACTTTTTACTTTGTGGTTGATTGACTTTAAAAACCTGCTGTCTTCCTGTATCAGTTCATTTCAGAAAGTGACACATTTGCTATTTCTCACATGCTGAACTGACAGAATGTGACTGTGGCTGTTTGAAATCACACAGCTGTACAAAGATATTACGATGAGGCTAACTATGTGGCGACTCCCACCAGCTTTAATTAAACTTGCTGGTGGTGAGAGGACCGGGCTGCAAGTCGAGACAGAGAAGATAAAGTCAGCGTGGCCCGAAGGCAAGTATGACTCACTGATGTTATTTTGGCTTGGCATTGGGATTTTTCTGAAGGGGGGCAGGGGTTCTGGTCTCCTCCTATTTCACAACTCCTGCAGAGAGCCTCGCCGTGTGAGGTGTGACTGTCCAGAGCCGTCAGTAAAACATCAACCGCTTCCATCGTTGTTCCAGCACCTGACCAAACACCAGCTGCTTTTAGGACTCACAGACAAGACTACTGCGCATTATTAGACATTATGGGCCAGATCTTCTAGCGTTATACCCATTACAAAAAGGCCACTTTCCATATTTTGTAAGAAAGGTGTGGATGCAGATTTTGTGACTAGCCCCATTGCCTTTTTATTTGTGAGAGAAAGTCTCAGCTTAATTTACTGAGGTGTGGAACTCACAAAATCAGCTGATAGAATATTTTATGCCAAAAGAAAGCATTTCTTAATCTTATGCAGTAGGTTTGTCTAAGACATAATATCCATCTTGACTGATAGTAGTTTAATGTATGGAGCTTGTGATAGTGCCCGCGTCTCCCTCCCTCGTCCTGCTGCAGGTTCACAGAGCATGTTCTTGATTCGGAGTCGTGCTTATGGAGTAGCATAACTGATGTAGAATGACTAACTGTTGAAAACATGCGTATAACACTGCGTATATCCTCAGTGCACATAAACAACTGTGCTCCTGATCCAGTTCTGAAGAGACTGCACAGTGCTACCCATGGCTGTCACACACTGCTCTGTTTTAATTATTGCAACCGTGTCATTTTTGCATAGCTTGACTTGGTGGTATTAATGAGCAGGCATTCAGCTCAGCCCCAAACCCTGCGCAGTTTTAGTAAATATGCTGCTAAAAAGCCACTCCATGCCATGCAATCACAGATTACAGGCAGAATTGAGCAGCTTAGTAAATCGGGCCTCTGCTGATACTTTACAGGTCTGATCCAATTAACCTACTTGAATAGCATTATAACTAGATTTACATATAACAATCAATGGCATCATTTAGCTTAAAGGAGAGATCTCATGTCTCCAAGGGCTGAGGATATCTCCAAATCTTTTTCCTGTAATTACATCCAGGGGCTCTTCAATTATTCTAAACCCCAAGCTCTGACATTTTACCACTTATTAATGAACCATGACGTACTACAAGGCTACACAGGGATATGACTGGTCATAAACCATATATATACAACCAGGATGGCCTGCTGCCTAATAAAGGGGCATTTGAATGATTGGGAGCGTTGGACAGTGGCTCTCTTTAGTCTAATGAGTTGCAAATTATTCTCAGCCTCCAAGGATATTTCACTCTCCAACAGTTTTAAGGAAGACTATAAATATTTCAATCCAATTTCAGCCTCTAGAATTGCAAATTTATCCTCATCCATCAGTCAAGACCAAATTATGCTTTTGGCTTCATCTCATCATAAAGAGTTCAGTAGTTTATAATAAGGGTTTTATTAGATACCTATAAATAGTATAGACTTATTCCCAGTGACGCGAGTCTTTTATTAGCCATATTTACAAATAATTATATAAACCCCAAGTGGCCCAATGTACTCAATAGCATTTATTAGATAGCTTTACTCCTGCTATGCAAGACTATACCCACTCACTGTTTACAAAACCCCCACAGATCACTAACTTTCAATATTTCAACTCAAAACTAGTGCTGCAGCTATCTATTTTTTTGTTCGATTAATTGAGTATTTGGTAAAATAGCGTAACTGCATATTTTTTAAAGTCAGCCCCACAGTTTAATTAAACAAATATAACAAATAAGATTTTCTGTTTGAAAGAACATTAACCTGTTTTTATTCTTGATTGTAGATCCATCAGCATTGTAATGGCTCTTCCATTTCACATCATATGAGTATAAATGCAAAGAAAAAAAACTGAGACTAAAGAGCTATTAAATAAATAACTGACTCTAGACAAGACAAAACCAAGACTGTAAATGTTTGCACGGGGCACTCCGGACTTGACACGAGGGTTCCTGGACAGTTCTGAGATCAGTGCAGCAGGACAGAACGCCTCAAGAACTCCTTCTTCCCGACTGCCATAAGTCTGTACAATCAATCAGTGTGTGGAAGAGGTCTGAGGCAATTCATTTGAAGACACCAAACAACCAAAGGTGAACCTGAGACGTCCTTACCTGTATATAAGGCAGTTTGGAGAGGGCTATGGGGGGAAACGACATCAGAGTAACCTGGTGCACATGGTTTATTTTCACTTGAGTAAGTTTTGTTGCTGTAGTGTGTGAACATTTTGCACTCCACCATAGCCACAGTGAATTAAGAAGGTTCTATGAAAAAATTTGTCTGCCTTCTATTTTTGACCGCTTTGGCCAGCTTCCCCACATCTATTAAATAGATCGATTAAATGCAAAGTTTGGACCAATGTTTTGTTTGATGTATGTGTGGGTTTTTAGGTGTTTTTATTCTCAAATTTTATTGTTTTAGTGTTTTTTACAATCTATTAGTATTATTTTAACTACGTATGAGAGAGCTGGAGAGCACTTTTTAATTTTCGTTATACATTTGACAATGAACTTAAAGATCTATCTATTCTATAGTCCGGTCCCACTCAGTTTGACATCTGCAGGGATCGACCCAGTTTGAAAAACATTCAACCAATCAGAAAAAGGGAGCATTGGATAAATCCCACCTCATTTAAAATAAATGATTATGATTTGTTGGTTCTATGAACTTGGTGGAGATCGTATTCAGCATGAGGGGTTCCCACTTTACTTTGCCAGGAAATTAATAGATCTTGTTAACTAAAGAAAGCTAGCACTAGCTGGGGAAAGTGGCCTACTTTTCCTTTTTTTTCCAAAGATAAACCTATTACAATTTGTCTGTGGGTTCTCAGTTATCCAAGTTATCTTGAAGAAAAGGTTAAAGCAAAAGCATCTAGAATGGTCCAGAATGGTGGACCTGAATGAGGTCTGCAGTCCCCCTCCACCTCAAAGAGAAAGGGCTCCTTTGAGGAGAGGCCAGATGGTTTGAGAGAGGTGTGAAGGAATCCATTTTTGTTAAAAAGGAAAGCCCTCCCTGAATAGAGGAGGTGGCCTCAGATTCATGTTGCCTAGTATTTATAACAATGAATAGAACAGTGTCACTAACGACTCTCCTGAGCCTTAAACAACTCTCACATCAGGAGTCACACTGTCCTTTCAGAGCTAACGACTATGAGACCAGAACAGCCTGGTCCAATCAGGTTTAGTTTCAGGTCAAAGCCCTCCCTCTAGAGATATAAGGTCAGCTCTCTTACTGTTGATCTCAGAATTTATAAAGTCTCTGGAAACAAGAGACAAACCTTCTTCACCTTGAAAACTGAGTCAAGATGATTTTGCTTTAACCTTTTCTTCTATTACAATATTTATTTTTTATGCATACAAAAACACAACTTCTGTTTCGTTAAACAAAAGTCATACACTCTGTTTAAGCTGATGATCAATGATTATAGAGTCAAACCTAGAAAGGATAGCTCATTGCCAAATAAAATGACAGCGTAGACTCATCAGTGTGAAGGTGGGGAGAATAATTAATATGTGAAAAATAAAAGCACCTTTATTGCATAAACTTGTTTTGTGGCTTTGTGTGTGGTCAAGGCAATAAAAATGTCATAGGGAGTCCTTCAAGCAGCCCAGGCTAAAGGTGATCCTTGAGGACACTTCAAACCAATGCTGAGTCTGACTGTTTTGGAATCACTTCTGTTATTTTGCTGCTAAATTACTGATAAAAATGTTTGTTTATTTAACCCTAACACACACAAACCAGTTTCCCTGCTCTCGTCGGTGTACGAGAGCTGCAGTGTGTTTTTCTGCTGTCGATCATTCCCTTGCACCTGCAAAAACCTCAGCTTTTCACTGCAGCTATTGTGACAGGACGGGACAAAGGAGGAGAGGCGGGACGCGGCCCTGCAGCTGTGCACACAGGACGACACTGCAGGACGCTAGTAAAGTTCAATAAACCGGCACCAGAGCCAAGCTGCTGAAGAATGTGGCCCGCTTCATTTCCTGAAGCTTTAGAGAACGCTGTGGCAATGAAACCATCATGAATATATTAAGACATGGACTACTATGTGAATTCAAAGTAAAAACATTATATAAGTGGAAAATAGCATGACTACTTTAATTAGCTTGTTTGCTATAATCTCCTGCTCGGTATTGACCTTTTTGAGGAGGGCCACATTTGATAATGTGTAAATATCCAAGGGACAACAGTGCCTGGTGATGCTTGGTTGGCTGGTTGAATTCTCTCTGTGTTTTGAAAAACTGGCCAATGTCAAACTCCTGCTTTTCAGGGCAAATATTTGACAGTTTCATGACACAGTCTTGACTCCTCCTTTGATACAGGTACAAGGTTTGTCATGTTGTAAGGCAAGGCCACCCTCCAGTTGCCTAACTTTCAACATGGGCATGCCCAAATAACTTGAAAAAGATTTCAGTTTATCTTTTATAACTTTTAAATTTATGCAACATGAAATATAGCGTTTAACCGTTACAAACTTAAACAATGTGGCGTTGATAAAACAGTGGTCACTCACAGACAAGTCATCCAGCCCTCCGAGAAGATACTGTGTAACAGACACAGACTATCTGGCTGAGCCAGGTTAGTCTTGTACTGCTTCAGTGCAAATAAAGTAGGCTACATTTCTACATAAAATGTGCAGAAGGGTGTGACAACAGTGTGTTTACAAAAAACTTGCTGTGCACTACAGAAAATCATTCAACATTCTTTGGGTACTTTTAAAGGAGCACCAAATATCTTTAAGCCCAAAAATATATATTCTCACTTTCATTTAGATGGTTCTTAGACACAAGATCTGTAGAATCACAACATCTCTCTGACACAGTACCCTCAGCTGGACAGATACCTCCAATATCATTTGTCTTTTCCTTATTGCAGGCAATCGCATTAGAGAGGTGCCTTACAGCTCCAACAGAGGAGGCAGAAGTAGGCCAATACACTAGACCCTAGCAGAGATGTATTTATACAAAATGCACTCATACTGCCCTACTGTTTCAGAAGACAAAGAAGAAGCCACTTGGATAGTGTCCACTTGTAAATTAGAACATGACACCACTGTCCTAACAGCAGAAATGGATCTGTGTCACCTGCTGGCTATAAAAATACTACCATCTGCCGTCTTGTCTATTTTGCACAACCTTTGCTGCACTGACCAGAGGATGACTATCGAGAAAGTGTCCATCTTTGCAATTTTATCTGCATCTTCCACACGTGTCAGTGTCTATGAACAAGTTTGTCATTTACTAGATTTGTTGTTGTTTTATTCAGACAGTAATATATAAAGAAAGACAATGAAAAATGAATACAAGTTATTGTGGTTTGTTTTTTAATCTCTGGGGGGTTCCCAGCTCTAGAGCGCAATAGAATTTCCAACAGAAAATGAAAAAGCCAGCTGTTCATTGAGATAAGCCTCATTTTTTCTTTCTGCATTTAGCAAATCTCGGATGCTAACACAATCATGGTTACTCTCCGTGTTTTAAACCCAGTCAGGTGCAAAATTGCGACACTCATTGTCTTTCCTTCACTAATGTTCCTCCCTGAAATTGGCTTCATTCATTTCATGGCGGAGCTAATTATTTGTCTCACAGTCAGTACACAGTATGTCAAGTCAGCTCCATGTGTAGAATTAAACAGCATGCCTAATTCTCTCTGGATGGCCGTCTGGAGCGAAAAAGAACTTCACCTTTGCTGCTCGATATAAGAAAGAGGATTTTAATGAGGCTTTACACATTCAAGTCCATCCCTTTTGTGAGCGAGAACAGGCCAATTGGCAAAGCCTATTACATATATATATATATATATATATATATATATACATATATATATATATATATATATATATATATATATATATATATATATACTTCTGACTGTGGCAGTAATTCAACACTTTGTCTAAACCCCACACATCACCTCTTATTAGAAACGCCGGGATTCATGCTCACTCTTTATTACCTAAGACGGGTCGGACGGATACGCCATCCCTGCTTTTTTAAATGCCAATCATGTACACAAAGCAGATATCTTTGTCCGGGCGTATTTTCAGCAAAACACCTGGGGACTGGCACCGCTTAAACGTTTTACATGTTCTCATTTGATGCTCTATTGGAGGTGAGAAAACCCCAGGCGATAAGAGGCAATAAGACTAAAGAGGATCTGATCGCGAGCAAAACAGAAGTCAGTGCTGATACAGCCTGTGGTGTCATGGTGAAAAACAAAGGGAAATTATAAGAAAGGTTTTGAGATAAAGTGGACAGGAGTGTCTTTAAAAATACCATCTTCAGAAGGAAAGTATTTTCTGTATTGTTACCCCGACAACAATAAATATGTGCTCAAGTACCAGGGGTTCTAAATTTGACAATTGCAAATTTCTTCGGCTGTCCAATTCTTACACCACAATGCCCTGGCTCCAATGTGGGGCAGTTGCAACATTGCTGATAACTCAAATAAGAAATAAACTACGGCAATGAAATTCGTTCAGCACATGTTTAGTTAGTTGATCTTCCATTCTGGGAAAAAGCCACTTTTTTATACTGTCTTTTAACTGTTCATGTGAGGAAAATATTAGGTTAGCTACTAATGTATGGAACTACCGTGTGTCAAATCCGAGGACCTAAGCTGGCATAGTTTTATACTGGCTGCCAGTGTTCTCTCTATGCTCAGTTTGTCCTCTCTGTGCTCAGTTTGTCCTCTTTGGGCATGAATTATGTATAAAAATAATACAACACCTTTTATGGGTTCTGCAGCCCTCTCAATGAATATTTTTTTCAAGATAGTTAAATGTAGTTTTATTTTAGTGTCAGTACACACTTACACAAACATTACATTTGTTACTTGTTTCTTGAAAATGTGTTTTTTTTACCCTCTTCACTTGGCACAGCCTACATTCGGTTCATTTAAACTAGTAACAAACTTGGCTGTTCACAAATAAACAAAAAAAGCAAAATTGTGTCTAATAATTATTTTATTAATTAATTTAAATTAATTGTTGCAACCGTCCTCTCATGTAGGGTTAGCTGCACTGTTATGTTTAAGTCCAAATTGTAAGTATAATATTGTATGTACACATGGCTGGAGCACATAGATATGGCTGTAATGTATAATAATTGAGTCTTTCCAACACAAACTCAAACTGTAAGAAGTGTTGGAACTGTCCCCGCTCTCCCCTAGGTCATGACACATTGTCCCTCCATGATGGAGCACACAACCCTAATGTCAAACACCATCATCACAGACAGATCCTGCGGACAGATGTCGAACCCTGGACTCACCACATAGACCATGTTAACAGTTAAATGGTGAAGGGATAACGGCTGTTATTATGAAAGACGTTTGTTCGTTAGTGTTGTCTCATTTAGGTCACGGCTCACTCATATGGTCAGCTGCAGACAAAAAGACTTCAAAATGACAGTTAGTACAAAATAAAGAGGCTCGCGTGCTGATGAAATAAATTTTAATTTTGCTCGGTTTGCCTGTAAACACAAATCTAGTCACTCATCATAATACCAACTTCCTACACAATTTTAAAGCATTACAGAAATGGAATAAGATACTTTAATGTAGTGTATGCTAATAGAATATGACACGCATTTTTATCATATTTGTAGAGTGATGTATTTAAGCTAATGATGTGAATACCACCTCTACATTTTCTATTTTTAGTGTTTTTGTATTTTAATTACTGTAATAACTATGGCGGAAGCAAATGGGGATTCAAAGAAATTAAGAAATAAAACCGCTTGTGCTTGATGAATATATGTGACCTTTAGTGCCACAACTGCTATGAGACGAGCAGCAACATTAGACTTTCCAGTGTACAGAAACGGTTTCCATTAAAATCATGTAATATGATATAAAAAAGGTCAAGTAGTTAATTCTAACTAATATCAGATTGTTGTAAGGCTGTGATTGGTCAGTTAATTTAATATGCAGATCACATGGGATACCATCATATCAAGACAAAAACCCATGGTACAAAACCTAAAAGTTTATCAAATGTTTTTTGTTCATGTTCTTGAATCAGGTTGTGGTGGAAATTTACAGCTATCACAGAATTATTTTTTGGGGGGGAGAAACGAAGAACAAAGACTTTTTTCCAAGACGAACAGAGACATCTCAGAGGGAAGTGCTGATCTCAAAATGAAACCTCACAGAGCCACTGTCAAATGACTCTAATATGTTTTTTTACTGCTACAATGACAAATAATTGTGGCCACTTCCTTTTTATTTAAGAAAGTTCTTTTGATGGAAACGTTAGTGCAAGGTGCTTTTTGCACTGACCATATGATAGACTCTTGTAAGAGTGAGAGCAGTGCATTTTAGATGAAGTGATTTGTAAAGCGGACTTGAGAGAAAGCCGCGGTGTTAACTGGTAATAAAACCTCAGCGAGGCGGCCGTGCACCAGCTGTGTCTGAAATGGGGCCAGTATCCGGCGCATTCTGAACCATTCTCTTCACACCGGGACGTCACTCTTTCATGTTCCGCCGTTATATCAATGTAAAATATGCTGCCTCTCAGGGGCCATCTGAAAAAGGATGTTTTTTAAAGAGAGAGTCAAGCTCTTTCAGGGAGGACGTACGGCTCCATCTCTGACTGGATGAGTTTTCACTGGAGCTTTGTGTCACACTGTCATTTTAATATAAGCTTGTAGTTTGGTAGCTTAATATATACAAAAAAGGTTATTGTTAAAAATTAAAAATTATTGAAAATAGAGGGTTCTGAAAATTCACAAATTATTAGACTGCACGAGCACAACTGTGTTCGCAAACTTTTTTTCAGGGGACCCCTATTTCAAAAGACCAAATGAGTCTATTTAAGCCTAATTCACGATGTTTTTTGCTTAGTTTTTTCTACATTTCTAATGCAATTTTAAATCAAATTTTTATCATAATATTTATATAATACACTTTTTTGTGACCTTTTAATTATTCTTTGCATTAGTCCGTTGTGTTAGTCCTGACCATAACCAATTTACAAAAGCTGCTATATTTGCCTCTTTCACAAATATTTTTCAGATTTCTTTAAATTACAATGTTACAATTTTTTGGGCGACCCAAACACAATCTGTTTGGGAGTGCTCCCATAGGTGTTACCAATAAAACAGAGAAAGTATATTCAACACTTTTTACAGAGAAACAGGACAAAAAATAATAGATAATGGGATAAATATTGACAATTTAGTCACAATGTTTAACGAGGTGGAGATAACTGTCGTCCTGATATTGAAGTCGAAGCTAAGCGTTTACGGTAAACTCTAAACTTCAGTTTGGTGTAATGTGTTAGTATTTTGGAGGATAAATTGGTCTGGTATTACTTTTTATAATAAAAGCAAAGCAGGAAAGGTTCCTCGGCTGCTTTTGGGGAAGAGTGGAGTCTGAGACAGGGATGAAAATAGGGTAGTGCCACTAACTGCTGCTCGGGTTCTAACTAACACCAGGAAGTACAACCACATCAGTCCAGTTTTAAAATCTCTGCACTGGCTTCCTGTTGCTCAGAGAATAGACTTTAAAACAGCACTGCTGGTTTACAAGTCTTTTAATGTTTTAGCACCAGAATATATTTCTGACATGCTAGTTCCTTATCAACCTCCTCGGTGTTGGCATACACAAGTGCACTGTTCTGTGACAGCCTCGAGCCCTACACCCTCCACCACCTGTAACAGGATAAGCTCTTGAAAAGGAATAAACAAAACATTTACAAAAAAACAGATATTTTTCTATATTCACAAAATTGCTGGGATTCTTTGTATTAAATGCTTTCTTTTAAATTGACAAACCATATATGTGCAAATGACCACATGACACTAAGGGAGTAAAAAAAAGAGTTTGCTGGTGATTTTTTGACTCCCATTCAAAGCTTTTCTAACCTCTGGGGGTCAAGAATAGGGCGTGACTTTGGTTCAGTGTTTCAAGTTCCTATTGGCTGCACAACATAATGATGTCATGTGACTAGTGGTTTCAAATTAGAGCAAAGTAGAACTCAATTTTCTCTAACATTAACATTTGCACTGATGTAATTGTGTCAGGAATCGAAGCTTTGTCAAAATGATTGTCCATTGTCATTAATAAAAATAAGTTTGATAAATCTCGAGCCCTGTATTTCCCAACAGTGCATTGTAAAAGTAATTTGGTCGTTGTAATATACAACATCCTTATCACATATTGCATTTTTTCTTGATATTGTACAACCTTCTGCGCACACACATCTCACGGTTACAAAGACAGACTGTATCTCTGTCTGAGTGAGTCGCACGTCTCGACTTCTCCTGATCAGACGAAACCAGAGCGCAGACACTTTTGGAGTGGAGGCATGAAAAGCTAAAGGAGGGGCGGCGGGGGCTGCGCTGGTATTCTGCTGCATGTGGCCTGACCCTAAAACACAGGTGCAGTCTGTACCCCGCCCCCGTTCCTCTGCGAGCCATATGTCCATATGAGCTGCCATTAAAATCTTGATTATTATGGATTTGTCCTTTTTCCATCCTGTGATCTGGAAAGATGAGGTCATACTCTAGTGGTGTTACTATATCTGCACTCACACTACAATCTCTTTAATACTAAAGATATTTGTATCTACTATATTTGTACTGTTACTATTACACAACATTATTTGTTATTTTGCATGTTAACATAAAAATAATTAGAGTCTGACATAAAATGCCATAGGCAGGCTGTTCCTCAGACAGACAGACAGACAGACAGATAGATAGATAGATACTACTTTGATAAAAAAAAAACTTTCGGAGTTTGCTCTGCACAAGAAGAACATGCTTATGTGAAACATGCCTCGCCAAAAAGAGCTTTCACACAACAAAGACTCATCAAAGAGGTAAAGAAACAACCCCAAATGACAGTCAAAGATTTGAAGGCATCATTGGAACTTGCTAACATCTCTGTTCATGAGTCTACAGTACATAGAACACTGAACAAGCAGAGTATCCACAGCAGGACACCACGAAGGAAGCCACTGATCACTAAAGAGAATAATGCTGCACGCCTGAAGTTTGAAAAAGAGCACATTGACACTCAACTGCGGTATTGGCAAAATGTTTTGTGGACTGATGAAACTACAAAAAAAAAGTTAGGGAAAGTTTCTAATTTCAATATTCTATTCAGAATACAACATAGATGACATATCAAATGTTTAAATGTTTTAACGTCTGGGACTGAGGAGACATGCTCCTCAGGTTGAGGAATGTTGTCCCATTCTTGTCTAATACAGGGTTCTAGTTGTTCAACTGTCTTAGGTCTTCTTTGTCACAGCTTCCTCTTTATGATGCACTAAATGTTTTCTGTGGGTAAAGGATCTGTTCATTTCAGAACCGGATCCTTTGTCTACGCAGGCATGATGTTGTAATTGATGCAGTATTTGGTCTGACATTGTCATGTTGGAAAATGCAAGGTCTTCTCTGAAAGACACCACGTCTGGATGGGAGCTTATGTTGTTCTGGAACTTGGATATATTGTTCATCATTGATGGTGTCTTTTGAGATGTTTAAGCTGCCACACGCACTTATGCCCCCATCCCATCAGAGATGCTTCTGAACTGAGCGCTGATGAAAACTTGGGTTGTCCTTGTCCTCTTTAGTCCGGATGACATGGCGTCACAGTATTTCAAAAAGAACTTCACATTTTGATTCATCTGACCACAGAACAGTTTTCCACTTTTCCACAGTCCAGTTTAAATGAGCCTTGGCTCCAGAGAAAACACCTGTGCTTCTGGATCATGTTTAGGTATGGCTTCTTTTTTGACCTGTAGAGTTTTACTTGGCAACAGAAAATGGCCCGGTGGATTGTGTTCACCAACAATGTTTTCTGGAAGAATTCCTGAGCCCATGTTGTGAAATTTCCATTACAGTAGCATTCCTGTTTGTGACGCAGTGACGTCTAAGTGCCCAAAGATTACACACATCCAGTATGGTTTTCCAGCCTTGACCCTTGCACGGAGATTGGTCCAGATTCTCTGAATCTTTAGATAATTTTATTAACTCTAGATGAATTTGTGCCACTGTTTTTTACTGCAGCATTTGGGGGAATGCCCATCTTGACATCTGTGAGACACTGCCACTTTTAGAGGTTCTTTTTATTCCCAAGCATGTTGCCAATTGACCGGGTTGTAAGATTAAACTATTTGGAAAAAACAAACAGCACAACATCTGGCATAGAAAGGGCACGGCATAAAGTCTGGTGGAAGAAACATCATGATATGGGCCTGGCCAGCTTGCAATCATTGAGGGGAAGATGAATTCCCAAGTATATTAGACAATTCTTCAGGATAACGTGAGGATGTCTGTACATCAGCTGAAACTGTAGGAGGTGGGTGATGCAACAGGACAAAGACCCAAAACACTGGAGCAAGTCCACAAAAGAAGGGCTTCAGAAAAAACTAAATCTGCCTTTTGGAGTGGTCAACTCAGAGCCCAGACCTCAACACAACAGAGATGCTATGGATTGACTTGAAGACGTCCAAAGAATATGACAGAGCTGAAGCCATTATCTCAGGTCTGATCCACAGTTACAGGAAACGCCTGGTTGAGGTTATTGCTGCCAACGGGGGCTTAACCAGTTATTAATTCTAAGGGTTCACTTACTTTTTCCACTGCCATTTTAAATGTTGAATAAGTGTGTTAAATAAACACACTTGAATGACAGATCAGAATTTTTTTGTGTAATTATTTTCAGACACATTATGTTTGTTTGTCCTATGTTGGTCAATAAGAGGGAGGCAGTACCTTCGCCCGGGTGTGAGCAGAACTAGCCGCGCGAGCCGAGTTACTTGTTTATAATAATAATAAGAAGAATCTCTTTTCCACCTACTGTAGTAGGCACTCAAAGAGCTTTACATACATTAAACTATTTACCAGTGTTACTGAACATCACTGGAGGGAATGTAGGTTAAGTGTCTTGCCCAAGGACACAAGGACAGTATGCGGGGGAGAGCAGTATGTTATGATGTTTTGGGATGTTTCCCAAGTCAGTCGAAGGATGGCCGCTCTACCCACTGAGCTACTGCCGCCCTGTCGTAATATGTATGTAGCCAGCAAACCACACCCTGCTGCAGACAAACAGCTTGTGATTGGTCCAGCCGCAAAATCACTGAGGAAGGTAATCGCTATGAGAAATGGACCAGACCATCCTCATTTAAAAAAAAAAAAAAAGAAAAACGGTCTGGTATACCAGGCTAATGAAAACTACTATATCTAATTTTACTGTAATTTAAGAAAATCTCTAACTCTGTCTCCTTCACCACAGCCCCAATAAGACTTGATCTAAGACTGAAAAGTGGGACTATATTATTCTTCATCTTTGCTTACTCTCTTACTGTCCCAGTTTTTCTCATTTTGTCTGCTCTTGGACATAAGTTAGCCTTGGTCTACCATTAAAACCTGCTCATAGACAGGCAGTCAACACTGGGGAAAACTAAATCTGGTTTGAATAGTCTCATACAAAGACAATAACAAATACCAAAACCATAAAGAGCATCCTGGTGTCACAGTCTGGTTTGGAGTTTGCTCTGTAGCAGACAAAAATGCTCTGCAGAGAGTTAATAACACTGCACAGAGAATAGTTGGATGTGCTCTTCCCTCTCTGGAGGATATTGCTAACAACAGATATCACTCTAGAGCCTCACACATTATCAAAGACAGCTCACACCCTGGACACTCACACTTTTTAACCTGCTGCCCTCTAGTAGGCGCTCCAGGTCGTCAAAAACAAGGACAAACGCTCAAAAATAGTTTCTTTCCTTAAGCATTGACTGTACTGAACAAAGCAATAAAGCAGAACCCATGACAATGGCTATGTGCAATGTTATCTGATCTTATGCACTTGATTATGTTATACTCTTAGATCACTGTGTTTGTATTGTGCTCGAGTATGCGTGTCTTCTAAAGCACCTTATTGGAGCAAACCTGCCCATGCAGTAATATAACCACACTAGATAACGGATGACACCATTTAGACAATTATAAAGCCATAGACTTCTGAGTGTCCATAAAGAAGTGTAATGTCCTGCACTGGTTTGACCCTGTGGTCGCTCATTAAATACAGCCTTGTATATGTTTAACACATTCCTAAAGTGCACCTTTACATTACACCTGTTCATTCTGTTACTGTGTGAATATGAGTTATTATTCAAGAGACTATATTTCAAACAGTGCTTCATTTAAAGGACTATAACAGAACTCAACCTAAGATCAAACAAGCACTAAAAAAATGAACTAATTATAAGCAAGCAGGCTTGTAAAAATCATCTCAATCAAACCTCAGAAACTTTAACATGAGTGCATGTACCATGAAAGCCATATGCACAAACAATCACACACACAAAGCCACAGTATGGATGGATGAGGCACAAAAACCAGTGACATAATCTACACCCATTATAGCCTGAATTAAAGGATCCGTGCCCAACTCTAATCTGTGCAGCAGAGTCCTAACTCATATCTCTTTCTTGCCCCGTGCTTGTGGCGGAAACAGTAACTGGGGGAGCTCACACTCTAAGACTCGGGGGGCTCCCAGCGGCGTCACGCAGAGCCCATCATTGTCTCTCTCACACTTTTCTAACGAGCCATTTCACAACATCCACAGCGCCTCACGCAGCGGCAGCAGCAGCTTCACCCTCAGGGCTTCGTTGCCTTTTTGCCACCACCGCCACCACGTCGACCTAAACTAACAATTTAGAATTCAACGCGAATGAGAGCAATTACTGGGACTTAAATTGTCATAATGTCGCCTTTTCTGATCGACTGATAAGTCTACGCTATGGCTGAGAGGGACTGAGGAGCGAGAGAGAAGTCCGGAGCTGTTTTATACTGGATCTCTCTGAAGACGCAGAAGAAGGAAAAAGAAGAAGACAGCCGGTGGAGATTATGGAGGATTTGAGGCTGAGAAAGGACAGGAGTGCGTTTAATTTTAGACGACAGTGACACACAGGACGTGTTTTTTGGGGAATAGAGATCGGAAGGCTACGTCTTGCTGCCGTTCGCTGTCCTCTGTTTTTTTTTTCCTGCAGGACTCGAGCTCATGCAGTCGCCAAGGTTTGTCCGTTTGCTATACTTCAATTTGCACCAACATCGTTTGACTCTGTTTGAAGCTCGAGTCTTGACAGTTTTTGATTTGTTTGCGGTGATTTCTAAACTGTTCTCTCCCTTTCCCTTTTTGACAGTTTTTGTTGCATTTGCGCACACGACCAGTTTGTCATTACGAGGAACCTCTCCACACTTCAGGACAGTTTTAGACCACTCATACCAGGCATACTATGGTCCTTTTACGCACCACGTTGTTCAGATTCATTTCGCCAAAGCAAATCCTGCGTGTTTAGAGGAAGGAGAACGCCTGCCGGCTGCACATATTCTCGCCTTAAATCCTAATCGCATGACAGCAGCAATTAGAGCAATAACCGAGCTGTCCATAAAGCTCAAATTTAATGACAGGGTTGCTTGTCCTCGTAATGCCATGTGCGTCCGTGTCATGATTCCGAGGTTTGGTGTCTGAGCCTTAAAACAAGCGCCATCTGTTGGAAATGACCAGTCCCAGTGTCGCTGTCAGTGAATGAATGAGAAGACAACATGATAATAGATATACAGAAGCATTTACTGATTATGCACTTGTTATATCTTATGAAATGTGCAGAGCTGGCCCGTCAGTGGTTCTTAGGAACAGGTTTGACAGGTGAAAGCAGTGCGTCATAAAAAAGTGACTGACAGTATCTGAGCTACACCTGGATTTAACAACATATTCTGGCTTTTGTTTGTCGGGGTGTTATGGCCTCTGAAGGGGGCTTGGGATGTCTCCCTGAGGTGCCTGAAGTTCCCAGGTGCTTTGTCGTGGGAGAGACAATATATCTCTTCTGTGTGTCTGGACAGTGTTGTTCAAGGTATGAGAATGTGGGAATACTGCTGGGTTCTATGGTGCATTCAGAGATGGAGGATCAGATCTCGTCCGTGTAGTTTTTGGCATTCTTGCCTGAAACTGAAATCTTTATGGACATGAAAATACAACACATTTCCAAAACCCCATTCAAATGTTTTGACTGAGTTTTACAGTCTTTGTTCTCTCTTTCCATTGACTATCTTGCATCTCAATGAACATTTCATTTGGGCGGCCATTTTGCTGGTTAATGAGCTTTTCCAGGCATCAACATATCTGCCGATATATCAATAATACATATTGCTTAAAAAGGGTTGTCATGTTGAAGCGTATCTGTTCCACCTGTTGTGGCACAAATAAAACGACTGGTGACTGTAACTTAGTCATCAGTCATACACTCTTTCAAATGCATGCTAACGTTCTACCCTGAGCAGTACAGTGTGAATTTTAAAAATTGTAAATTGTTGTTATTGTAAAATTCCATCGTGATATGCAAGAGCGGAGACTGTGACACACGTTCTTCCTGGTGACCAGCCCATGATGAAGAGAGGAGGAACTTTCCAAAGCAATGTGAAGAATTTAAATTCAGTCATTATGTAGCGTCGTACCTGTTGCTGTACAGCGTCTCATAAAGGACAAAATAGACACAACATGTGCACTGCTCCTTCTGGGGTTTTCTGTAGTGAGCCCAGTGCAGACTAAAGTTTGACTACAGTCCTTACACCAGAGAGGTTTTAATACAGTAATTACCTTCATTCTTAAACCTAAGTCCTGTCACATTAACAAGGTTTGAATTAAACTTGGATTAGAGCAAATCAGAGTTTTGTTAAGAAGGTTAATCGATGATATCATGGTGGTAAAAAACACAACCTGCCATCATTGCTATTCACAAACTTATCTCTTTTTCTCTGTGACTATAAATGATTGTGTTGTGCATACAACGCATGTTTTGCTAGCCTGAGTTGTCAAACATAGCTGTAGCTTTGTTATTTTGTTGTTAGTAGTATGAAAAAAATCACTGATGACATAATACCCTAAAACTAAAATGAGCAGCCAAACTGAGTTCATTTCAAACTTGTTGAAAGACCCACTCTCCCCCAAACGCAGCAAAAAGACCTCTCCTACTTCTCCTTTATTAAAAAGGTAAAAAAGGTAGAAAATACTAATAGATTAAACCAAACTGAAGTTTAGAGCTTAATGGTAAACATTATGTGATTGGATTTATTGTATTTATCCACATATTACTTTGCCTCCCTTTTTCTATTTTGAGCTGTGTTAAAAAACACTTTCAGCGCTGAATATTTACTTTTCTGTTTTATTGGCAGCACTTACACTTTCTGGAACGTCAAATGATAAACCGGCATAGACCAATGAGAGCATCCCTCTTTCGAGCAAATGATTTTTGCAAGCATGTGATTGGCCAAAGCCCCAATCCCAGGCTGCAAATTCTAAAGCCTAAAACCTGGCATCATAAAGGATGCTTTTTTCCACTATTGATTGGTTTTACAATATACTATTTGGGGTTTAAACCATTTGGAATAGAATCAAAAATATTAGGCAAACATTAGGTTTGTTTAATGAGGTTTAAACTGCAGCCCAACTTTGAAGTGATATGATTTTGTTCATAACAGACTTTTTTCCACAACATATATTTAAACAACAGATTAACAATATCTTAACAGGGGAAAGAGACCTATCCTTTGTACATTGCATAACCAGCCTTATACAAGTTGCTAGTCCAGTATCGCTCGAGTCTGAACCCACTCCCACTACACTAGTGGTGTCAATGCTAAAAGCCCCAGTGTTCCACTATTCATCAGAGCACATCAGCGAGCGGCTCGCAGCTTTCAGCTGCACTCATTCATTTCACGTGTGAATAGCTGCCATATTGGAGCTGGAATAAGCCTGCACGGGCCACCCCGGTCGAAAACATGTGTAGGCTCAGACCTCATTGTACACCAACGTATCCATCATCTACGAGCAGCCAGCACAAAGACACTCGAGGCTGGATGGAAAAATACGACGCGCCCCAACCTGAACATGCAGCCATATGTCTGTTAGTTTGGCTTAAACGACAGTAAAAGATGTGGAGGGACGTGACCTTGTGAACGATAAATGTAGTTTTATTATTCTGCCTTCCTGAGGAGGGAGGCACCAGCCTTAAATGTCAAATGCAGATTCATATTTTAAACTAGGAGCTTGTGTTTAATACTAGAACCACAAGAGGGTCATTTTGACTACCTCTGTATTCTCTAAATTTATGTATCAGTGATCATTTAAAATCCATAAATCTTTAAATCTATAAATCAATATATTTTGTATGTTTGTTGTATGTATGTTTTGTATTTTGTATGTTAAAACAAAATCGTAAATTATACCTTAAACATGTCATTTTTACCCCACTGAGAAAAACGCTGTAGGGTGTTGGAAAAAAAACAAAAACAAAGAAAAAAGCTCTACCACAGTCTGAAATGTGTACATATACTTTAATAAATGACTCTGTAGTAAAATAAGCTTGTTTTTTACACTACAAACCAGTTTAACGGGAGTTCCATTTTCTTTTTAACAAAGGTCAAATATCAGACCACAGTAGTTCAGTTTAATCAAACTATGAGCATAAGCTAAGTTTTCTCTGTCAGCATAAAGAAACTTAACGTTCCCCCTGGACTACTTTGAGGACCCTTTGCGCCTTTGGTTCCAACAGGGTGGTCCACTTTCCAAAAGGTGCCCTCAGTGTCTAGGCCTTGCCCGTTGAAACAAGGCTGCAGTGTTCGTCCCTCACGGTGTTGCTGGAGAAGTACCGTTTGTCAGTGGCTCTTCGAGTACATACTACACATGTGCACTTCTTATATGCACAATCTTATTCATTTAAATCTCAAAAAATATTCAGCGTCACTGAAATGATGATAAGTCTTGTATAGGTGTCAGTCCTTTCACTTCTTTGTTTTTTAGATGAGCTGGTGTAACATTTTCACAGCCACCAGATGGATACGTTTATGAGCTTTTCTGAAAAAACACCATGTACTTTGGGTGGTTTAGGATCTTTTAATATTTGGAGTAGCGTTTTAATTCCATTTTAATTTAAAGGTTATCTAAATACCCGTGTGGAGTATTGTGAATATGCCCTTTGGTAGAGTAAACTTTCAGGTGCATTTTCAGTAATGGTTACCACTGCCCCCTCACAGCAGTAAGTCCTGGGTTTGTCTTCGGTGATGGCAGGGCTTTTATCTGTAGGGTTTGCATGTTCCCTCTGTGTCTCTGTAGGTTATCTTCAACTGCTGCAGTTTTACCAACATATAAAAACATTCACAATACATGTCTCTCCTGAGAAAGAGATTCATAATGTTAATGGAACAGTCATGGTACTTTCAAAAATATCTGAGGGCTGCATCTGTGTTTAAAGTAGTGTGTAGCTAATGTAGCAACAATGAGCAGTGGGGTATCTCTCTCAAAATCTGTGCCCCTCTACTTGGCTTATAGCTCCTTAGTAAGTTACTGTCAGCACATAATCACACACAGGACCTGGCTCTATGTCGGGGGATCTTCATCAACAATTGTAATAGTCTATGAAGAGAGCAATCGTGCAGGCTCCAAGTCCTGGTCCTGGTAGGCCTATTTAACCCTGGTTTAGTGCCACCTCAGCTTTGGTCCAGTCATTTTACATTTACATTTATTCATTTAGCAGACGCTTTTATCCAAAGCGACTTACATTGTTCTACAGTAATTACCAGTGTTACAGCCACTGGAGGCAAGGTGGGTTAAGTGTCTTGCCCAAGGACACACCAACAGTATGAACTGTGGGGAGAGTGGGAATCGAACCGCCTACCTTCGGGTTGAAAGACGACTGCTCTACCCACTGAGTCCTGCTGTAAATACAAATATGATACTTTTAATAAAAGTAATATCAGTGGTTCAGATTTAACCCAGTGTCTGTTGGAGCCTCTATATATATATAGAGAGAGAGAGAGAGACTGTATACAGTATGAAGCATTATGCTGTAGTGGGGGGTTGGGTAAGATACTTTTTTTCTGCCACTCTTTGAAATGCTAACATGCTACCCTCTTATTCTGCCTCTGTAACTCTGTCTAACCCGTGCTCTGCGGAGAGAGACAATGGTAGCACTTTAACTGTTGTGTGAACTTAGCACCAAATCAAAACTACCAAACGGTCTTGTGGACAACCGCTTTGTGGCTGCTGCTGCTGCTGCTGCTGAGTACTCGCTCCTTGTCGAACAAGTCCGCACATTCAGATGTAATCCGAAGCTGGCAGAGAGGGGTTCGGGCGCACTAAACGGGCGCCTGTGATTGGCTGAGGTTGTGCACTGGGGCAAGAGGCTGCACCTTCTTCCAATAGACACTCCCTAAAAAGGAACATTAACCTTCCCCCTCGAGCCCAGTGAGTACGCACGGTACGGCGCGCCTCAGCCTCGACTTTAACGGTGTTAACCTTTCACTAAAGTCTGACAAACAGCCCCTTTCAGCTCAGAGAGTAGTGATGAGAGA
>JALDNG010000015.1:277500-505000 GCA_024349245.1 Neodontobutis hainanensis | reverse complement strand
ACCGTCTCGTCATTGGCTCTTATCAGCTGCACACTGCTCATTATCGTTATTGTTTTTTTGATGTTTGGTATGCTGCTTTTTTTTCTGTCAGTGTATCAACTTTCTCTTTAACTCGAGGTCAGAACCTTGCACGTTGTTGTGAGCAATTTGTGTTGTAGTAGGATTTGGCAAAGCTCTAACAGCAGTAATTGTACATCTCAATCACACTTTACAGCCCTATAATTAAGGAATAAGAGGAGTTTGTCCTAAATTGCATTTGTACAAAGTATAATTTCCAGTAATGGGGTTTTGATAATGATGCTATATTAGGCACTTGTGTTGCTGTTTTTTAAAGTAATGACCTTTTTATATTGCTTTTCTTTGAAACAAATGAGACAGTTTTTTTTACAATCTTGATGCGGGACAAAGGAAAAACAACGCAGGGGCCAGTGCCACCTGTACAAATAAAGGGCTTCTGGTAAAAAATTTGTTTTAGTACATTACTCGCAACGCAGCCGTTAAAAGATGGTTACAGACATTATTTTCTCTAAGCTTAAGAACAAAAGCAGCTGATGAAATGGCAGTAAATTTGAGCAAGCTAAAGGTAAATAGAACAGTATTCCCATATGTTCTACAAAACCTGACCCCAAACTTGGAACTGAGCTGGAAATAATATGTACTGCATTTTTTGCGAGAGCACACTTAGTTTAAAAATTAAAGTGGCTTTAGAAAACATGTATAGGCTTTTGTAACGCTTTTGGGAATCTAAAATTTGTGATGCCATGGTTTTACTTTTGTCCCTTTGAGGCTGCTGAAGTATTTCTTTTGCAGGATTGCTTCTGTAAACCGTGGTTCACATTTAGCTCAGGTCAGTTGTGATCCTCTGAGGCTCCCGTAGTTTAAGTTGCGACTTTGTGAAGTTGTGAGGCTGCTGTAACTTGTGTGTTTGTTGCATATTATTTGACAAAAAAATAGTTAATGTCATCCTAAACTGTCAAGAAAATGTTCTAAAAAATTCTTAGAAAGCAGCCAATGAATTTACCTGGCCTATCTGTGCTTCCACAAAGGCTCATTGGTGTCCTGATGAAACCAAGCTTGCAGGATCCTGACTGCTCTCGTTTAATTAGCCGCGGAGTATACGGCCGTGTCCTGGCCCGATGCCACTCCCTGGAGCATAGTTCTGGGGTTCACAAGCAGGTTTTTCAGCTCCATGAATGGTGGGTCTTTGTCTCGGCGAACTGAGGCCTGATTTTACATGGCCCAGACTCGTGTTTTTGGAGGGCGTTTACCTTGGCCTCCCCCTGTGTTGAGCCAGCGCTGAAATGTGACACTGCTGTGGGGCGGTGGGCTCCATGGCACAGACTGGGTCTTAATGCAGACTTAAGCACTTTCCTTTTAATCCAATGTTCTCATTTACTGCTGTTTTATGGGAGACTATAATTGAACACTGCTAATCAGTGCACACTTATTTGGGAGAATGTGATACACAGAGACATAAAGACTGCACAATATCAAGAGCAAAGATGCAAAATGGATGTTGGCTGTTGCGATGATAATATGATACTTAATCTTAGTGTTATCTTAGAGTAATCTTTTTGAATTGTACAGTTTTTTACAGTAGCCCAGACACATTTCTTGAAACTAAATCTTAGTCAAGCTCAAATTAACAAATCTTTTTTTAAAAGGTGCTGCTTACTTTTTTTACACAAAGAAACTGTTCTCTGTTTTTGATCATGCCCTTGCTTTTATCTTTGAAATTTGTGCTGAAAAAGTGAAGATAAGAGAGAAGAGTTTAATTAGAGTAATTTCCATTCTCTGGCTCCTTTTATTGTATCACATTTGATCACAAAGCACCTCGAGTTGCTTCAAGTTGTTTACAAGGTGAAATATAAAAAGTCTTTAAACTCTTTAATATCTATTTTGACATGCAAAGGGAATTTGCATATAAATATTGTCCTCACGGTATATGGGAAAGTTAACATTAAAGTCATTCTCAACAATTGGAACAGGTGCAGTGTTTGGACATAATTGGCTTGTGGAAATAATAAGACAATGTTGACATAAAACAATATTAAAAGACCATTGTTAAAGTGGATGATAAAAATGAATTTGAATAAAAACTAAGATGTAGGTTTAAATGAATTTCTGTGTATTTCTATATCTTTATATGACTTCATTTGAACTCTCACAATGCTAAAGGGGAAACTCAAAGTCATACTGTTACAAAGTCGAAATATTTTTTACCTATACAATTTTTTTTCTAATAATTTGAACCCTAAAATTGTCCTTATTTATTTGATTTAACATATTGTTTCCCTGTCTTTTTCGCGTAGCTGACAATCATCTTCAAGAATTTCCAGGAGTGTGTCGACCAGAAGATGTACCACGCTGAGACCGACGAGCTGCCCGCCGCCTTTGCAGACGGCTCCAAAAACGGCGGGGATCGACACGGAGCCAACACCCTGCGCATCGTGGAGAAAGTTCCAGGGCAGCACATGGAGATCCAGGCCAGGTACATCGGCACGACCATCGTGGTCCGACAGGTGGGCCGATACCTGACGTTCGCCGTGCGGATGCCGGACGAGGTGGTGAACTCTGTGGAGGAAGGCGACGACCAGGACTTGTACCTGTGTCTTCATGGCTGCCCAGCCAGTCAGCGCATCGACTTTAGGAACTTCAGGGCTCGGGCAGCGGAGGCTCCAACAGAGGGCAGGACCAGGGGCGGCGGTGCAACCCATGGGTTTACCTACCAGACAGCAAAGGCCAAGTGCAAAGAGCGGCTCCCCGTGGAGGACCTGTACTTTCAGTCTTGTGTCTTCGACCTGCTCTCTTCTGGGGACATTAACTTCACCATGGCAGCCTACTACGCCTTTGAGGACGTCAAGATGCTCCACTCAAACAGCAAGATGTACCACCTTTTCGAGGAGAACATGAGAAACAACGCCAACTCAAAAACGGCCACAAGCTCGCTTCTCCTCATGAACCTCTTAGTTGCGTTGTTGTGGACTGAGTGTTGGACTGTTTACCTATAGATACACCGAAACCGTACTTATCTTCATCGGTGAGTGTTCTAGAGTACGTCATCATGCTCCTCTGCTCTGGTTTTGTGTTGGTGGCCCTTTATCTCATTTTCTCGGATCATCAAACATGCAGACAAGACGAGTTCACCACCAACCACCACCTGAATATCTCGCCTAGGATTAACCCCCCGTTCTCACTGGGGTTTGCATGCCTACGGATGATCTTTTTGCAGAAAGAGGAGTTTTTGTTGATCCCGTCCTCGGTGCCAAGCCAGTGATGCTCTCGGAGGCTCATGTGGCTGAGTGAGACAATCTGACAGGGGGCTTTTGTTAAACCCAAGACCCAGAAACCCCGCTCTATGTTTGGAGGAAAACGCTCGAGCCAAAAGGATGTCAGAGCAGCGTCTCCGGTTGTCTGCTGCGGGGATTAATGGTTCATATTGTTAGGAGTGAGTGTGTGAGAGTGCAGTAGTGAAACATGTATGCACAGTTCAGTTCAGTCTGTGTTTAGTTATTTGTGTTAAATGCGGAAATAGACGGAGCGATCTTTTTCCTTTGTGTTGCACCCAAAAAGGACTCCATGGAAGTGGCAGGTCTAAAAAGCAAACTGGTAAAAAAAAAATAGGCTCTTTTTGTGCGTCTTTAAAGTCAGACAGTTTGATCAGTAGGTATTTTTAGTCTGTAATGTGAATGTTAACCAACTACATGGCAAAGGAACAAACGAGGCTTAGGGCACTTAGAGCGTTTACAGAATGTACTGTACATCAGCTTATCTAACTATAAGGACAAAAAAAATCTGCATTTTGTAGAAGAGAACTGTTACTGCAAAAATGTCACCTGGAGTCATTTAAAGCTGAGAAATTCCTCCCGTCACGGTGCGTCTAAAGCATTAACCCCCTGAGAAAATAATGATAAAAATAAACAATTCCATAAATAATTAAATTAATAATGATTTAGCTCCTGCTTTGGCAAATGGAAGTCAATGCATATTCCTTAACTTCACTTAAGTTCAGTCCCTAAATGATTGGCCAAAGCTGGCGGTACGCGCACAGACAACCTCATCTATTAAAACGAACGTCTAGTTGTCTCAGATGTTCTCTATTGCATTACGCTGTTAGGTCATCGAACAGATTTCCTCAGACTTAAGAAAAAACAATCCCATAGGGTCCGTTTAAGCAGTGAGAAGAACCTTTTTTCTGGACATTTTGTGGCTCAAGTCATTGCCAAAGAACAAGCCCTCGTGCCAACCCTCTTCGAGCCGGACTTCCATCTTTTCTCAATTGCCACATAAGGAGTTGTATTCGTATGTTATGTGTTTGTTGAATCTACGCAAAGAGGCCCAAACCCGGCTCTGAAAATCGAGGTGTCGCCTCACTTTGTAGCGTTTGTCGTGTTAGCACCCTCGGGCGCAGTTTACGTGTCGGTTATCTTTACACTGAAGTCTTTAGCGGGCCGTACTCCTGCTAACTTGTACCGGTGGAGTTTGACAAAAAGCAAAAAAAAACAACAAAAAAAACAAAACAAACCTGAGTTGATTGTAATGTTGTGTTCATAGGCGTACTTTGTATTGTGAGGTCTGCAGTATCTGGTTCTTCATGTGTAAATGTGAGATTGTACATACGTTTGGTGAGTTGCTGAGATGTGTTTTGAGTTTTTTGTTTGTTGTTTTTTTTTTTAACATCAATTGTTTTGGTGAATGTGAAACCATTGTATTTTAAGAGATTGTACAAAAACATGAATACCAATGAGCGAATATTCTTAATACCCCCAGTTTACAGTTTTGGAAAAAGTCACCACTTGCCAACTTTTTACTCAATAATCTGCTCTGATACATGCCATGTGGCATTTTAAAAGGGAATGTAGAATGTTGTGCTTTGGTGTTCATGTTTTTACTTTTCAAGCACTTTATGTTTTCCATTTAGCTCTTTATGAATATGTTTGGAGTTATGTGTCAAATTGTTTAAAGAGGGGGGGGGATACTGAAATACTGAAAATGCCAGACAGATCAAAATGTGTTTGTTTGTCAGACGCCAGCTGTTTATAATGTAAATTATTTATTAAATAAAAGGAAATGTCTTGTTATTAATAGCTCTGTCTCTTTTATTCCTGAGCATTTGACAAAGGCATCATTTGAAATCTGAGAGTTGCTCCTACCTTTAGTGTGTGACTGCCCCCTGCTGGAAAAATGAAGCAGGAATTATGTTGAGTGGAATTCCAATGACACATTAATTTGACTTGGTAAAAAAGGTTATGAAAGGTAAGAACAGTAATTGAGATTTCAGTTATGCTAAAAGAATATGGCTAGTTTTATATCAAGTTAACTGTTAAAGAGCATACACTCCCTTAACAGGAGCCATGTTGGGGCAGTGTCTCTACAGCAGGGTTCACCAACCTTTTGAGCCCAAGACCTACAAATTATTTTGGTGAAAGACAAGCTCTACCAACTGGAACAAGCTCATAAGGCAATACATTTAAATACTTAATTAAAAGGTACACTAATTAACTTTGTGTTATCCAATTTCATTCCAGATCTGCCTCATTAAACACAAAGTAATCAACTAGGACAGGTTGTATTTGATATCAGGAAGTACTTAAGTTTAGTACTTAAGTAAAAGTACAACTACCCTGCAAAATATATACTTAAGTAAAAGTATAATTACTACATCAACATCTTACTTAAGTAAAAGTCATAAGTACATACTTTTAAATTTACTTTAAAGTATTTTTTTAAGTAAAAGTACAATCAGTTGTATCAATGTCTGGCTGTTCAATTGTAATAATTGGGGCAATTGGGGCACTGAAACGCAAAACCAATGTGATTACATCTTTAGACTAAAAAAGACAAGCTACTGACACTTACAACCAAGCATATCACACGGGTAAAATTGGTTTGATATTCGCATATACTTTCGCGCTAAATTGCTAAAAATAATATATATATACACACACAGTACAGGTCAAAAGTTTGGACACATTACTATTACTATTGGACACATTGTTTTTGAAAGAAGTTTCTTCTGCTCATCAAGCCTGCATTTATTTGATCAAAAATACAGAAATAAATGTAATATTGTGATATATTATTACAATTTAAAATAATTGGTTTTCAATTTATTATACTTTAAATTATAATTTATTTCGGTGATGCAAAGATGAATTTTCATCGAGTCAAAACAAACAGCTATTTTAGCCAACTACGAATGTACAGATATAGCAGTAGTTTGCTCATCTCCAAAAATGTAACGTACTAGCAAGCTATCGTCCCTGCTGTGCTAATAACCAGCTAAAGAAGTTGCCCTGTTAGGTTACCACCAACTTACGTCAAACAAATATTATACTGGTGTGATATTTTTGTTATGTTGACATCCGTTTTTCTATAACAGTCATAGCACCATGTCATAGCAAGTTTGTTTAAATATTAATAACTAGCATTGCATGTCTTACCTCTATATGTTTCTTCAAATTTGAAGGGGAGTTTTTAAACGCCAGCAGTTTTTTGCGTTGAGGATGGTAGTTTACACATTGAAAACGCCAGGAGTCATTCTTTGAACCTTTAAATTCAAATAACTTGATTAAATAAGGCCAGGGATTTCTCTGAGAATCAGAGCTGCAGGGAACAGGCTCAAGCTCAGTCGACGTTGTTGGCTCAGTTCCGCTTGTGTTGTTTCAAAACGCGCGCTGAGCGCGCAAGTTCTTTGACTAATCAGATCTCCGATCTGTTTCAACGTGCATTGGCCAGCAACGCCAAAACTTCAGTCGACCAAATTTTTTTTATGCAAGATTCGGAAGGATGTAACGACACGCATTTTCAAAATGTAGTGGAGTACAAAGTACAGATAATTGCTGAAAAATCTACTTGAGTAAAAGTATAAGTATGCATTATTTTTTTTACTTAAGTAAAGTATAGATACATAAAAAATTACTTAAGTACAGTAACGAAGTACAAATACTTCGTTACATTCCATGTGTTTGTGAGCTCCTGAGTGAGTAAAGATCCGTTGGTCTTCTGACACGAGAAGGTTGATGAACGCTGACTTTCAGTGTCTCCAAGGCTTCCTGTTGGTGCTTGGTGTTTTATCCTCTGACATTTTAACTATGTGAGACTTGGACCAGGTGAATGTGTGAACCTAGATTTTTTATAGATCACTGTTTGTCCGACCAATGTTTCCAGAGTGAAGCCTAAAAGATTGACGACAGTAGTGTTCCTTCTTCTTTGCGTCTGTATATAGAGGTATCTATGTACTTCTATAAATGAACTTTGTGAGGTCTTTTGCCGTGGACAAAAATATAATACTGTACATATGTAAGGTAATATACATCTTCCTTGACAGAAAAGAGTAATAACAAGTTTATTACCAGCTTATAGCATATTTATCACCTTCTCTTTATGTATGTACTTTAGTAGTTGCAACAATTGTATATATGTCATATTTCTCACTTGGGTTTCAATGTAAAAGTGACTCTACTGATTCTTGAAATAACCAGGTCTTGAATAGCACATGTGGAGTAAACTGATCATGGGGAGCTCACAGCACTCACCACTTTAGCCTCGAGGAACTGCTTCTCTGATTTTTCTTTTCCATTTGTAGAAAAGGTTGAATGTATGTATTTATTTAACCTTTATTTAACCAGGTCAGTCAACTGAGGATCAATTCTCTTTTACAATGACGACCACAGCCTGAGGACAAGAGGCAACAGAACGACACAACAGAAGAAACGACTGTAACAGAAATGCATTGTGTACACTATATTTTTAAAAGTGAAGTACAGTAGGTTGTATTGAAGGGCGCCCGGTCACAAAGCAGATGGCAGTGTTAAATAAGAGTTTGTGGAGGAGGGTTTAAGTGGCAGACCTGTAGGCTACAGGACCAGAGTCTAGTAATGGGAGGACTGTCATTTCAACCAAAACATGTTTTGCAGAGTGTGCTAATGAAGGTTTATTTTGGGAAAGAAAACATATTCTGGATTTGACTTTTGTGAGCAGTTTTAAAGTAAGCCGTACAACTAGAAACCCAGATACAACACTAAGACACTTATGCATGCCTTTATAAGAAACAGGTTCTACAGACTTCTGCAAGGCTCTCCTCTCTGGTCATCAGCTTCAACTGGTACAAAACACAGCAGCACGCGTAAAGACCAGGGAGAGAGCACACATTACCTCCATCTTAAAGTCCATCTACTGGCTTCTGTTGGGTAAAATTCATTTAATTAGTTTATATGGCTCTGCATGGACTCTGATCTGAGAGACGTTTTAAATCAGATCTCCGGACCCCTCACTGCTGACTGTTCCACAAAATACGGAACCAAAATGTTTGGTGATTCAAGCCAAATGTATAAACATGAATCGGTGTGGAAGATGTATCAGGCTCGTCTTAGTTACACAAAGAGACAAACCATATAGAGTAACGTTTATTACATATGTCCTAACATATGTACAGCATGTCACATGAAGAGTGGTTTTGTCACAAATATAAATTATTTAAACTTTCTTTAACAAGTATGGTACAGAAATGTAGCTTTATTATAGGGAAGATTTGCTGGCTGATCACTGTAACACATATGATTTTAGGAGATTACTGCTTTAATTAAATCCCAAACCACATTTAAAGATGATCAGAATGTGGTCCCTTTTACTGCTTTACACTGGCTTAATACTACATCCCTTCTACCTGACCCATACTGTCCACAAACCCATAATACATAATACAAGGAAATAAGGCACACATGGAAAAGCATTTAAAGAAAATGTCCAGACAAATGTTGGCACAGACAAAGGTGACATGATAATAATACATCTAATCTAACAGTTTGGAACCCATCTATTAATCAAAATCAAAAGTAGAACAAGAACACTTTGTAGTATTGTCAGAATGAGTTTAAAAAGTGCAAGCTTGGAGAATAATTGATCGATGACAGAAGTATTTTCCATAATACTGAAAGGCAAAATAATGTTCAATGTTCTTTCCTTTAGTGTTATAAAGCATTGCACTGTTGTTGCAGCCAATACTGCCTGCCTCTGAAGCGTCCAACCTACAAAGTGGTAATAGTGAGCAAAGCAGAAGGATCACTGTGATTCATACAGCGACGCAGTTACAGACACAATGATTATCTGTACAAATGAGAATTCACACTTCTGCTGTGTTTGTGGACATGTCTGATCTTCCTACAGAATCCTGATTTGAACAGACACTGACTTCATGATTCAGCTACATTTGAAGGTGCATTGCAACATTCTTTTCAATAAAATCTTACAATGACACCAGTCACAAAACTTAAAGCTCAACTCAAAATAATGTTCATGTTGTGGTTCTTTTGGGAAAAATCCCATACATTATCCATTTGACAAGGCCAAAAACCTTCAGGCACTTTTAGGATCGAGTTCAGTCATCAGTTCATCCATCCTAAATATCCTTTAGATAATAGTCCATAGGACTAAGCACCTGGAAGCATTCCATTCAGTGTCAAAATGACGACTGTCGAGTTTATATAAATAAAGATGACGACAACAGAAACAGCTACAACTACAGCTCCTTTGTGGCGAGTGTTCACTGTCAGTGGGAACAAGAGCAGTATAGTTTGGTGTTGCTGGTAAACAAGGGGCACATTGGTTCCCTTTCCTTCTTCGAGCCTCTGATTGGCTGGTCTAGGCCTGTTCATCAGTGTATGTCTCTGTAGCAGGCCTTATGTTTTCCTGTTGTTCCAGTTGGGATCCACAATGGCGTTTGGGTCCACAGGCCTCTCTAGAGGAGAGCGGGAGTCCTGAGGAGACTTCTGAGCCTGTGGGGAACGAGGGTCCAGCAGCGGAGGGGGTTTGTCGGGGTGAAAGGGCCTGTAGTGGTCTGGTCCAGGTGGGCCACTCTGCCTGTGCTCGGGCATCCTCCTGAAGTCCTGAAGAGGGGCGTCTCGTCCTGTGTGGTAGTTGGGACGAAAGTCATCAGGACGTCTTCTTTTTGGATCCGGATGTCTAACACAGCAGACAGAGATTTTGACATGATTATCAGGAGAACGACAATTTTAAACAGACATCTATATTTGAAATGTATTTTACTATGTACTACGAATATACTTTAACTCATGAAGATGGTTTAAAATATTTTAATATGCCACTTTAGTGTTTTTAGTCTCACCTGTCGTAGTACGGCCGATGGCCCCTGTGGTCCCGGTCGTTGCTGTACTCGTACGGCCGTTTCCGAGGGGAGCTGCTGTTGTTGCGGTAGCCGCCTGAGCTGCGGTATGAGTCTCCGTGTGGACGCCGATCGCTAAAGTGGTCCTTGTAGCGGTGTCCGTCGTATGGGTGGTGGCGCTCTCCCTGCCACGACTGGTTACTGTTTCCTGGGTAACCGTATTTACGCTCTCTCTGCCAGTCTCCCCTGTCTGTAAAGATATTTTATCGCATGCTCAGAAGGAAACTTCATTCAAGAGTCACAAACTGTTATCTTGATTACACCTACACATACCGTCATTGCCAAAGTGCCTCTTGTTGGCCATGTTGTAGGACTCTCTGTGGTATCCGTGGGGGCCAGGCTGACCTGGGTGGGATTTGGAGGACAATGTACCGGTGGAGTCCCGACTGGACCCAGATGGCTCTGGTCTGAAAGGTCTTGGTTTTCCACTGGAGTCCTCTTTTTTCTTATGTTCCTTCTGGAAAGCCATAACGTTTTAGTGTTTGGACCAAAAGAGATTTATTGATCAAATGCACCACGCTCACCTCTTCATCATGTGATCGCTTTTTTTGGGCCATTTTGTAAAGTTTGTGAAGCTTTCTTGCTCCAAATTCAGTAAACTTGGACACAAATATCCACAGGTTTCTGCCAAAAAAAAAAGAAAAACAAAAATGTAGGCATAGCATGAAAACACAAAATTATACTTTACATTTATATTAATTATACCAGGATTTGATGGGCGGGGACTTTATCCAAGGACATATTCTAGGGATATTGTTTTTTACCAACAGCCATAATTTAATGGAAGTATAATGGAAAGTATTATTTTACCAAATCTACATACTACAATGGCCTCAGAGGGTCAAACCTTAAACCTATAACTCTCAATTAGTTTACAAAAGGCATGAAAGTGATTTTCCATTATTTTTCAATTCAGTGGAAATTCAAACAATCAACACTTACTACAAGTTTGAATAATTTCAGGGATTCAAATACAATGAGTTACACCATGGTTTTAAATTGCAATAAAAATCTTCCATTTTTCCCCCAAATATTATAGGTCATAATTCTCCAATGTAAGGTTTACAGCAGCAGATAAGATAAGATAAGAGAGGCTTTTCAAACTAACATCGCTGCCAAAATTTGTAAAAGCCCACCGTTAATTCATCTCCCACCTTTCCTTCTCTCTCTGTCCATGCTGCTCTCCTGTGTGCATGCAGCCCTACCCCTGCACTGCTGTTTCATTCCTGTGAGCTGTAGTCAGAACAGTGACAAGGACAGGAGCTGCAGTTTGCAGCACTTTGCACTTTCCCAACAGAGACAATTTAGGTGCAACAAAGTAAAATATGTAGTTAGCTGCTACAACAGTTTCAACAGAAACACCACAATTATAGCTTTGCTTCAGCATTTAGTGGTCTGTTAATGTCGAGCCCTGATGATAATTGGCCAAAGTTGCAACATTGTGAAGTCCTGGAGGGACTGAAAATGTCTTGTTTTCAGGGCATATGGAATTTAAATAATTGGAAATGGAAAACCTCTCTCTACATTTACAGGATTTCCAGGACATGTAGTACCTCTTCCACTGGCAATCTTGATGGTGTAAGCTGCATTCTATCCCAGCTGATTCAGCATTGGGTCGACTAACAGTGATTTTAGGGAAACTAAGGGAAACACCACTTCACCTACAGTCCAAGTTCTATGTTTCAGGAAGATTAAGTGTGCTCTTACCGTCGCCATAATTTCACATGCTCTGGATCGCTGTAGGTTTTAAGGCACTCTGTAATGCGGTCGCCAATCTTCAACAGGCAGGTGCGCGTGTGCTGAAGCTGCTCCTGGTCAGAGAGGCCCTCGTCTGGTTTGTCGAGCTGTTTCAAAGCCTTCTTCACCGGACGCATGCGCTCCTTGCACTATACACATTGTCGTTATTACATTATGTCCACATACAAAAAGAGAAGAGATTAAAATGTAAATCAGGCTTACAATACTGAAAGTCTCCTGATCAAGTTCGTCATCCTCTTTTCCTTCAATGGGAATAGGCTCGGAACCAGCCGTGATGTGAACCGGACCTTGGTTTTTCTTCCCTTTGACTCCTTTAGACTAAGAAATTACAGGCAGATTTAAAAATGAGGAAATGGTCTTCTTTCATAACATCTCTGGGTATAAAGATTCTATAGACTTGTTGTAATACCTTTTCTTTCCTGGGCTTGGAACCCTTCTTCTCTTTCGCTCCCTCTTTCTCCTTTTTCAGAGTTCCCTGTTTGTCTTTGTTTTCTTTGTTGGCTCGTTTCTTTTGTCTCTTCTTGGCAGGGGACTTCTCCGTTCCATCATCCTGCTTGGAGACAAAGAAACACAGTGAACGTTACACAATAAAAACATATGTAGCTTTATGTTGCGCTGACTTAAGGTGACTTAGATCCAGCCCCCTGGTTAGGTATTACATTACTGATTAGGATCTGACTGACTTATGTTGCAGCATTGAGCTGGAGGCTCACCTTGACCTCGCCCTCCTCAGATGGGTTGTCAGAAAGCCGTGGTGAGGAGAGTTCATTGCCCTGCTCGTCTTTGAGAACCATATTCTCCTTCTTCACCCGGGGCTTCCTCTTTTTCACTTTAACCTTTAGAAGAAGGAAAACAAATGCATGAGTTCACCAAGTTCAAATCGAAGGCAAACACTGGAGTGGTTAAAAACAGTGTGGTCAGTTACACACTGATAGAGTCATACCTCCTCCCCTGACTTGGACACATCTGCGCTGTCCTGTTCTTTTTTCAGCAGCTTCAGGAGATACTCCGCTCGGGCCTGTAACTGTTTGGCCTGGGGCTTTTTACTGGGGTCATCAGGCAGGATCTAAAAAGGAGAATGTCATTGTGAGGGTGTGTCCTTTAGCTCAAATGAAAGGGTTAACCTGGACTACAACACTTTTTTAATATTTATATATAAAACTTCAAAAAGATGACACGCATTACCTTTTTATTTACTATAAACAAAAACAAAACTACGGCCGAAGGCCTGAGGTGAACTAAAAGCTCATTGGCTGAATAGTTGCATATAGTACTTTCAGCAGTTGCAAGGCTCACAGAATGCTTTTTTCCCACAAAGTTAAGAAAAAGATTTGACAATATTTCAACATTATTGCTATAGATAAGTGATTTTAATGTAATTTGCCTTCTCAGCCAGTTTCAAGTCCGGATCAGTCTTAATCAGGTCCCAGTTGCCAAAACCGTGCTCGTAGATCCCGAGAAGCAGCTGGACGTCGTCCTGCAGATCCCAGTCTGAATCAAAGTGGGCCATCTTCACTCTGAATGTGAGATTAAACCTGTGGGGAGCAGTGGGTGTTTAGAGTAAATATCACCAACAATATGGCTACAGTTTTACTTGTAGCGTACCTGTTTCGCTCAGCAGTGTTGGGTGGCACAACTTTGTGCAGAGGCTCAAACTCCTCCTCGTGTTGAATGATGGACTTGGCGTTGACTTGAACTCCAGAGATCTTGATATTGATTCCACGTCGTTTCCCAGGACCTTTGGCTAAAATACAATGGTGTAATACAGTATATTAGTCAATTTGCATGATCCATTTCATTTAAAAAATCTGACATACCTTCAACTGGATTCTCTTTGAGTTGTTCTTCATGCTCCTGCACTGCTTGCACACAACTTGTGTGAATGAGTTCACCAAGTCTCTTTAGATCTGCGATGGATTTGTCCACCAGCTCAGAGTCTCGAGCAATAGCCTCTAACCTGAAAACATGAATCACAGCATTCAATCATTTCCTAAAAATAACTGTGGTGTGCTCACTGATTACAGATGGGATCAAGAGCAATTCTTACCTTTCAAGTGGGGCTCCAAATTTCTTGTATGCCTTAATAAACCTGCAAACACACAGATGATCATTTAACTGAAGTTACAGAAAATGTCAAACTCCTTGAAAACAGAAATCAAAATACCTGCGGATTTCTGCATCTGTAAAACCTTCCACATTGTTTTTGCGGGCCCTCGGCCTTCCTCTTCTCTTTGGCGTCTTGTCATCATCGCTCTCGTCCGAGTCGCTGTCCGAGCCGGAGGAGTGGTTCTTCAGCTTGGAGCCCACGTCACTGTCGCTATCATTGGCCTGAGCCTGCAGACGTACGAGCCACACGGTTACATTTTAGAGGAAATTCTGTGACAGTAAGAACACTTAAAGAGAAATGGGAAAATCTGTTTGTACCTTTTTATTAGAGCTTCTGCTTCTCGGCAACATGAAGATGTCCATCTCCCGCTGCTTCTCCTCTTCTTCTTCAACCTTTCGCCGCTGCTCCTCTGGGATGATGTCCTCCCAGTCGCGCACACCCTTTTCCTCAAACTCTGGAGTGCTCTCTTCCATGGTTGAGAAATTAGCTACCTGCAGCATTAAATCAGAGGGAAAGTATAAGACCATGTAAAAGGTGGTGAGCAGATTTAATGATAATAAAGTCAGGTGAAGCTTTACCTTAAACTGGGACAGCAGTTCGTCTGTGGCGCTAGAGCCCTGGTCACTTTCTCTGGTTTCAGCCAACCTCAGGATCTCGTCGATATCCATTTCCTGCAGAAGCATTTGTAACATTTGTAAATACAGAATAGAAATACTATACTGTTCTTAATCGCTTTGGACCATTTTTTTTTAGCATTTCTCAAAACTAAAAGTGTATTTGTCACAGCAGTCCATGGTTAAACACTTAACACTGTTTGCACAAGCCAGATTTGTTTTTGTTTTCACTGAAAAAATTATTCATTTAGTGTCTGATATTTCTATACTTTCACCTCCAGAGGGTACAAGTGTTTTTCAAGCATTTGAAAACTTTTAAAAAACTGAATAAAGCATCCTCCTAACATGGCTCTAACAATGCAACAATGGTTATAGCTTGTGAGGACTTTGATAATTTCACTGATAATTTAAAGATTTATTCAGTGAAACATACACAAGTGATTTTTGTACAGATTTGTAGACAATTGTACTTACTTTGTTACTTTGGTTACACTAGTCAGACGCACTCTTCAGAGATATGTGCTATATGTTTTGAGAAACGCTGTTTCTGATGAGCCAAAGCCAATGTGAAAAACTGCAACAAACAAAAAGTTGCTGTTTACCTGTGGTTCAGACTCTTCACCTTCTGCCTCTTTAAAAAGCTCCTCGGCACCAAACTTAAGGATGGCAGTCAGTTCTTCTTTATTGAACGGATTTGAACTGTTAAACCCAAACAGTTAGCGTCTAAGCACAAATAATTGATCCTAATATAATACAATATGAAAATTTCTCACTTTGTGCTTCCTGAGTTGCTGTCCAGAACAGTGCGGCCAGTAGTGTCCATTCTCTGAATGACAAGATGGTCCAAAACCATCTTTTTCTTGGCCCTTTCAATGATATCCTCCTCAACTGTTCCTTTGGTTACCAGTCGATATATGTTCACCTGTCAAAGGCAAACAAGAGATTTCAGACTCTCTCATCTCTAAAGACACATACTCACAGATTCATAATGTAGACAGATAGATGACCTGTTTTTTCTGACCAATCCTGTGAGCTCGAGCCTGTGCCTGCAGGTCATTCTGAGGGTTCCAGTCAGAGTCAAAAATGACCACAGTGTCTGCTGAGGCCAGGTTTATCCCCAAACCTCCTGCTCTGGTTGACAGCAGGAAGCAGAAGTCCTAGAGAGGAATAATATTTTGAGTGTATTCTATATATCTATATTCCTATTTGTTACAATTTGAAATATCACTTCACAATGTTTGGAGCCAAAGTTAATGCTCGCTGTACGTTTGTGCAAATATTCTTCCCCTTTTTCGTCTCACTGTGTAGCATCTTTCCCCTCCTCCTCCTTAACATCAAAAGCTTGTATCTTGTTGCTGATTTGTAGGCGGCCTGTGTTTCTTTATTTGGAACGTAGGTTATGTAACCTGGAGCAGGTTAGCTGTACAGGGTAAGTTTCTAGCTTGTGATACTGAAAACCTAACCTAAATCTGCCAGATAGAACTGCTCCACAGTACAGTCTGTTCCACAGTACCACCTGGGAGGGCTCCAGTTGAAAGTGTTTGTAAAAGGGCAGGCACTTTCAATCAATACCTGGTCAAGTCTGTTTTGTAACAATTGTAACAGTAAAACGATTGATATATCTTCAAACAAAAAACACACCCAGACCTGTCAGTGCTGTCACATCATTGGACACAAGACACTGTTAAGGCCAGGTTTTGAACTGTGAATACTTTGCTTGGAGCAGTTCAAGATGGATTTTCCAGAGTTTGTAAACTCACAATTCTTGTGAGAATCCAGCTGCAGTGTTAAATTGAAGTTAAGCTAAGCTTCTTAGTATTTTTTGTTAGAGATTTGTTTTGTTTTTCATTTTGCTCATTTATGCACTTTGTAAATTGAACAAATATAATATTTCAAGCATTCTTGATTCACAGTATTTCTCCACACCTGTCTAACACATTTGCACAACTTTGTATGGCATGTCTCTACATAATCAAGCCACTGAGTATTAATAAGCATTGCACAGCATTTCATGAGTATACTTGCCTCTGAGCCCTCTGCATTAAAGTGGTCAAGAGCTTGCTTACGGATTTCTCCCTTTATAGAACCATCCAGGCGCTGCAAAGAAAAAACAAAAGGTCAGGCTTTGTCTATTCCTTTAGTTGCTCTTTTTGACACTGACATCCACTGTCTAAGTGTCTATACTGATCACTTGGAATGATTAAAGAGCAAACACCACATCAGCAGAAACAAGCCCAGCTAAATGCCTTGCAGGAGTGCTGCTGGTGTTCAGCAGCTGATATAAATAACTGTCCGAACTCTCAGCTTGGCAAACCGCACGGATACCTGATTCCCATTCGGGTCAACCGGCAAAACAAGCCCCCACAAGGTGCCTCAGCAAAACACAAAAGGTCAGAAGCTGTAATGCTGGGCCTGACGTATAGATACTTATAAAAGCAAAGGACCAAATAAATGGTAGATGTTAATAAAGATCTAGTCTCACAGTAGAATACAAACATTTTCCGAAGACAAGTATTTTATTTGTTCAGGAAGTGGGTGATTAATGTGTTACATATCGACATTTGATTTGAAATAACAGATTAGAATATAATTTTAACTAACAAGTAAATTATTGTTCACACAGGGGGACTGCTTTGTAATTGACACATAAGGCAATCTTCCTTGTAGCTTACGGTTTACATTCCATTTTGACATTGGGATATTGCTAGCCATTAGGTTGCTTTAGTATGACTCTCATATAAAATCAAATAAAAAAATGGAGGAAATCTCAATGGACTTTTCTGCTAGCCTGGTAAGTGATGGGGCTATTTATCATAGTGAGTTTTTTGTGTAATCTGTCATAACTTCTGTTGTCCCATTTTAGAGACAAACTAAAGAACTGTTAGTCCTAAACACAACCATCCCAGAATAAGTCTCAAGGAAGCAGTATAAACTCATACTCAAACTTGTGCTACATGTAGCATCAAAACTTTCTGGGCTCGCTCCTGACTCCTGGGGCGGTGCTATGAAGGCAGTGAGTGTTTGTTTATGTAACAAATCAACATATTGCATCTTTAGGTGAATGTGCTATCTTCTACCTGAAAGGGGTAGCGTTTCATGGCGAGGTACTCAGCCAGGATGTCCAGCATCCTGACCATCTGAGAGAAGATCAGGACCCTGTTGCCCCTCTCTCTGAGTCTGGTCAACAGTTTGTCCAAGAGCACCAGCTTTCCACTGCCCCGTACTAGAGCCTGAAAGAAAAAGACATGTTAATATTTCACTTGATTTTCTACAACTACATTATATTACATACATTGGCTTAAACATATGTGATGGAGTCTGCTGATTCTGAATATGGCCAGCTTACAAGTACTCACTCGCTGCTACAAGTACAGTAGTGATACAAGTACATATTACAAACTAGGGGTGGGACGATATAAGATTATATCGCTCATTGTGATAAAAACAGTAAACATTAATTGATTGTGGCAATTTTGCTAAACCCCGCTGAAATGAGACGTCAGTCTGTGTCCTGCAGAAAACAGAGCTGTAGACGATAGTTTGGTAAATAAAAGTTAACAAAGCAGCTTTATTTGCCTCAAGGCTGTGTTGAGTCAGGAGCAGTGCTGTCTGACAGATACACTGAACATGAGCGGCATGCAGCAGGGCCGGAACAAGGAATTAGGGGCCTCTGGGCTAACACTATATTTGGGCACCCCCATAGGAGAGGAAACTAAAAATTAAATTGCGATTTCTCTGACTATATAACTGTCTTGTCCTTTTTTTGATTAATTAAAACCCTTTAAAACCCTTTAAAAGTTGACAGGTAGATCTTGTTGTCTGGGTCCGGTGAGGAAATGCTTTAAAGTGCTTAATGTCAAGCCCTGATTCATGTTATTCAACAAAGTGCAGTTTTGTTTAAACACAAAAAGTATTGTAATGTAATTTCATTTATGTTTTAGTGACATTCTCAAACTGCAAGCCTGATTTCATAATTATCATTATAATATTGTTAATTGCAATTATTGTATCCAGGATAATTGTGATACAAAATTCTTATATTCTCCTATGTCTATTACAAACCATACACAGATTTCAGATCTCTGATATTTCAGATCCGTTTTTAAGGAGGAGAACATTTCTGAGCTTTAGGCCTGTCGCAATAATCGCTTTATCGACCTATTGCACGATATGTGGAAATGAGCGCGATAGTATTTGTCGCTGCAATATATCGCAGCAGTGTTTACACTGCATTAATTTGTTCACCCAGGCATGCCCCTATATGCAGACACTCTCAGTAGGCTAAACACATTTACTAAAAACATGGGGAATAATCTAAAATGGAAGTGTTTTAGTTAACTACGTTTAAAATGCTTCTGGTATTTATTTATTGAGTACAAAGCGTCAGACGTTACTGCTCTCTCTGCTCTGAGACGAGCCGAGCTGCGTGCTCACAGACACATGAGCACTCAGAGCTGCGTGCTCATGTGTTGGCAGTCGAGTCAGACGAACTGAAGATAGAGAGCAATATATTCTGCTCTTGTTCAGAAAGTAGCCCGTTGTAGCTGTGAGCTAAAGGAAAGATAACTTTATGAGCAACAGTTTGTTGGACAAACTCCTCCCTCTGAGCGTTACCATGGAGACCCAGACCTGTGCCTTTACTAACCAATAGGATCTATATTAGGTGAGCTTTGATAATGAGCTGCTGTTATATTACTACTGTAGGTTTATTAATTCAAATATTAAACACACAGGCTATAACCTGGTTTGTGAAATGAAGCTAGAGCTGTGAAGCTATCAAACAAATCATAATATACAGTATTTGAATATTTAGCCTTACGGTCTAATAGACAACAAGATGATCCCTGACAAGATGGAACATAACCCTTTCTTTTATAGAGACTGCGCAAGGAAATTTATAAAACAGTCTTAATTATTTTATTATTTGCAGCAGTGTAATTGCAGAAAGTCGTTAAATGGGTGCAAATCCTGAAAGGTTAATCATTACTTGCTGTTTGTTCTACTGCTATGATCTTCATTTACAGTAAATTTTCCACACAGTGCTGTGTAGAGAAAAGGGGGAACAGAAACAGTGCAGTGAGTTAATAGTGGCAGTATCAGAATAAGGCTAAAATACCTCTGAGACTAATTTGGAGCCCAGTAAAACCCTAGATTTACACACCGCTGCAACTAACTAAATTTCTCCTGCAGGATGTAAGAAACAAAAAGCCCAAACTTTTTTTTCTTTTTACTCTGTGCTCACATGCTTATTAAAAATGCATTTTCCACCTAATCAAGTGATTGTTTTATGAGCCTGGGGGTTCTCATCTGAATTCAGGGTTTATTTCCCTTCTACCCTAAGGCACTGCTTAGAGTCAAAGAGCTCATGAAGAAACCTTTACCTGCAGTTGTTCCTGGTGTGTTTCACCGTCGCCGTCCTCGGGCTGTTTAATGAGAAAACCGTGGTTGCAGCACTTTTTCAGCTCCATAACGATGTTCAGGAAACCACTCGAACTGCCTCTGGTACCTTTGAAAAGTGCTTTGTAATTCCTCGTAAGAATCCATCTGGAAATATTAAGAAAAAAGGTGAAATTTTAACAAACTGGAGCTTCACTCTTTATTAAAATATGAGATTTATAAGAAATGGGACTATAATAAGAAAATCCCAAAACTTACTTGTAAAACTGTTTTTGCTGCACTGTCATGTCAACACGCAGAATCTGCTCGACTTTGGCGGGCAGAGATTTCTCCACATCCTTTTTGACACGCCGGAGAAGGAATGGTTCAAGGACTTTGTGAAGGCTCTGATACCCGTTGTCTCTTCCTTTCCCATGTACATCTTCAAAATCTTCCCAGGAATTAAATCTGCAGTCGGCAGCATAGGCAAGGTCAAACAACTGTCAATTATTTTCCCATACTGTCAGCACACTCCTCGTTTCTTTTTTTAAAATGATTTTGAAAGAGAGATTAATATTAACAGGACATACTTGTCGGGCATGAGGAAGTGCAGAAGTGACCAGAGCTCTTTGAGGGAATTTTGCAGTGGAGTTCCAGTAATGAGGAGTCTGTGGTTGGACCTGAACTCCATTAAGGTTTTATATAGCAGGGAGTCGTCGTTCTTCAGTCTGTGGGCTTCATCTACGCCCAGGAAGGCCCAGTTGATGTTCCCGAGCACCCCCTGAAGTCAAACGTGAAATATTAAGATGGCATAATGTTTTTAAAAATGTAGATACAGTAGAAACACAAAGACACAAGGGTTTTGTTAGTCAGATGAGTCCCAAGAGAAGGTTATCTCCTTCTTCATCTGTGTAAAAATGAACCATATAAACCCTTAATATGAGTAAAACATGGTTTACATTATTAAACAATTGATAAAAAATATCAGACATATACTTAACATGTTTCCATTCCCTTATACTTCATTTCTGGGTCGATTTCAAATAAAACACTAAATATATTTCTATTGACAATTAACAGTTTTTTTACTTTCCACACTGGTGTGTCATTACTCATTTATGCTCTCAGTAGCTTTAAGTCCCCTGACATCCATGCATGAGCATAAAAAGACATGAATAATGAATAATTGAATAAGGATTTAAAGAAATGACAAATGCTCCGATACCGCTTTGCAAGTGGGAGAGAGAACATAAACGCCCACAGAGATGCATTTACAGTTACAAATTTCTGCTTTGCTTGGCTGCTTGTTTATGAACATAATGATAATCATAATTATATCAGAGAAAAGGTTTAATTAAAAGCATCTGGACTCAGTTTTCAAGAGTCCAGATGCTTTTACTTAAACCTTTTCTTCAAGATGACCTGGATGACTGAGAACTGTTGATCAATTGATTGATTCAAATTAATTTCTCCATTGTTTTTACTACAAGTTTTCCCTGGATATTCTTCCTTGCATCAGCCCATTACTTCCTTACCCTTCTGTGAAGATTCCAAGTTTGGTACCTTGCCTTTTATTTAAATTTGATTAATTGCTCAGCTTGCACCATATATGATCACCCCTTCATACACAAACATTCAGAAGTACCTTGTCCTTCAGTAGAATTTCATAGGTTGTTAAAAGTGCATTGAAGCGGATTCTCTTTGTTTGATGGTTCACCCACTCGTAGTCACGGATCTGTGTGAGAAAAAGAGTTAAAAGGTAAGTGTTCCATGCAAACAAAACTGTCAGGACGTAATTTATTTCACTTACCGTCTTTCTGCTCATGACATCCCCGAGGTACACCACCACGTTCATGTCCGGGGCCCAGGTGTCGAACTCCCGCTGCCAGGACGTGAGTGTAGAGAGAGGCACTACCACCAGGAAGGGCCCGTAGAGCTGGTGCTGATGAAAGAGGTACGACAAGAAAGAGATGGTCTGGATTGTCTTCCCCAGTCCCATTTCGTCAGCCAGAATAACACTGTTACACCTGCAAAAGGATGATTTCACATTAAACTTTCTTCACCTGAAACTAATAGCTTACAACTTCTCATAGCACCGTACCTGCACCAGGAGTGGGCTAACCAGTTAAGGCCGTCCAGCTGATAATCCCTCAGCTGTAGGTTTTCATCTCCAATGTATGAAGGTTGTTTCTTCAAAGCCACAAATCTTGGTCTTTGCTTTAACACCTGACAATAAAAAGAGAAATAATGAACATGTGATCTCAAAACTGACAATATAATGACTGAATAATGTGATTAGTCTCTTACTTTACAGTCTTTGGAGGGGACGGTTTTACTGCCGTTTCGGCTGTTGAAGCTGTCTATACAGTGTTGAAACTTCCTTTTAACCAAGGCACCATCTTCCCAGCTGCATTCAGAATAGGGCAAACCCATCCACTTGCATAGATACTCCGGCTCATTGGAGGATGGTGTCTTGTGACTGTGAGCTATGGGAAAAGCAAAACTGTTGGCTTGTTTGGTCAAAAGTGGCAGAAATAAAACAAAAAAATCCAAGAGGGACTTACATGGGAAATCGGAAGTTCCTGGTGTTTTTCCTGTTTTAATTGCTGTTAAAATACAACAAGTTTTAGTACATCCTAAAATCTATAATTAAGCATTTTTACATGAGACATGTTTACTTACAAATGATCCGCTCCACAATCTGAAACTGTTTGTTCAAGTCTCCAATGAGCTCCTGTTGACAGTTATGAAACTCTATGTCTTCAGGTGAAGCCCTGTGCAACCTATGATTAAGAGAGCATTAACCTTATTATCTTTTGAAAAACGTGATTCTACAGTATACAGTCATAACAATTCACTTTGCAGTGAAATAGGCTCAAAAAACCTGATCAATTGCAAATGTTTATCAAAAATAGGATGGGTTTTATGCAATGTTCTCATAATTTGTTTTATGAAAGAATACACAAATATATTAATATTGTTTTCTAAATAACACTAAATAACACATTTTTTTAAATACATAGAGCCCAGGAAATGTTCCATAGTTTCCTTTTCCTGCCCAGAGAGGACCAGCACTGCTTGACAAGGAGTGTGTAAAGACTGAAGACAATTAAAAACTATTTAGATTTTATTTATAACTATAAATTCATTAGGGGTGGTTAATCTGTCTGATTTCCCAATTCGATTCGATTACGATTATTGAAGTCCTGATTCGATTACAGTCGATTTTCGATTATTAACAATTCTCGATTAGCGATTATTGATTTTCCATTTCACAACAGTAAAACAAAAATACACTACAACTTGATTGCAGTATTTAAAAAAAAAACTCAGCTACTGAATTACTTAACTCTTTTATTGAGTAACCACAACTCAAAGCAATTTCTGTGTTGTGTAGTTATAACTTCAAAATTATTTGTATGTAGCTTATGTTCTGTAGACTCATCTGTGACTCATCAAGTTGAACTAAACAATAACAAATAAATGAAAGGCTTATTTTCTTTAGGAAGTAGATTAGAACCAACATACTGTAGAAGTTTGACAATTTTCTTCTAGAAAGACAAGGTGTTCAGGTGGAGCATAGGTGCGAGAAAGGTTGAGTGAAAGATGTATAAATGCATTCTGCAATTTCACCATCAAATACCACCTTAAATATTCTTACCATGCGTTAAGCTCATCGTTTTTCTTCTTGAAGTTGTCGAGTTTCTTAAGGCCCTTGACTTTCTGCTGAGTCAGCGAGTCCATGCTCTCCCAGGTGTTGTGGATGTAAGACCAGCCTTTCCACTTGATCAAATACTGAGTCTCCCCTTCGTCTTTTTCAGGGTCAAAACCTTCACATGGGTCGCCGTTTTCCTCCACTGTATACCCTGTAGTAGGAGCACCAGTGGCTGCAAGGAAAGGAGAAGATTTAGGGCCACATCTACTAAGTTGAGCAATTTTGCCTGGGATGCAAATATTCGACTGCGTGGCAGGGAGTGGCCTTTTTGAGGGCATTTTTGCTAAAACTGTGCAGGGTCTGGGGCTGAGCTGAAAAAAACAAAAAAACAGTAAAATCACCAATGTACATGTCTTTCCTGAGCTAAACTGCTTTGCGGCCCTTAAGGAAAGAATTGAAAAATAAATTAGTCAAATTATAAAAAAAATGATAAAAAATGAGCATCACCTCCTTTTTTGCCTATCCTGGTGTCCATAACTTTCTCAATGGTCTCACTGTCGTCGTCCTGCTGTTCCTCTCCAGCATCACCCGTCATTTCGATCAAGTCATCAGAGTCAGTCTCAAAGTCATGTTGGTCCTCTTTATAACTGCCGCAAAAACATAACTGTTATAGATCAACCACATCAAGTATACACGTGACGCTCAGTCACTAAAACAAAAATGCACCTTTTGACTTTAGTTGCTCCCCGTCTTCGTGTTTGTCTCTTTGGAGTGTCATCACCATCGTCATCGTCATCTTCTTCTTCGTCATCGTCTTCATTGTCGTCCTCTGCAGATGACTCCTGTTTCCTGGACTTCCTTGCTTGCTGAGACTGCTTATTGGCAGATTTGCTCTGAGGTCTGTAAAACAAAGAATTAGGCACAAAAACATACACACGGCACTTAGACACAAAAGAAATGTACGCCAATCTTTTGGTAAAGGCCTATTTTATTTTTGGAGATGTTTATTTGCTAAAACCAAATCAATTTTCAAGTTCAAACTGCAATAACATGTAGTACGTTCCTATTTTAAAACATTTATAACTGTATTGTACTTCTCGGATATTAGTGGTTGGCAATCCATTGCACCCAAAAGTTCTTTTTTGTTTTTTTGACAGAATAAACCATTCTTGGCATATATTATAAAAAATAATGGTTATAACTTTTGTTTTTTTTTTGCAAATGATGCCTTCCAGATAGGTTGTAAATGATAGGAACTCTTCAAATTTGCTCTCAATTTTGATAATTTTCTGTTGCAAGTGTCGGAGATTTCTTTTTTAAATGGATACAAGATCCTTCACACAAGAAAAAAAATTATAGTGTCTATTTCAGAAGGCATAAGGAGGAGAAACAGATGGATGTTATACTGAACAACATGGAGCATCCCCTGCATCGGGCTTTTAAACAAAGAGTAGTCCGTAGACGTCTGAGATCAGTGAGCTGCAGGACAGAACGCCACAAGAACTCCTTTTTCCCGACTGCAATAAGACCCTACAATCAATCAGACTGCGAATCAACTAATTTGCTTTTATATTTATTTGTAGAGGTCTAACAATTGAATTTCCCCCTGCATATGAATAAAGTTGAATTGAATATAAATGAGGGCAAACACACAGCACAAACTTTTGCACAGTTGTTCGCACAGGGTTTAACCCACTGAACGTCACTTTATTCACTTATTTAAAGCAAAAATTTAACTTCCCCTTTGAAATCCTCAAATCCTCAGCCTCATCTCACCTGTGTGGTTCATTATGAGCCCAAAATAAATTAGAAAGAGTCAGGCCCATTAACCAAGTGTTATTGTATCAAAGGTTGATGGGTCAGACAGTCTACGGTTACATATTGTATGTTGGAAGAAATAATATCTAATTATGGTGATGTACATTTTAGATTTATTTTTATTAATTTAAGTGCAGGTTTTGTTAAAATATTTGATAATTAAATTTAATTTAAGGCAAATAATGCAAAAATGCATGAAACTGTTACCAAACAAATGGTGCCATGTTAGGTACACAGTGCTATTTGATGTAGCACTTAATTATGAGGTTTTCCATAGTTTTGCCTTTAAAAGCTTTAATGACATTGCTGAAAATCACTCTTTTAGTAAATGTTTCACAAAAACAACAGTAAAAGCCTTTGACTTAATTGCACAAAAGTAATTAAAGCTGGTGAACAGAGGCTGAAAAGCTCACAGACGCAAATATATGACACACACTCTGTAGGAACTTGATCAATTCATCAGCGCAAAACAAAAGTCTACCAAAGTGATCGGAACATATTATAATTCAAAAACGGCTTTTAGATTGAAGCATTTGCTGGATATGCACTCTCAATCTTTGCTGGTGACTTACTGTTCAAGCTGTTTACATTTACATCAGAGGTGCTGAAAAACCTGTGTGCTGCTCAGGAGAGGTGGTTTGTCGACCTTTGACTTTGGAGTTTTTAGCTTAAAAATAATTAACCCCTTATCCAAGGAGATAAGACGCACCGCAGCCTACTTCTCGACTACTTTCGTATACCATGTCCTGAATGAGCACCTTCACAGACAGTATGGAGTGAACTGAGATGAGCAGTGGGTAGCTGTCTGGTGGCCAGGTTCTGCTAAAGTCTTACCTTCGGGCAGGAAGTCGTCTGGATCTAACTTTTTTGTCTTCCTGCTCACTGTCTGAATTGTCCGACTCTTCCTCCTCCTCTTCATCATTTGAATTCCAGATATTTCTTACAACAAAGAAATGCCACAAGTTCACCCTCAAGGCCCATCACTGCTAATACCAATTATGTTTGGGTGTATACTGGCCACAGGGTGATCATTAGCACAACCCAGTTTGAATCAGGGTATCACTAGACCAGGGTCTGTATCCACAAAAAATGTCCTCTCATGGAACTTTTTTTTTTTTCGGTCAGTACCTTTTTAAAAGTAAGTAAGTACAAGGCTATGACTAACTTGCCAAAGTAGTAAAAAACAGGCATAAAGCAAATTTCCATCACAGACTATAATGTTATTTCGATAAGTCGTACTGCCATTATGATCAATTTGATTGATTTTTAAAGCCCTATTTTTAAGCCAAAAATATAAGTACCTTGCAAGACATTTATTTAAAAAAAATAGCATAGTTCTTTATAGTGGTCATATAGTTTATGTAAAATTATTTATAGATACTTTATTTGCTACATTTGGAGCCATAACGCAGACAACCATCTTGTTACAGAATAACAAAGGTCGGCTGTTCAACGGTGGACTGTGTGTGAACACAAGGCAATCACTTTTTCTTGTTGACTGTGACAGCAGACTGTTGCCAGGAGTTCCAAGAAGTAAAAACTGGGAAAAACAACAGAACGCCATAATTTGAAAATCTCATGAAATCATATTTTATTCACAATAAAACAAACAAGAGAAGACGGTGGCGTTTCTGGATCGTGTTCACATGTGGCTTCTTCATTGCATGAACAGTTTTTTATTTTTATTTTTTTATTTGTACCTTTTCACCTTTTTCTTGCCTGTCGCAACTTTTTTTGAGATGTGTTGCTCCCATCAAATTCAAGATAAGCCATTATTCTTAATGAAATGGTAAAGGTTTAGATACCTGATTTGTCGTTTACATTCCATTGTGAATAAAATGTTTATGAATTTTGCAAATTATTGCATTGTTTTTATTCACATTTGACAGTGTTGTACCTTTTTTGGACCTGGGTTTATAGTTATAAGCTATACTATTGCAAGCATCATGGTGTGGTGTTGTTCATTCATTCATTCTCTTCCGCTTAGTATCGTTTAGAGCCTATCCCAGCAGCTTTAGGCCTTTGATGGGGTACACCCTGGACCGTGGCCAATTAGTTGCAGGGCTGACATTTAGACATAGATAGTGACAGACAACCATTCACTCTCACATTTATTCACAAGGGACAATTTAGAGTTGCCAATCAACCTATAAATGCATGTGTTTGGATAGTGGGAGGAAGCTGGAGTACCCGGAGAGAATCCTCAAAAACACGGGAAAGACATGCAGACTTCTCCCAGATAGGCCAGAGTTGGCCGAGGTGATCAAATCATTAATTAAAATTGAGTTTGTAAGAAATTATGTCCATCCCTTTATTGAAAATTTATTTTGTTTCTGTTAAAAGGTCCTTCTTTCAGCTCCTAAAATTTTGGGGCGTAGGAGCAAAGATTATAATGGCCCTTCTCTTTACCATCACCTACTCTAAAATTCAAGAAGTGGTGTTTTGAATATTTGAATGACCGAAGAAAATCTTGTTTTTCAAAGATTTACCTTTAAAATAATCTTCATGGATACAGACCCAGCTCTATCCACTGTGCTGGCCGATTTAAACCCAGAACAAACAGATACCCATAAGAATGTCGGCGGTAAATGACCATGACAGAATGACGGACATGATATATGAAACTCCAGTATAGTGCAAGTTCATTTTACTATTTAATAGTAATGTAAAGTGAATGTAAGGTAGAAGAAAATCATATGGAACTGCTCAAATTAAATCTTGAAATTAATTCCCAATATGTTGCATACTCTCATACTTACTCCTTTTTTTTAGTCCGTTTGCTCTTTCGCTTGAGGCTTTCACTTTCAGAGTCACTGCTGCCCTGAAAATACCACAGCAAACAAACAGTAAACATAACAGCATCACTTTTATGAAGTATCCACTAGATGGGGCTAGTATCTTTAAAGGGAAACTGATTAGAACCTATTCTTTTGAATAATTTATTCCCTACAATAAAGAAATGTCAGCTCACTCCTAATTTAGAGAAGCACCGCCCCTAAGAATAATGTTCTTTAAGGTTCCAAAGATTTTAAAATTATTAAATTATTATTCTACAATATGTTAGAGATATCATCCAAATTTTGGTTTAGAGGGCCACACTGAGAAGCTCCTTCTGGCGCGTGCCAAGTTCTTGGGTTGTTTAAATGAGAAACAAAAAAACTTTTCTTTTAAAGTAAAATGTGCTCAGTTCAAAGCTTGGTCATTGCTTTCGTCAACCTCTCCAAACTGGCAGTGTGCTGACAATAAAATACATTACATAAATACTTTTACAAACTGGACTATCCCCTTTTCCCGAGGCCATTTATTGGTCCCATTGTTAAATACCCCTTCTGTGCTCACCCCTGCTCCAATGTTCAGGCGAGCTGGCTCCTGTCTGCTGCGGCTCGACCTCCTAACACCATACACATCTGGATGTTCCTCCCACATCTGTCATACAAGAACACCTTCTATTAAAGCACCTTGGATGTCTCAGTAAATGATTATAACTGGATTAAGAACTTGATTTGCTCCGTTGGTGGGGAATATTTAGGACCTGCGCTGAATCACCTTTACCTTCTTGACATCTGCCAGCCGTTCCTTTTTCCCGACCGGTTTGTCTTTGACCTCAGTGGCCTGTTGCAACTTGGACTCGGCCTCTGACTCCGAGCGACTCTCTGACTCGGACGAACTATTGGACTCAGAGTGGTGGGATCTCCTCCTATCGCTGCCATGCTCGCTCTCCGACTGACTTGCTGAGTCGGACGCAGACTGGTTGGATTCTTCCGAGGCCGAATTGCTAGAAAGACAATAATATTTTGGATTCTTAGTTTTGTCATGCTTGTGGAAAACATTTAGTGTAGTGTAGTGGGAGCCCAGTGTGACACATGCAAAGAGTGGCTCAGCAATGAGAGGAAACAGAAACCCCTTACGTCATGCTCCTGGTTCAGACATCAGTCTATTAATAACCTGGTAGTCTTTCTGACGCAAACAAATCCTCATAAAGTCATTTGATTAAGCCTAATTGTTTAACCTACATCCTTGATTATAAAGCCAAATAAATGCCATTGTTTTAAAAAGACATTCATTTGAAACAAAGTTTAATTTTCTGTCAGTTATAATCAATCATTTTTGCAGGTGAAGAATGTGTCAGTATAATAGGCCTTAAAGATTTGAAGTGGTTAGGTTTTTAGAAGGGCAATGATGTAATTTAAAACTAAAAGTACAGTATTTGAACACAAAGAGGCGCTAAAGCCCAACACATAAGCACTGCTCATGTGTTGCACTCATGAGCAGTTTATTTATTTATTTAATCAATTACCAGCACAATAGGTTCATTAACACTTTGTATTTTTTAAAACCACAAAGAACAACCTCATAATCATAGAATTATGAATAATTAGAGAATACTCAATGTCTTGAGTGTTCTCTTAAATGAAAAAGAATACTCTTTTCACCTTTATAGCAGTTGTGAAGTTTAATCTTTCATTCTTTTTCACAGGAACAATTCAAAAAAATAAATGAATGACATTTGGCATTCATTTCGAAATTGTATAATTAAAAGACATTATTTAGCATGTTTTATAACTCCTTGGATAATTATTTGTGTCCCACTGCTTTACTTTACTTTTTCTAACTTATCTTACGTCTGAGGGGGATACTGAAAAGTACCATGTATTTTTGCAGCAGAGCCGTTGCAGACCTTTACTCAATGCAAATCTTGAAAAACGTGTTTTATAGGCTAACTTCAAAACAAGAACTAAGGAATGTATGTAATTCTTCAAGGCATTGTATATTTAGTTGGCTTTGAATATTATATTCACCATTTGTTAGACTGAGCAGTCTGCCTGATCTGTAACATGCTCCAAGTATAAACAGCCAACGCTCCGTGAACCAGACACGGAAGTGCCTAGCGCCTTTAAGTGGAGAGGTCCGGGAGGAGGAGGCTGTATTTTCTCGAATTTCTGTTGGCTGCTTTGTTGCTACATGTGATTCTGCCCTATAGCAGCGCATGGGCAGAGCTGCCCAAAGCGAAACTCTTCCTTGTTCTTTCAGCGTTAGGTTCTGTGAGCCGAGTTTGAATGGTGGAAAGAAAAAACAGCAAATCATGGGCAATTTGATGACTAAGAAACATTCACACAAGTTGTTGGTGTAATCCAACATCATAGAAGACTACAGCTCTATTAGTGTTTTTATCTCCTTCAAAGAGCTCATAGATCAGACTGACATTTTACTTTATGTTGGAGTACTAAGATGGCTGCCACAATAACGCAAAAAAGCCAGTGCTGACCAGTGCTTGGGAAGAACTGTTCAGTAAATTAAGTCAACATGTGAGAATTACTAACACATTCAAAATGAAACAGCCTATGTTCAAATAAGGTGTTTTATTTAACAAGTAAATTCAATTCTGGTTACAGAACAGAAAACATGTATTTTGAATACATACTCTTGTTAAGTACCCCTATATCCTAAAAACCATGCAAATAATCTGGTATAAATTGTTTAAGTATCTTTATTTCCAGTGATATAATATCAATATTATATTTTCAAACCTGGTACACTTTTAAGTATCTACATTCAAAGAATCCAATCCCCTATTTAAAAGAAAACAACAACAAAATCATTTTGAGCTAAAGCTTGTCAGCAAGCCTTCCACATTTAATTAGAAAATTTTCATTCAGCTGCAACATCAATAATCAACATACAGACATTTTACACATTCCCATTTACTTTTATTCATCAATAATTGTCAAACGCTCGAAGAAAAAAAAAGTATTTGTTTGTATTCCATACTAAATTTATAATGAGGGTTTGGGAACCACGACAGCTCAATCCGCTGTTCAATCTTTACAAAGTTTGAAAATGGTCTGACCATTTAAACTGCAAAGGAACTCACATAAGAGAATTTGAGTCACTAAAAACTAACCATTAAGGGTGTCAGAGGCCAAATTGGTGTACAGAAATGTGAACAATGCCATAGCTGGCATAACTGAGCCAGAGAGCAGAGGTTTACAGTTTTACAAACATCCAGAATCTGAAGTTTATTTGAGCCAATTCAATGTAATCAAAAAGTACCATATTGTTTGAAATTATATCTAAGAAAAATATACAATTTTCTTAAGTGTAATACCTGAATTTAGAAAAGATGAAAATAGCCCAAGTAAAACTGCAGTAGGCACATATTGTATTTTAAAACTATGAAACCTGAAAAGAGTAATTAATTCAAAGTTAACAAAATCATTGTGTTGCAAAAGGTCCAAATACACAGAAAATAATAAACGTTAAATTGGTGCATTGCAGCACTAAGTATTAAGACAAGGTCATGTTACAAAGTAGTCAAAGAACAAAAATACATTTGCTGCAAATCATTTTAAACAAGAAGGGGCAAATAGATTTTTCTGTTGGCTAACCTGCACCATGTGGAGTAAGATCACTTTAGTCGGGCCTTAAACCTCAGTTATCAGGGCAAGAAAAGGTACAGAAAAAAAAAAATCAGGGTGTGGCTATAAAACAATAGCAAGGTCATGGATGACAACAGTGGACCACATCAAAGACATGTTGCAAATGTATACACAGGTGAGCAACCATGCTTAGCACAGTAAACAACCGAAGCACATGTGAAAAGGGGAAAAAAGTAGACGTCTCATACCTTGACGCATTGCTGTGAGCCGAGCCTTCATCCTCTTGCTTTTTATTTTTACTCTTCATCATTGTAGTATCCTGGAAGCTGGTTATTGTATGATCAGTTGTTGTTCCGGGATTTACTGTCAAAAAGTTAGGCTATAGGCATGAACTACCCAATAAGTCCCGTAAAACTGTCTTTGCTCTGTTGGCACTTTAAACTTAGGCGGTGCGACACGACTACAAGGACAAGTGTCAAATCCAAAGATTTGCGAATCATTATTTACATTAATATCTTAAATAAGTGGATAAAATGACAGTCGCTGTTAGAGAAGTTGAAGACCCAATGTCCCATTCAATAGTGCTCAGCTCAAGCCGCATGCTAATAATTCTAACTGCGTCATCACACGAACAATAAGAAAATATACATTTAAGCTCAAGAAAAATCTGTTATTTGTAATCGCACAATGTAAACATGCCAATACAAAGTAGAGAAGGGTAGTCAGCCTATAAATGAACTATTAGATTACACTTTACTGTATTACGAGGTCCCAATATTCCCTGACTCAAATTAAATACTGTAAAAAAAATACAACATAACAATAAATAAAGAATTTAGTTTGCAAAAAGCTTGTAGGCCTTAGCAGTCTTCGCCTCCTGTCAGACAGACAGGGGCGAGAGGCACTAAAAATGGAGGCGCGCCATGGCTGCCTGAGCCTTCTACTGAAAACAACGACCAGCACTCCGCCAGCACACACTGTTCCTCCGACAGCAGAAACGGCACCAACAACCGCATAAAAGACCAGATTCCAGCGAAAACACCGTTCGTGAAGACCAAAATTTTAAGAATTTAATCAGAAGAAAGGAAATCACCGGCAAAGCGGAAAGAAAAGGTCTGACGAAAGCCTGTGGCACCCTTCCCTAGGCTCAGCCGCCATCTAGAGCTCCTTCCCTAGCTCTGAGAGCTTTGCCTTTGATTGACGTTATTTCCATTTACCCCACACTCAGGTGATGTTTAAGTCCCACCCCTTTTGTTCTGTTAAGTTTATATTTTTTAATCTTACACATAAACTGGGTACAGTATAATAGCCTAAACACAAGACCATTTCCCACAGAACCTTTATGGCACATAACTGAACAATTATAAGAGCCTGGAAAAGGTTTATAATATTTATTTACTCTGCTTGCATCACTTCCTGCACAGACAGGAAACAGAGCAATCAGAAGCCATTTTACAGGCTTTGGCCACCATTTCTGTCCAGAACTCACATCCAAGTGTAATGTAGACCAAGTAATTCTTTAGCTTGCTTCATGTGCTAAATTAAAGTTTACATAAACCCAAGGAATTGTGTATCCAAATGTACTTTTGAAACTCACTAAAGCTTGTGGTCTGCTTCAAAGTTTGCCGGTAAACTACATAAAATCATTCGGTGGTTACACTAGCTTAAACTAGTTTAAAATGGTGACAGCTTAGCTTATTGTGCCAGACTTTTAGCAACAATTGTATTGTGCCAAATGCTTCATCTTCGTGCTTCTATTAAATTAGCTAATGAAACAAAGCCAAGAAAAAAATACGAGGTCATTCACTTTATTGAAGACAACATTTGAAAATCAAATGTACAGAGGCTGATTTGGTCAGTCCTAAAAAAAACAATTAAGGTTTGAACGAGTCCACGTTTCATTGCCGGTGCTGAGTTCCAGTGTCCACTCTTACAAAAACAAAATGTCAAAAAGCAAAAATTCTGTCCAAAATTTTTCCATCTTGTCAAAATTTGGCTAACCATTAACGGCCATCTTCACGTTTAACAACGCATCCTCCACTTCGGCAATATCCAGTCGAGCGGGTTCTTGACAGAATGAAAAAAGAAGGAAAATTTGTAAGCCCACATATGCACTGAAATAAATAAGCGATTTACTGTTAACAGTAAAAACATTTAATCGAAAAGTAGTACGGCTAACACACCTCGCGTAGATGCAAAGGCGTTAGCTAGCGCAACCATTTTAATGGAACGACTGCCAAGCCATTTAAAAAAAATAATAGCCACTGTAACCAAGAATGGGCTTTGTTGAGAACATTTGCAAACAACTAATTGGGAAGGCTTTATAGTTAACATTTATACATATTCTAGGATACAAAATTCTTCAGATAAATTGTCATGCACTTCTACGAAATTTTAGCAACACAAACATCAGTGCAGCTTTTAAGATCCAAGATAATTAAATTCTAGCACAAAATTATGGCAAATTCAATTGTGAATACAACTTATTTTGTAAAACCTTCATAAGAAAATAAATCCTGCGCAAACATAGTAATCAACAAATAATTGAGAAAAAAAGACTTCCACAACTGGCCACTAGTTGTGCAATAAGGCTACAGGAAGCCAACAGATAATCTGTAAAGTAGCACCAAAGTACTGTTCAGATGACCACAACATCAAGAACAGCCATAAAAGTGGAAGCTAGAACAATGAATGCAAATTACATTTTGTACATAACGGATTAAAACACTAACTTAAAAACATTTTTTCCTAAACTCATTGTTTAACATTCACATATTCCAAAATGATTCAATAATATAACAGATCTGCTGGGTTTATAACAACACAAACATATTTAACAAGCAAACTTAAAGCCCCAGATCAAAAGGCAGAATATTGCAAAATGTGTGTAGTGTGAAGATGCTCCCTTAGTTAACATCAATGTCTAAAGCTAAGCACATAAAAAGGATATTTTTTTAAGTGTTGCCATCAGTCACTAAAGACAGCTACTATTAGAATATTTGAATAAAATGGCATGCTAGTATATACTTATCTAATGCCACATATGGGCCCTATACATTACTGACAGCAATATTTCAGTTGCTGGAATATAGTTTAGTCTATTCAATGAGGCAGAAGCAATCTTTAAAAATTGGTTGGGAAAATATTCCTGATTTGGGGAATTAAAAAAGTAAATAGTTTTACACTTACCAAGGTGTCTTCTTTTATTCAGAACTCCTCACACCAGTTGGTGTCTCCACTGTGAAGGAGACAATGAATGACTTTAGACATTAAAAAAAGAACACCCAAACAGAAAAGTGTAAAAATGGGCTAACAGGGTAACAATTCAAAGAGTCAGAGTGTGACCAGTTCTCAAGCCACCAAATTGTTTAGCGAGAGGGGAATAATATCCACATGAGGAAAAGCAGTGTGTAAACACTAAAATATTACATCTTTGAAGGTGCAGCTCATTTAAAAAAGTGCTAATTTTTAGCAAATGTTTTCATTTAAAATGGATCCATGTATTTTAGGGACACACCAGTCTTTTTGGTTTATGTAGTGTGTTAATGCAAGTACAATGACTGAATTACTACACATTTGTTGAAAATATGTACTTTTTAATTGAACTGTGCTGAAACCATTTGTGGGAGACGAGTTTAATGGCTTGTTACAAGATGCCAGCCATTTTGTAACAGGCCACTAAACTTTAAAATATATTAAAGTTTTTGTTTTTAAGTCGCTGTATGTAATTTAGAGGTCTCAAGTACTAGAGTGTAGCCCCATCTAAGACATGGTCTTTTGAGCTTTCTGCACCATTATAGTAATGTCTGCAGGTGGGGATGTTTAAACACACACAGACCTATTCTTTTGATGACACCTAGGACAGCTAGGTGTGCATTAAACACAACTTGTACCTTTACACTTTTATCCCATCCTAGCTCTGCTACACACCATTTTGTTATTTTAATGTGACTAAACAACACAGACTCGTGTTTGTCACATTTTCACCTAAAAAGTGTGGTGTTGTACACTTTCCACATCAGGTTGAGATTGGCGGAAGTCACGTTTATATTTGGCAAAAGTCGTTTTGATTTGAAATGTGTCATCTAAAATGGCTGTGATGGTAGAAAAAAAATGTGAAGCCTCCACAAGCCTCTATTTGACTAAATAAGAGTCCTAAAAATGCTTCATACGGTTTGTTACAAAACATGGTGCACAGAATGGCAGAATGGTTAGCGCGCTTGCCTCACAGCAAGAAGATCACTGGATTCAATCCCCAACTATTTGTAAACGGGTCAATTTAAACTTCCAACAGAGAAAAAACAAGTGTGTAAACAGTTGTCTGTCTTTAAGTGTTAGCCCTGCGAATAACTGGCAACTGTCCGTCATGTACCCCGCCTCACGCCCAAAGCAGATCACCCAGCCCCCAACGCAAAACAGGATAAGCCACAGAGGAATGACTAGTTAAATTTTAAAATGTTTTTGTCATTAATAATTGCAAAAATAAACTATAATAGAAACCGATACATTAGCCAATTCTGTTGCAGTGCAAAAATTATTATGATTAGTACTGTTTATAAAGCGTATAAATGTTCAAAAGTATTTGATCTAAAAACATCTTACTTACAATTGCTCAGTGTGGAGAAAATCCACCAAAATCCTCTTACTCAGCTGAGTGGTCAACCCTTTGAAAAGATAAATATAATGTTAAACTGAGACAACAGCACACTCTACTGGTCACAAGTTTGTGGCAGTAAGAAATGAGAATCACACAACACAAAAAAAAAAAAAAAAAAAAAAAATCACAAATATGTATTTCTGTCTTCCACATACCATTTCACTTGAGTTAGGTAAGCTCCCTTCTTCAAAATATATTAAACATCAAAAGGCAAACCTACAGGAAAAAAAAAAACATTAATATTTTCCATGCAAATTAAAATATTATAGCAAGTAGTTTGACTAGTAGTACGAGATGCATGCTTTTGAGATTGGTTATGTTTTCTTTAAAATGTTTCCACACTAATCTTAACATTAAAATAACATTTTGTATTTTATTTGTGTATTAAAAAGGATGTCAAGGAGGTTTTGTGAATTTAACAAATGTATAATCTAATCTAAAACATAAAATGTATTATAAACTCCTTTAATGATAATGTATATAAATATATATTAACTGTTATGTGTGCTGCAACAATCTTCTTAAAGAGGGAAAGATATTTTTAAAGAGGAATTCTTTCATTTAAATACTGCATTTATACTTAAATGTAACACAGTAGTGATGATGGATTCTGATGTAAATTGTCTCTTTACATGTTTTTCAGGTGTAATGTAAGGTAGAAGAGTCATATTTCTGCACATATTCAAATTATTCCTCTAGTGAGCACCTCAAAGGGTTAAAAGCCAACACCCTATTTTGTATTTCGAAGTAAACCTTAGCTTTTATAACATATAGACTCTCTAATTGCCTTATGAATGTAGTAAAGCACGTTTATAATCAGAATAGGATTAGCTCTTCATCAACGTTTTTTTTTATTATTTTTACAGAGCTGCTCATTTATTTTAAACATTTTTTAATTTTAGGTTTAAAGTTTTTTTAATTGTAAAAAATCTGATGTATACGATATGCACGTCTTGTGGCACAACACAATAAGAACACCATCAAAATGTAATTATTTTTCCTTCTTGAAATTCGACAAAAACGTCGAAAATGAACTTATTAAAAATAACCCAAAAACAAATCTAAAAGTTGTTTTGTTTGTCTGCATCATTGGTAATACACATTTTAAGAAATAAAATCTTGGTGATTTTGTGTTATTTTTAACAAAAATTAAGACAAGGACATTCGTCCCTTTCAAGGACAAAGGAAATTTTAACTGCGTAGTAAGAAAAAACTCGAAATAGGGCGAGAACAAACCAGACTTTCCATTAAAGTACGACTGGAACTCGAAAGAATGGATTAAAACATGCACATTTTCTACATTTAACCACAGTTATACGCAAATGTCAGCCAGTAAATCGTTTTCTTTTTTCGACTCTGACAACAACCATGGCCATTTTTACCACACTGCAGTATGCCTGTCCTTCTTTCCACCATATTGCCATGCACCCTCTTTTCACTGTTTCAAAGCTATTCTAGTCAGATTACTTGTTAAATGCTTACCCCTTGTCTATCCTCCATCGTCTGTCCGGCCCGGGGTCGTTTTGGTTGGAGATTTTGGTCGTTTTTGTAGGTTTTTAGGGCGCATCTCTCCTGTGTACGCCCGACCGCTCTGCTCTCCTCGGCGCTCTTCTACTTGTGTCCGCCCCTCAGCCTCTGCCTGAGCTCATATCCTTCTACGGCTCTGCCCACTTTGGCTCCACGTAAGCCTCACTCCACTTCCTCTCCAGCCTGCTCTGGTTCACTGTTCTCTTCCATGGTTCAGCCAGGCCACATCTAGCCCTTGTGCTAATCGAGTCTGTAGTCATTTTAACGTTCCCCGTATTACTGAGCGCGAGACATTTATAATTCCTTTCAAAAACTGTACCATATGCGCTATGCCCAATTGGACTAGCCATAATAGGTTTATTATAGGCACTAAAGGCACTATAACTCAAGGATTTCAAAGCGAATCTTTGCAATATTTTCTTTAGGAGGTCACTAGAGAACAAAATTCAAATACAGTTTTATTCTGGGGGGTAAAAAACTGTGGTCACCTATCATATACTAACTGTTAAAAATTTGGCATTCTAGAGTAGACTTTGTGCCCCAACACGCCCCCAAAATACAATAAACTTCGGGCACATTTAGCATATTTATCATGAACCCATACACACATAATTTAACAGATTATATAATAAAATGTTACCCATTGTGTAAAGACAAAAAGCTATCTGGACCATGAGGTTTGTTTAAAAAAAATCATTGCAATACCTTTTTGAGGGGTCCATCGGTGGGGAATAAAATGGGTTTCCGCTGTGTGTGGATTATTGAATTCTTTATAAAAAGTATATATATTATGTCTGTAACCATCCCTGTATTTTTACACCAGGGTTCACGCAGTACATTTAGCATACACATTATAATGTCTAATAATAAAAGGCTTTGTCAATGTTATGTAGGCTAATATATAAACCTCAAGTGTAACCCTACCATAAAAAATGTTTGAGTTAAACTATAGGCCTAATATTGTGAGATGTGACCAGATCATGTGCTCACAGACTCATGGTCAGGTTAAATAGGCTACATTTAGAGAAGTTAATGTCATTTAATTTGACGGTAAAATATGAACAAAGGTTTAATGCTTGTTACAAAAACATTATGATCCAGATGGCAGAGTACCGTGGTTATTGTTAGCAGTAAAGTGCATAGTGAAGAGCACAAACAAAATAGACTGAATTTTGCAAGACTTGGCAGACCTATGTTGTTCATTTTCTGAGACCATTATTTGTCAGTCTGTGGGGGATGAGGTATGCAGTCCACCTTCTTCCCCGACCAATCAGATGTTGGACATAAAGGCGCATGCGCTCGGCAGTGGAAGACTTCTATAAAAAGATCCATGACCTAGCAACAGCAGAGCCTCACAAATGCATTACAGTTGGACATTACAGGAAGTAACCAAGTCTGTTCTGACTGACCTGGATTTACTAGAGAAGAAAAAAAAAGACTGCTTTGCGAATTGATTTTGCAGTGAAGCATATCATACTGCTGCTTTAAACATAAATACTGGTGTAAAAATTGGATTTTACAATGATTTTTTTATAAGACTACTTATATTGTTAAAGTTTTCATCTTTCTAAGTATTTCAAAAAACTCTAATCTGAATGACTTGAGGTTTAGTTACAGATTACAGACACAAAATTACTATTTTAACATATAGTAGCCCCCATACAGCAGTGGAATCGAACTGCCAACCTTCTGGTATAGGACAACTGCTCTACCACTAAACCACTGAACAACTGAGCTACTGCGCCATGTGAATGGCAGTTTTCTCTTTTTCCAAATGAATGGTCATTTGAGATGAACTGTCTTTGAGGGCTGCTGGAGGTCTAGACTGTTACAGACCCCTCTTTGTCTGTAATATATCTGTTATTTTATAACAACAACTAGGAAAAGGGCACTTTATTGTTAGTATAGCTTAACACATATGATAAGCTGTGCATATGTAAATACAGTTGGTTTACCTAAAGTAAAAAAGAAACCGAGTGAGCAGCACTTAGGTTTTCAGAGTGCAAGCTGACACTGAACACTGTTGAAGAAGGGTGTTCTCTACAAATAGTCCGACTTGCCACTAATGACTTGCACAAACCACATTCATGGGTGTTACCTTTCTGCTAAACGCGTTTACCAAAACTCATGTGACGCTCAAGGTCTTTTCGGGTGAAAAAAGAACAGGCCTGTTGTGTTCTGCTGTTAGTTATTTTTGTTGAAAAAAGAGGTTCACAGCTGCTATGGTTGATATGATGATCCCCAAAATACATTTTTAGTTTAGTTGCTGGATAAGTCCTGGGTTTAGCTCCCTTTGGATTAAGTAACCAAAACTTTATAAGTCTAGTCCCAGGTTTAATCAAAAGACTAGAACTGGTTTAGTGTTTTAATTCTAGTTGAAACTCTTTTTGGCCCTGAGTTAGTTTAGGTTCTAGTGTCATTCTTTATTTATTGGTTCAGTCAAAGTTAGTTCTTTTAAAACCCAATTCAGTCTTTCCATTTAACTAGATGATACTTTCATTTAGATTTGCTTTTTGCTGTGATTTTTTTTTTACTGTAAAATACCGCAGACTGCACATTAGACCTGTTAAAACATATCTTTACAGTTTACATGTCCAAAAATACTGGAAGGCTATGATTATCAGAGGTTAATGATGCAAAAACCATGGCCCACCCAAACCTGTTCGTATCCAGTGGAAAGAACAGACTTGTTACTTTGTGCTGCCATCTGCTGGTCTGTATTTAACCAACCAAAATTTCACAGCAAAGTTTTGGTTTGGAGAGCCAGTGGAGTTATCTACTTTTGCAAATAGATACTGTATATTTGCAAGAGTTCTCTTTCCAACATAAAATGTAGACTTTTGACCCTTGTCCTTATAGACGTCTGTAGGTTAAGAACAAAAGTCAAACGTCCATAATTTACTATTGTCTAAGCCTTTTATTTAGTTTGAGCAGCTGTAACTCCTTAAGATTAGAGGTTTTAAACAAATATTTGCACAAAATCTTTATATAATTATTTATTTAATTAGTATCCATAGGCATGGCTAGACTCCTTTTAGGGGTGCTCCAGCAAATGTTAGCTTTGAGCCTTGAGCCAACAAGTGAATTAGTATGAAGCACACAAAAGGTGTGAACACTAAACAAGTGCATTGAAATAAATTATATACAAAAGTATACAAAATACTAATTTCTGCAGTTTGGCACACAAAAACAGTTTTTCATGAAAGATAGTGTAAAACTTTCAACTGGTTGGAATATTCTAAAAGAAAACGGCATTCTTTTGTTTTGCTTTTGGGTTTTTGGCAAAGACACTATACATTGTTGGACCACTTACAAAGCAAGTGTCTCACAAGGCAATGTATTGGCTCAAATAGAGGCAGCAAATCCAGAAGCAAACAAAAAACAGTACCTGGAGCTCAATGTGGCAGTGACATGCTTCTTGGGTAAGCAGGAAATTGCATTCTAGGGTCATATTGGAAAAAAAAAAAAGTAAGCCACAATAGAGGGAATTTTCTTTGAGTGTATGATACAGACGTAGTGATGCTGTCATGAGTGGTGCTTACCTAATTATGTAAGTTCACATAATTATGTGTAGGTAAGTTTAGGCTAGGTATGTATATGTAATTACATGTTATTACAATTTGTTACACAGTGTGTTACATTGTACTGAGGTAGTTACAGATTATCAAGTGTAGTGTACAATACAATCTAGTGTACAATAAAGTGTTTCCTCATTTTATCTTTCCTAAAAAATAGTTCTGCAGTGATGCTTACCGAGACATTACACTTTTCCTGTGAGCCCTGACTCCAACAGGGGCTATATTAATGACATAACATTTTTCTGTATCTCTGTAATAGTGCATTTATACGTCTGTAGTAGATGTCTTTGGGTATAGGACTTTCTAGAGATGTTTAGGAACGACAGGAGCCACAACACACTATAGAATTAAGAAGTTCTTTTTTTCTATTTTCTGATTAATTATTGGTTGGTTGGCCAAATACATAATTCACAGATTCTTTGCAAAATATATAGAATTGTTTTAAATCTGTAATAAATCATGCATACCCCCCCCCTTTCTTTTTCTTTATACTAATTATGAATGCTTTAAAATTGTGTCATTTATCAAATATGACTTTATCACTTAATCACTTTATTAACTTCTTTTGCAGATGAGCTGGTTTGCCACCTCGGTTGCGTTACAGACAGACCCCTGCTTTGACGTAGAGTGCATGGGGGAAAATGTGAAATCCAAAAGTCCATGTGTGCCGTGAACGCCTCATTTACGCACACGACGCTCATCCTGAGCTCTTCCGGAGGCGGGTAATCCTCACCTCCGCTGCCTCCGCTACCAGTGTCATCAAAGAGGACTAACTGCCTCTTACTTCAACGAAACACTTTATTTGGACCAAATACAAGCCACGAGCAAGCATTCCTCAATTTTGTGCAAGATGGACAACTGCCTTTCCTTCAGCTTTTTTGATTTTATTTGCTTTTCTATAATGTAACAGCAGTTTATTTTTTGTCGCATTTCTTCACCAATAATCTCCCCTTTTACTTTTTTTTTTAATCCATTATAATGTTGACATACAATCTGGCTTTAGCTGTCGTCGTTGCGGTGATCTGGCGCGTAAATGCTGAACCCAACAGTCTGTCTTCCACCGCAGCGCACTCCAATTCGACGCTATCCGTCCTCCTCCACGAAGACGAGCCGACGAGCCACCACAACGCCACAGAGGCGGTGGGCTCCAGGATCTCCACTCTCATGACGCACCTGCCCACTCTGAAGAACATCGTCATTTTGATCTGCGTGCTCACAGCCGCTCTCATCACGTGCCTGGTCATCAAAGTGGTCAGGTAGGAGACATGAAAAGAGGCTTTTAGGCGGTAATAATGTGCTCACTGTGTTCAGAGTCTGTAAGTGTTGGTTCTTGAAGAAAACTCATATTGTACTTGTGAGTAGTTGGATTATTAGAAGAATGTCACAGAAGGTTTTTCATAAAAGAAAAAGATTAAGACAAAAGCATCTGGACATACGGTAGTTCTAAAGGTGGAAGACATCACTCCAATTATTCAATCATTAATTTATTTTATATCTTCAAGTGTGTCCAGATGCTTTTGTATCAAACTTTTAATCAAACTTTCCACAACAACACGTTTGTCTCTCTCTTTAATGTATATTTTAACATGTCTCAGTGGAAATACAATATGTTTCCGTAAAGGGATTATTATGTTAACTTTAGTAGGTAACTGACGCCTAATCTGTTCATTGCTTCTGTGCTTCTGGGACTGTGAATCTTATAAGGGCACTTTAGGTCCGGACTTTCTCATTTGGTTTAAACCAAATCTTCAGGTGTGAAAGCTCTAGCAGACCGCATCGAACAAAAGGTGAAACAAGTATGCTTGAATGGAGCATTTTGATCTTGTCCAAACACAAAACATAGTTATTAAACATTCCCATATTAAATAGAAGGTGTAGACAAAATATGTCATGCTAGAGTACTGCTTGGATATAACCGATGTAGAGTGTTTGTCCTTTTGGTGCTCTACAAATCTCTCAGTCTGGTAAACAGACATTGAGGCACACAAAAAAGGTGAAAGGAGTAAAAAAAACTTTGTTTAAAAATAGACAGTACTTTTTAACCTTTTAGATGTTTGTCAGGGAAAACTCAATGTTTGTTGCCAGATACAAACTTTTGAACCTGTGGGATGTGGTCCAAAGTGGACAGGTACATAGTCACCTGTGTGCGTGATGTGAGCAGTCAAAAATTCATCACAGGAACAAATTGCACACAAAAACATCTTCAATCTAATGTAAGTTGAACACAATAAGCAGACATAATATAATCTCAACATCAGAAATCACCATAGCATTATCTACTAAGACAAAAACTAAACTCTATTTTTCTCATAGAAATCCTGTTCCCCATTAAGACCTGCTTGGATACTGTGCTAAGAGTGTAGATGCAGAATGATTCTCTTTCTGGCAGTTTTTTAGGCTTAATCCCGCCTCTTACTTTAGGCATTGGCAAGTTTTAAACAGTGACATGTTTTAATAAAGGCTTTTCAATTATTTCACCTTTTTTGAGTGCCTCAGTTTTCTTCTTCTGAAATAAATAAAAGGTAGGCGTCACAGATTTTAATTGTAAAGGCAAAGAAGACATATTTAACAACATTTAAAGTAATTCACAGCAGACAGTTCAATATCTTTACAAATAGTATTATCCTTCCTGCTGTGCATCAAATTTACTCTATTTCCTTGTCATATACTTGCCCTTTGACATCCCTTTGGAGGTGCCTTAGCTTTTCAAAGTCTACAAACATAAGAATAGGAAACATGTATTTAATACAGTGACACCTTACGCATGCTTTACTTTATGAATAATGGTTAATTTCATCATCTTCAGACAAGACTCCATCCTGTTATCATTGGCAAAATAAAAATGTGAAGTGAAGTGTGCTCGTCTGATGGAGTTTCTCCTGTATGTTTTCATTCTTCCAGATCTGGGAGGCGAATCCAAAAAACCCGGAAATATGACATAATTACGACACCTGCAGAGCGCGTGGAGATGGCTCCTCTGAACGAAGACAACGAGGACGAAGATGACTCGACCCTGTTTGATGTGAAGTACAGGTCCGTGCTTTCAGACTGTAGCATTACAGATGTCTCACACAGAGTCAGTCTCTCTGAATCCTCTGATAAAAAATGATGCCAAACTACATTATATGCCCAGTCCCAGTAGTCTTATTATTTGAAATCATATTTCCCTCTGTCCCCTTTGTAAGTTTTAATAAGTGAACCTTTATTTGCTCAGAGGTTAACCTTGTTTTGACCATGAAACTTTAAAGCTTTAAAGCTGCTGCCAACAACAGCAGTCTGAGCAGTAACAGTCACCTCTCAGTGGAAATATGTTTTCTTAAAGTTAAAGTTAAAATTAACTAATGTACCGCAGCTCCAGCAAACATGGATTTGGACCAAACAGCTGCTCTTTGGTCTCGGTCCAGACCAAACTGAACCAAGGTCCGGTTCATGTGTAATGTTAAAGAGCGTTTGGTGATAGTTCCGACTTTCTGACAAAATGGTTTGAGTACATTTTGTATGGCTCTATTTTTATTGCTGTACGACAGATGTGTCCCGTAAAGCCAACCAAAGCGTATAATAAAAATATTTAAATCACAATATGTGTCAGACTAACAATGCATTTGAAGTCCTTATCCGCATTTATAAAAATTGGAACTAGCCCTTTAAAACCTGGACGGCGCAGACTGTAAATTCAAAGACTAATTTGAAGTTGAAGAAACAGTGTTTTAAAGAAAGACTATTCTGAGTTTGAATCTGTGAATGAGTGTTGACATTAGGTTTCACCCTTCCGTCCGTTTCTATTGTTCGTGAAGCTACAACCACTTCCTCAAAGGAAGATATAACCTCCTGTTTACATGACATTCCTGAAGTCAGAGTCAGAGGGAGCACTTCCTTTTGGCCCATATACGTATATTAACTGAAAAGAGAAAGAATGTATGTAAAGTCACTGAAGCCTATTGTTTTTCTGCAGGTGAACCCAGGCCTCACCAGCTGCTGTCTCGTGACGACTCGGACAACTCTACTGATATCTCTGTGTAACGTTTGACCATGTCAGCAATGTTTTTTGTGGATGTCTTTAGAGACCAGAAGCTGCATAGGTAAAAACGCTCCCATCATGAGCCCCATTCAACAACAATCCCTCCACTTTTAAATGTGACGGCTATTTCCTTCCTTCAGAGTTACGCTGTGTGTTCGGACTTTCTGTAATCTTTTGAAACTTCCAGTACATTTGTGTATTGTGATACTGGAAATATGGACAGTGTGACAAATCAACTGATGCATTTAGGACAGAGAATACAGTCATGTGAGTCATTTGCACAGTTATCCAGATATCTTTAATCTTTCAGAGTGATTATTATGTGTATTAAGCCTACTAACCACTTTAAGGTGCATAGATATTTCTATAAGGCTTTCATTTATAAAGTGAGTGCATATTTTTGTTACCGTGTCAGACATTTCTATTTTGCTGCTGTACGGAGTTATTACAGATATGATGTATTTGAAGGACTGTGTTTGTTTTTTTTCAATGAATGTGAAAGCAGTGGACTCAGGTGTTTGATCTTGTGACTGTGGGATAGAAGACTGTAGTTATTATATTTGAATACTTGCAGACAGTGTGCTTTTGGCAATATGAGAAACTGTCTCTCCATATTTAATTGTAATGTTATGCAAGGCTTTGTCTCATATCTGGCTCAGCATGAGACATTTTCATGAAGAGATGTTCGTCATGAGTCACAGGGTCTTTATGGAGTTTTTTCCTCAAATGTTGAGGAATTTCCTGTCTTAATTTGTTCATGTGCAAAACAAAAACAAAAACAAGTGTGAACATTGAGTTGTTTTTCTGAGCGAGCTTTGATATAGCGGCACTCGTGTTTTTGAGGAAAATCAGCAACAAGGACAGTAAGCATTTTTGAAACACACCCACCACCCATGAAACAGTCTGCTTTTCTTCTGATTTTATTTTTGAAGTATCACTGAACCAACTCCTCTACTGCAAAATACTTGTTCTTCTTTCGACTGAAGATGCTTCCTAATGGCTGTATGTTTTGGGTGATAGTTCTGCTTGCAGAATAAAATGGTGCCCATTCAGACTAGACGCCTCCCTTTTAGATCTCAGTAACATAAGAAAATATATTATTTCCTTAGGCAAAAGTAAATGTGAATGTGAAGGCAGATGAAAAATCTCCAAGGCACCCTGTTAGATAAAAGTTAAAACATAACCCACCAGCGCATTAGGTCACACTTCAAGTACACATTAACTATTTATTTATCTGTTACTAAGATTCAAATGATACTTGTGTCTCCCTTTTGATATTGCCTTCTTACTGTACACTATTTCCTCACACCTGCCTTGAACTATTGCACAGTGCTGTATGTGAATTCATATTTTTGATACAATATGTATGTGTCAATCCTGAGGATGAACGTTATTCATTGCAGTGTTGTTGGTTTATTGTTTTGTTCCATCTCCTCGTTAAACCGTCTGTAATTTGTCTGTGAAATGGTGGAAAAACTCTAACGATACTATTCCTGGACTTTTACAAGTTCCTCTCATAAACAGAATCAAAGTGTGGGTTTAGAGACTGCAACTAATTTCCTCACTCCAACAAACTCCAACAATCAAACCGAAAAACAAAAAACACTTACAACATACAGACCACTGCACAGTCAATCTACAGCTGTTTTCTTTTCTTTTTTTTTTTTTTTTGAAACACTACTGAAATAAAGCAGCTTTCTTTGAAGTTTTATTACATTTCCATTCTTATCCTTTATACATTTTTTGCTACAGACAAATACATTCACTTTGTCATAAATGCAAAATGGGAGTAAGAACAAATTCTTGAACACTGTATGCATAAATAAGACATGCTGACATCACTTTTTAAATATGATAAAGAAAAATAAAATATATGGTGTAAACCCAGACATCTTCACAGCAAAACCTCACCAGTGTATGTCTTACCAAACGCTTCTGGGTAATTGACTTCATGGCGTTGGTCACAGTAAATTCCTATTTTTACTCAGAGCAGACAGGTTTCCACAAGAAAGCCATTGAGAGGCGGTGGCTGCTGACGTCTCTAGTCCAACTATCATGTCTATTCTTAACCTAATCGACGGCGTAATGATGCACATTCCATCACATGGCTGGAAGCACGAGGGCCCACTTAGCGCAAGGAATAGCTTGAAAACTTAATTTGGGTTAGCAGAGTTTTTTTTACTGGAAAAATACCCCGAAAACAACTAAAGCTGTGCAAAACAATCTTGTATAAGGGACTTTTTAGTGGCTAGTGTTACATAAAAAGAGTGTACTCATTTTTTTGCACATTCTGTTTGGTCTTTTTGTGATTTGAAATAAAGGGGTCAACAGTAATGCACCTTGTTAATGGCATAGTGCAATGTGTTAGAAATGTGGTTTTATTAGACACTTTTGGATAGTTCATTCTGTCGTTATAACACACTCCCAGTTTGGAGAAGCAGACAGGAGCAATGCCACAGAGACTAAACCATGCACTTCTGATAATGGGGCAGATAAAATTTTTATTATCAATGCATTACCCAAAAGTTTCTTCTATCCCGGATGTCATCTTGGCATTATTATCAAGAATTTTAGATCACATGCTTGCTCCTGAATAAGGCCAGTTCACATTGGCCGACAATGTAAACAAGGAAGTGATAATTGTTAAAAAAAAAAATAAAGTCTGTTAAAAAGAAAGTGTCTAGTCCAGCTCTGAATATGTCAGTTTACATAGAGAGAAAGCACAAAAAATAAAAATAAAGTAAAGCAAATTGAAATGCAGCATAATATTGGCAATGCATTCATAGAAAGGTGGAAATAACTGTGGAATTGCAACAGTCTTTCTGTGGGGCCTTTCTGTGTGCAGTTTCCCCGACCATCAACATAATTTTATATATACATATACATACACATACATATGTATATATATATATATATATATATATATATATATATCTTATATATCTTCAACTTAATAAAAAGTATATTTATAAAAAAATAGCCATTGGACAGAGACAAGACCAGGGTACCTGGGCGCCCCCTGGTGGTGGCTGCCATCAATGAATTTTCCCATGGAAATAATGGGTTAATAAAAACTTCAGGGTGATGTAATGTATTGGTGTTTTGTGGTGGTGAATGAATCCAGTTTAACCTTGTTAATCAAATGAAATTTTAAATCAATTCCCCACTAAAAACAAATATGTTGTATCAAACTCAAGTTTAGAGCCTGACCTTAAACGTCTGTCTCTGAGTTTAGCGTCAGACCATTGAGATACTGTAATTTTTTACGTCTCCTTAAACATTGTGTGAATGCATTTCCAAAATGTATTTGCATTTTACATTTCTTTTTGCTATTATGTTTGTCTTTTTCCACATTTTCTCTGAATAAGCAAAACCTAGTCAATGCTAGAATAGACACATTGTTTAATCTGTAGCCACTACTTCCTTGTTGACATCGTTGTTGTAGACTAACCTTATTTCGAGAGCGAGCATGTGATTGGCTGAAGACCCGGTAATAGTGTTCAACATAGTCATCTAATAAAATTCTTGACAAAATTACAATATGCTGTTTTTCTAAAATACAAGAAAAATTCTCCAAACTGAGAATGCTGACAATTATCTACTGTAGTGGAATTAATAATCCCTAAGTATTCCATTATATCATGGAGCACCTTGTACAAAATACTGGACTATCCCTTCATTGAAGGTGGTCATACTCGTTCTTGGGTGTGTATAGGCAAAAGAAAGAAAAACATTCACTTTATCTTCTGTATTTATCAAATACATTCCCGACGGTCAGGCATTATTGCAGTGTATATGTGCACTTTTCACATTCACAAATTCCAAGCTACAGTTTGACCTTTTCTGTTTGAGAAAAGGGTTGGCGTTGTTTGAGAAGGTTTCAGTTTGGCATCTGCTTGTGTAAACAGAGCTATGTGAACAGCTGTGACACTCCCTTCTCCCCCCCCCCCCCCCCCCCACACACACACACACACACACACACACACACAAAGAACATCAGCATACCTTTGTGTTCTTTGCTGCCCAGGTGACCAGAGGTAACAGATGGAAGGGTCCCAGCCAGCGTTTAGTAAGGGGCGCGGTCAAGATTATTAGCTCTTTAAGGTTCAACACATTCTGGGGCAAGCAACTCCACATGCCCCAAGGATTTCTATAAATGCAACAGTACGATTCATGAAGAAGTGCCATATTAAGCACCATCTGAAGCTCTCAAATACATTAGAAATAAGAAATTGCGGACCACTATCTCTCTCTCCAAATGTGCCTCTCCAAATGCTTCTAATATTATTATGTAACAAGAAAATAATCATAAGTTAGGATTTTATGGACTATATGCCATTTTTGTTTTGTACCTGGTTGATAAATGATTAGTGTTACCTCAGTTTGAAGAAAAAAATTGCATTACTGAGGTCCAGATAAGAGTGACCTAATAGCTGGTTACAATTTTAAAAATACATCTCCACATTGTGTACAAATTTGTGCATGAATTATGAACATTAATGTACAATTTAAGGCTTTTTATATTAAGCCACTAAACTAATCCTATTTTAATTAGTAATTACAAGAAGGCTATAATACCAACAAGTGCTGTATATCATTAAATCATCATTATCATTAAATGCCGACAAGGCCAGGAATGGTAACTGTTTCAAGATATCAAGGTTTCAAAAATTTCGAGAGTAATCACAGTAATAAAAAAGACAAAACCCGATATATATCGCCTTGTAACATGAGCTGAAAAGACAAGACCAGGGCCCTGCACTTCGAAGCTTAGGATTAGGAGTTTAGCAAACAGCTAAGGTTAAGTATCCTAAGTAGAAACACAGCCTACTGACCAATCAGCAACAACAGTCCTCACCAGAAAATGAAAAGTGGCACAGCCGATTGGAGAAAAGGTTCAATGCTGACTCGTGGTTTGTGCAGATTGTGGGCAGTGGTGCTCACTGTATGTGTCATTCTTTCCTTCTGTGGGGCTGTTTATGTTTCACAAGTTTATCATGGTTTTGTGTTAGTCTCTATGTTACATGTCTCTGTGATACTGCTTATCCAGACTGAGATTATTAGATAGGGTTTGTCTAACCAGGTAGGAGACATAAACCTGGGGTAGGTTCAACTGGCTTCAGAGGACAGAGTCCAGGAATTAACAAGGAACACATTTACACAACCGCTCTTTCTAGCTGACATTACTCTTTAACTTGGGGCGTTAACAGTTAACCTATAGTTACTAATTGCCCATAAAAACATGACTGATTCAAATCTTATGAATGATTAATTAGTGTATACCCTTCATAAACTGTAATGACACTGTAGGACTGCATGTAAAGTAATGTGTCTGCTGCAGAAAACCTGATGTGACCAAATGAATGGGAGGAACACTAATGCAACTAGTGAGTATAAAGCCTTGCCCCAAGAGGCTGCAATCATTTCATGTAAGAATTATGTTTATGTGTTACGATGATAACAACATTCGCTTATGTTCTATTTACCTAGAAATACTTAGACCAGGTTGCACCCACAAGGTTTAAACCAAGGATCAGAGGCAAAAAGGACATAGAGAAAAGCTTTAGTTTTTGGTTTTACGGAAACAAATGGAACTATAGCAACAATTATTTTAATGTTGATAAAATAATTATTTCATTTTAATACTACTACACCGGGACTGATGACTGAACTGAAAAGTCTGCTTTATTAAATTGAGAGCTGAGTGACATTTCAGCAAGTTTACAGGAGGAGCAAAAACCTGTCTATAGTTTGACTTAACTTTGTAAAGGATTTTAGCCTTAAATGATCAAATATACAAACACACAGATGATGACTGACTTCTTCTGTGACAATTTAGTATAATTTTTAATTTTATCTATTTTGTTTATTTTTTTTATTTGAAGAAAAATGTCAGATACGGCTGTTTGGCTATTTTTTTTTGGAACAGTAAAGCAGTTGTATGGGTCTGACTCAGTCCTCTATGTTAGGGGTCAGGCTTTTTTTCTGAATAACTTGATTCAAAATTGATTGCCAGTGTTATTGCAGAAAGTAAAAAGAGGTCATCAAGAGCTTTCATGTGATAAAGCTAAATTATGTGATATAGCCAAAATATTACTTACAGTTACTCTTTCTTAGCCCTCTGGGACCTTTAAGGGCAACATAACTCAGATGAAATTTTACTCTGCGTTTAATAAGCACTGATCTAGGTTTAAACCAGGCCTTGTCGGTGCAATGGGGCCATGGAGTTGTAACCATAATACAATGGCACATGTAAAAAATATTTGTTACGGTCTCAGTCCGTCCCAAGCCTAGAGCTGAATATTAAGTGCTACTGTATTATGGTCCAATTAACGACTCAGGAGCTGCTACTAAAACAACTCTCCATGCTGGTGACACTTTGATAGATTATAACCCACTTCTAAAAGAGCCCTATTAGAGAAGTAGAAGTCATTTACATACAGGTTTTAGAAAATGTCTCTGTTGATACTAAAAACCCTGCAAAAGAGCGGTTCAGAAAATACAAAGAGCCAACAGATGGTCCTGGCAGCAAAAAGGGGGATTAATCAAAAAGGGGCTTTGTTTGCTTAAGGTTGCCATAGAAATCTCATTAAAAGGGGCAGCTCCTGCAAAAGGTAGCGTTAGCAAAAGTAGAGAAACACTGAAAAGTATTAAAAGTACAGTAGAAATAAAAAAGTGTCTGTGGCGTTAATGCAGTTGCCGTCCCTCACATTTCCCAGTGTGGAGCTGCAGCGCCCCCTGCCTGTGGAGCGCGCTCAATGTCCTGAACTCCAGTGGCATGGTGTGCGGGCTAGAACTGGACGTGTACTCGTACTTGAGGGCATCGTAGTAGTGGTACTTGACCGGTCTGCCCCGAGGGTCGAGCGCGAAGGGCCAGAAGCCGTACAGATGGATCTCCTCACAGAAGCGCGTGGCCAGAGTGTACATGAGCAGGCCCGTGGTGGGACGTTTGATGTGCACGTTGTTGGTGAGCCAATACCTGTTGAGGAATACACTGAGTAAGAATAGAGAGTAAAAGATGATGCAGATAGTTCAGAAAGAGCAAACTGTAGGCAATATTCTAAGGTAAGCAGCATTTATCCAGAGTAATCATTCTTCAGTCAGACCTTTCTCCTCTGGGTTTTGATATTCATTCAGATATTCTGCTCGACTGGAGCAGAATCCTAATGAGTGAACACTGTGCTCAGGCAACACCTGTTCTTTTAGTTTACCTCTGCCTTTTCTGGCCTGCTCCTGCAACCTGCATTTCATTTTACCTAAACATGAAAAGATTCAAAATAAAGTGTCATTGTCAATTTTTCTATGAACAACAATTTACTTAAGATATTTTTCCATTAGAAATAATTAGAAATTATTATTTTTTATAACCTAAAATATAAATACATCTCAACCACTTCCTACCGACAATCATAGTTACCACTGTGGCCAAACACACAGGCCAATAGTGCAATAGTGCAAAAGTCAGTATGATGCCCTGTTGTCAAAGGTAAAAGTGATCTAATGTTCACGATAGTGCCAACAAAAGAGGGGCTTCCAGGAGGGGGAGGGTCTGATGCGTCAGGGGGCTGCAGTTATATATTTCATGTAATATAGTGAGAAGGGTTGGAGGGTTGTGCGATTGTGGGAATGCGAGTGACTAGAGGATGTCATTGAATCCACCATATTTGTTATCTCATTACATTCTTTTAATATATGCATGTATCTAGATTCTAGAGACATTTAATGGTCAACCACTAATTGTTTTTCTAATCTGGTTTCTGTGGATGTGAAATAAACTGCCTGTGGCGTCTGAAAGCAGTTGGATAGACATACAACCAACAACACATCGCAGCCCGCCCCACAATAAATAAATGGTTAATATTCTGCCCTCTGTTAGAGAGCAAGCACTGACCAATTTCATTAACCATCAGTATACGCAACATAAAGTAATGCCCCTCCAGGTCCAGGAGGAACATTGTTTCAATTTGAACCTTGAGGCATTTAGAGGATATAAGTTGAGTGTATTAATAATAATAATAATAATAATAATAATAATAATAAACTTTATTTTATATAGCGCCTTTAAATAGGAATCTCAAAGCACTTTACATACACTTACATACATATAAAATTAAAAGATAAACAAAACAATAAAATTAATTAGAAAGCCAAAGTAAATCAAGTGAAAATAATAAAAAGTGTTACATAAAAGCTATTCTAAAATAGTACATTTTAAGTAAAGATTTAAAAATACTAAAAGATTCTGCATTCCTAATCTCAGAGGGCAGGGAATTCCACAGTTTAGGAGCCAAGGAGGAACAAGCCCGATCACCCATAGTTTTTAACCGTGTTTTTTGGACAGTTAAGAGACCAGCTTCAGAGGAGCGTAGTGCGCGTGAGGGAGTGTAGAGAGTTAAAAGTTCACACAAATATTGGGGGGCTAGATTATTCAAGGCCTTATATGTGAGCATGAGAATTTTAAACTCAATACGAGAACTAACAGGAAGCCAGTGCAATTTTTCAAGGATCGGTGTGATGTGCTCCCTTGCACTGGTTCCTGTTAAAATTCTGGCAGCTGAATTTTGTACCAACTGCAGCTTATTTAGGGTAGCTTTAGAGACTCCGGCCAGCAATGCATTACAATAATCAATGCGTGAAAACACAAAGGTATTGATTAACTTTTTAGCCACAGAGCAAGTCAACATGGGGCGTAGTTTGGCAATGTTTCTGAGATGAAAAAATGATACTTTGACAGTGTTACGGACATGAAGGTCGAATGTTAAATTGGCATCAAATATCACCCCCAGATTTTTTAGTTTAGTTTGAAATAGTAAAGCAGAGCCATCCACACTCAACGATATGGATTCAGCTTTTGATGAGGTGAGCCAATAAGCATCACCTCAGTTTTGTCACTGTTAAGAAAAAAGTTTGAAAAAAATTCTCTGACATCTATTTTTTAATCTCAGTAAAACATTGCGAAAGAAGAGACGCAGACATATTAACATCAGGTTTTGTATATGTAAATCTGAGTGTCATCAGCATAAAAGTGGAAGTTAACACCATTGCACAATGAATCTGTGCAATGAGTCCAGTAAATTCGCTCTAACCTTTCCTGAAATACTTTCTCTGGGAAACACTGGAATGTACCTTCATGAATTTTGTATACTGGTAGCTCATAGCAAGTAGTAGACAAAGAAAAGATAAAGATTCCATCCATCCATCTACTTCCGCTTATCCAGGATCGGGTCGCTGGGGCAGCATTCAAGGCACAGACTCACTGACTCCCCTCTCCCCAGACACTTCCTCCAGCTCTTCCGAAAGGATACCGAGGCGTTCACAGGCCAGCCGAGAGACAGTGCCTCCAGCGTGTCCTAGGTCTTCTTCTCGCTGGAACATGCCCAAAACACATCCCCAGGAATGCCCTGAACGCTTCAATCAAGCTATTGTAAATCGAGTATCATATGCAGAGAAACAATTTGGAGACTTGGAAGATCAGAAAGTGCCTACTGACAAGACGCTGAATGGACTCAGAAAATAAATAAACTCACTTCAATCAAAGTTGATCAACCTAGAAGCGCATAGCAGATGGAACAATCTAACCTTTATTGGCTTGGAAGAAGGTCTGGAGACAGAAAACCCAGACAAAATGATTTGGGACATCATTAAATTCATTTTGGATCTCACAGAGAACAACCCGATCCCTGGAGGTTGAAAGGCAGGAGCGGAGTCTGCAGCCCATCCAGGCACCTACAGAGCCATACCTGGTGCGCTTGCTGAGATGGAGTGACCAGCAAAAGATTTTAAGATTACTTTGCTGACTTTTTTGACCTTTGCAAGTGTTTTTTTTGGAAACAAGCATGTGATTGTCTTTAGGTTTTGGATAAAGATCGTCAGTGTTACAGACCTTTTGTAATGTGGATGGTTGCCATCTCTTCTGTGAGTCACCTGGAGCTTTGTATGAAAATAAAACGCCTTCAAGAGCAGCCTCAGGGGCGGGAGGTCAGATGTTCACCCGCCTTAATTGAATTTGCCCCCCTTCCATTTCCTTCGCCCACTGCACTCTGTGGTGAGAGTGGGAGGTGGTGCTAAGAGGCAGAGGTTGTACTATTTAAAGCAAGTTCACGTGAAGGACAAACAGCGGGCGCTCTGCAGTCCGACTGACACTACACTTTCAGAATCAGACAGGGGGCATATGATGTTCTCTGCTGTGTGTAATCAGATTTCTGGTTTAAATTTGGCAAAAGAAGCAAGTTACTGGTCTGTGAGGAAATGTAATGAAAACACAAAATGTTCAGACTGACAGTTGGGTCAGACAAATGGTATAAAGTTTGGTCAGGGACGAGAAGAAATGTTTCATCTAGGCTTGGGATTTTCTAAGCGCTGATGGTATAATGTGTAATTGCAGCAGAAAAGCAGGCCGAGTGACTGTTAAAGACCCGACAGCAGCAGAGAATTGCTTTAAGACTTTAACAGCTTTAACACAAAAAAACAACAACACAACAAACAACAAATCTAGAGAAATATAAGAGTGAAATATAACTGTCCGTTCTGTTGTATCCTGCTGCTGGTGTAAGTAGGCTGATTCTTGACTTGAAAACTAAATTCTGAGTGTTCAAAATGTTCCCTTTAATGCATCGGTAAAGGACTCTTCATTTGAATTTACATACAGGATTGTTCATCAGTCTCTTATGTTCTTCTGGTGTGCTGATAAATAGTGGTCCGTCACCTACCAATGCTTAGATTTTTCTCCCACTTCATACTTGTGAAACAGAATTAGAAGAATATTTGCTGAAAGGGCAGTTAGTGAAGACATTTATGAAGAATTGGTGGAACACATGCAAAAAAACACTTACATTCTATCTGTGCCTATAATTGTGTGTTTGTTTTCTCTGTTATCGGCCAGAGTCTCTCCACTTTGGTAAAAGTGGCTTATTAATTAAAATCTATCACTGTGATGACTTAGCATAGGCTAAGATCTGGCCACAGATCAAAGTATGCGTTCACTATATTGTTTTTTTTTACTGCAGCTCGCTATCATGTCAGTTTATCACTTAAAGCTTATTTCAACATAAAAAGCATGCTACTTCTGGTTAGGTGGTTTGTAGTCAGAGCCAGTAATCATGGTTATATGAGGTTATAAGGGTTATACATTTGGATCAAAACATGTAACATACACTTCACTGGGAGCACAAGGAACTGTGTTATTCATTGAAAAAGGGCCATTCAATGTCTGCTTTAATTACTAGTTAGATTAGCACTTGCTTTGGTAAAGTAAGAGTTAATTGGCCTGCTGTATTCCATTGCAAAATCTTGCATAATCTTGTGTGGAGCAACGTTTCAACAAGATTGTAACTGTGAAAATGTGCTCAGCGTTGTGCGGTGACTTTCTGCAGGGGAGTCAGCTGGAGCCAAACCTTGTCCTCGCTCTAGTCTTTTTTGTTTTGTCTTATTAAAATATACTAAAATCATAGTCAAACAGTGCCATGCAGTAGGGCTGCTTGGAGATTAAAAGTGTGCAGAACTGTGTCCCTTTGCAGCTCTTCAATTTAGGGATCTCTCGTAGATCTCGATTTATTCCCTACAGAAGATAATTGTCAGCAGCAGTTTGGAGAGGCAGACGGGAGCAGTGACACAGGCTTTGTGTTGTGTATGGTACGTATGGGACCAGTCAACACACTTTTAGAACAAAATAACAAGTTATATTGTGTGTAAAACTGCTGCTCACCCTCCGGCTCCTCTACTAAAACAGAATTTCTCAGCAGCACGGATTGTGGCAATATTATCTGTCATTTAAATGGACATGAGTGTTTTAAATGTCGATAGTTTAAAGCCAGACTGAGTGTCTGTGGTGTTGATGAGTGTGCTGACAACATTTTATTGAAGGGAATAAATGAGTTATCCAAACATATATCTAAGAGAGTCACATTTTCCAAACCATCCCTTTTTAAATCATGTCCATTTCTTTTGACCTGGTGTAGGCTGTTTTTCAAAAGCTTTTCAATCCTTTTCGGCTTCTGTAATAGTAAAATGTATTGTGTAAAACTGAGGAGAACTTATTGATTGTGAGGAAGCCCTTGTTTCCTTCACAGATACAGGCCCGTCTCCAGCAGGGATGACAGATAGAGCAGCCTCTGTCCGTGCTGACGAGCTCTAATGCCGTGTGTAAAAATAGCCACCTGTGCAGCAGAGTACAGTCCGCCTGCCTCCTGACAGCACCTCTCACAGCTGAGTCTTACCCTCTGACGGCGTGGAGCAGCCTCAGAGATGGGAAGGCGGTGCGGACGTCCACCGTGTGCAGCAGGATGAGTCTCAGCGCCCACTCCACACGCTCCTCCCCCCCTTTGGCCATAAAGGCGGGGATCCACAGCACGCTGCCGCTCAGGCTCTGCAGCCGGCGCAGGAAACGCTCCTGCCACTCCTCGTTCACCAGGTCCTGGAAGGCCCGCTGGACCACCGAGGGGTTCATGGTCACCAGGTTGGTCCGGAAGCCCACGTCCGAAGAGTACTCCTCCACCGGCGCCAGGTTACACCTACAGACATAGAAACCATACAGGGAGACAGAACAATAATAAATGTATGTGTATACATTTGACAGCCTCTTTGCTTTTCAACACTTCTTCTTCAACACTATTTCAACTATTAAACATTTAGACACAAACGTGTTGCACTTCCTCAAAATAAAAAGAAGCATGGCTTTCAAGTTGAAAGGAAGTGTGTAGTTTCTAAATGACAGAATATCAATGAGATGAGACTGGAATAAAAATTAAATGTAAGATTAACTTATGTTAATGAATTTGATCAGTTCTTCAATCACATTCTGTCAGAGCTGCCGTTTTGAAGAGACATTTTTTTTCTTTTCCGTTTTCAGGAAATGAAAATGTACAAACCTGAGATGTAATTTTAAAGCTGCACTTGTCCTCCTTTAAGAGACAAGTGTGAGATATGATCAAAAACATAATTTCTACTACAAAGGAAAAACGTGACTGTCTCAAGAGGATAATACAGTGAGTGGTAAGATAGAGCAAATGCAGAAACATGGAAGAGAAATGTTGTTCTAAATATATACATTCTCAGAGTTTCAACCAAAAGCCTTTTTCTTTACTATATGAATATTATTTATTTGTCTTTGTTATCTCAGGACAAGCTGCACTTTAATGAAATTCCCATCAAGTGACAATGTAACCAACCTTACTTCTTTTAATTGGTTTAAACAAGGACTAAACTGTAACAAAGGCTAGGTTTAAAACTAAACTTATGTCCCAAACACAAAACAGTCCTGACACGCAAACTATGTACGGGAAATATTTTGAAACTTTTGTGAAATATAGATGAAAGATAATTAAACCAGATTTGTAAGAGGTAGCTCTACTGTCACATAATGGGCGGCAGTATAGCACAGTGGGTAGAGCGGCCGTCCTTCGACCGGCGGGTGGGCGGATCGAATCCCGCTCGAAACATCCCAAAAACATCATAACATCCTGCTCTCCCCCGCGTACTGTCGTTGTGTCCTTGGGCAAGACACTTAACCTACATTGCCTCCAGTGAAGTTCTGTAACACTGGTAATAGTTTAATGTATGTAAAGCGCTTTGAGTGCCTACTGCCATAGGTGGAAAAGCGCTATATAAAAATAAAGATTATTATTATTATAATTTAGATATTACTTTTCTCAAACCTCTCACCTCTTGCACCAAGGGAGTATTATTTAAATGTATATCAATTACAAATTTATATTGTTACATAATGTCTGCCCTATTCTTTTCTGTTAATGTCACGTAACGTTTGAGTTTCCATCAGCATTAGGAAATAAAATGTCCAACTTTCCCATAATCTACATAATTAATCTATTAAAATAAAAAAGGTATTCTTACACATAAATGAATGCAGTCCCTTAAGACTTGACCTTTCCACTGGTTGTACTAATGTCACTGACCTTTTCATTTGGCCACAACAACAACAAGGAGTTTGACTCTGACACTTCAGATCCACAGCTCTGCAGCAAATACTGCATGGATTTGATTTGATTGTTCTTTACTCTTCTATGAATCCTTGTAAAATAATCTTATTCAAATATGTAATTTTTTTTGTAATGTAATCTTAGCTTTCAGCCATAATCTTAAGCTAGTGATAAAGCGGTTGTCCTATACCAGAAGGTTGGCGGTTCAAATCCTGCTCTCGACACAGTTCACACTGTTGCTGTGTCCTTGGGCAAGACACTTGAACCTCCATACCTCCAGGGGTGTTCCAGTAAACTTATTTTTACTAATGTATAAATATTTAAGTAAGCAGGCTCTTCTGTGTGCTCCTTCACATGATTAGGGTTCCAATGGAAACTGAGAAAAACACTTTTGGAGTCTGCGTTCTCTGTTCTAGGCTAAAACAGGACTTAAACTGGACTTACTTAAATATAAACTTTTTAGAAGAATTGTATTGAACTGTATTGTCTGCGCTCTTCTGCTATTTTGTAAAAACCTGTCGAGGGAGGGGCTGTAAATGAGCCTCGACTATAAATGCTGTCATATTAAATGTACTTGCCCCTAGAAAATGTGCATTAAATAAAAAATTAAATAAAAAACAGTGTTGCTTGCTTATGTGGAACACTTTTAACCCCTGAAGTAACTGCATTTACACACTGTTGCTGCAGTAATAGAGTCGTATATATATATATATATATATATATATATATATATATATATATATATATATATATATATATATATATATTAATATAGTTAAAAATCAATATCTATATGGGTCAAGCACTGACGGAGAAAAGGGCACACATGCAGACAGACATACACATAGTGGGTAGTAATGAGTTACATTTACTTAAGTAACTTTATGAAAAAAAATGTACGGACGATTTGTTAGTTACTCTAAAGAAAGACTCACTCTCACATTCATTCACTGTGGGCACTTAGAGTCATCTCCACATGCATGTCTTTGGACACTGGGACAAAGCTGTGCTCCCAGTGTCACACAGGCACATGCAAAACCCTTATAACTTTATTTCCAAGTGCCACTGCAAAGATTGTACGTCATGGTAGAACTGGGGAGGGGGCTATATTTAGCAGAGACATTATCTGTCTATCTCATACGTGACTGCCACTGCAAATGTCACGCTCCGGCTCTTCCTCTAGACAACCATTACAGCAGTGAGCATGATTATCATGCTGCTGGAGTCGAGGAACCATGACCTCTCTCTACATCTCATCCCCCATTTCATACAGCGCTGGACGAAACCTGAAGAATCAATCTGAGAGTCAAACAGGGCAGGCTCCGGCTCTCCAGTCCAAATGATCTATCATCGAAGGAGACGCCTACTAACTGTTTCAGCTGAAAGCAGTGTATTTTGTTCCGTTTTGATTATTTTCCTCAAAATTAGTTACACTCCAAGGTAAACCACAAAAAAAACTTGTCCAAATCCATCTATAACCAGTTTAAAGCCACATCAAATCAATGCCCAACTTACCACTTTAAACCTTTCCAAATCCAGTTCTAATAGTTCAAGTCCAAATTTGCTACTAAACCATTCAAAACAACTTGTGTCACTTGTAAGCATCCAATCAACATCTTTACCACATGCTTGACATGACAATGCCACTTTGTCTAATTTGTTCTGCACTTTCTCCCGGAGTCTGAACTGATATGAATATGATATTAGGCGGGAAAAAAAATAACTTATATCTTAATTGCATACCCTTTCTATACAACAAACTTTGTTTGTTTCTTTTGCACAATCAAATGTCACTCCCTTGGCAAAAATTCAACAATAAAAAGCCAAAGGTTCAATAGCACTATTAGAAAGAAGGAGGAGTTTAGGTAGTCCAAATAAAATAACTTTGGTTTTATTGTTATTCAAATTGGGAAAGCTCATCTAATATTTACCATATATTTCATATTTAAAGCCGGAATCTAAACTGTGCCTGACTCCTTTCTGGATATAACACAGCAGGTGGTCACATACTACCGTCTTTTTCAAATATGTGATAATGCCCCATCCTCGCAGTGATCTGAATAAATAGTGACGTAAGTCTAGTCTAGAATGATGAGCACCTCCTGTGTGTAAGTAAAGTTGGTTAAAGTCTTTCCAAACAGAATGGAGAAAAAAAAAGATGTATAATTATGGATTTAATAAAGCTCATTCTGGCAGCTCTTTGCCAACTTCAAACCGCTTACAGGCGCTGACAGATTTTTCAAAAGTGCAATTAATAACTTCTCAGCTGTTGAAGCACCAGCTTTGCGCGGACATAAACAGAGAATTAAGTTATGATGTATATTTGAATGCGGATGTTTCTGTAGACACTACCTGATGACAAAGTCGTGGGCGTCGATCTCGGGGCCGCAGCTGCTGTTGAGGAGGATGCCTGAGTTGCCGACGATGGCGCAGCGGCGGTGGTGCTGGTTCTTCATCGGGGAGACGGTGGGCAGCAGGCGGTAGAGGTTCTGCGAGATGTTGGTAGTGCTGTGTCGGTCGAACACGTAGTGGACGATGTCTCCGGGTTTTAGCGAGCCCTTCAGGATAGAGATGTCCCGCTCCGGGTCCAGGAATCTCAGGATGTTTTTCCTGTGATGAAGAGCGCAGCAGTTTGTCAAAAACAGAGTTGTGGAAACTTGTGCTTAAAAGGTTCACTGTGTAAAATGTTGAACAAAATGGAACTCATATAATTTCAGTAGTGCATAATTACATCAAGTAGTCCTTCAAGTTTCCGCCGAGGGACTCAAGTGTGTAGTGTGTCCCAGTTCTCCAGTAATTCAGTTTTTATCCACACTCTACAGCGCCTTTTATGCACACTTCCAGGATGTGTACATTAGAGCCGACTTCACTAAAGGATATTACCCACAATCCCTGTCGCTGTGGTGTTTTGAACGTCACAGCAGGACTTTCATTTCTAAGCAACAAAATGCAGCAAAAATGTAGCCAGCAAATGGCAAAAATGAAAAACACACCAAAAAAATATTTTCAGAAGAGTAAAGAAAATTAAATGAATAAATATGTTGCTGTGGTAACAACACCGTATAAATGTTGTGTACATGAATTGTCATTTTTTGTCTGGTGTTGATGACATTCGGATAAATCCAGCAATAGTTTAGCAAACATGGCAGCACAGTGTTTGCTCTCTACGTATTTAACAACTCTGAACCCTTCTGCACTTTCAACAAATGTGCACTTTGAGGAAGTGCATAGGCTGTAGTGTGAGTATTGGGACAGGGACAAAGAATCCAGTGGAAGAAGCCATTTTTGGCTACACAACAACAACTTTAAATGCGAAATGCAAAATAACTTTTAATAAAACCCAGGGCTTTCTTGGTGCGAAGCAGGAGTGCTAACTACCATTACCTTGCAGCTACTGTCATAACCTTACTTGACTGTATTACTGGTCTAAAACATGTAGCCCCGGTCACACTCTGAATTATTTGTGGCAAAATCATTACTCCCAATTGCACAACAAAAGATTGCCTGCAAGAAATATCTCAACACAATGTCAAAACATTTAGGACAATTGAATCCTGCTATGAGAAAAAAAATCTCTGATGAAAGATGCAAAAACAAAAAGACATTTTAAAATGTATTCCTATTAAGATGTACTAATTCCTGTTGTGAACCCTTTAAATACATTACTAATGGTGGATTAGTCACAAGCAGACATGTGATGGTATGACAGTAATGTGGTTACTTTACTTTACTTTTTTATACTTTAGTTTTTTAGATTATTTTTGGGACCTTTTTGTCTTTTTTTGATAGTATAGTAGATAGACAGGAAACCAGGTGAGAGAAACACTAATACTTTCTCATGTGAAAACAATTATATAGGTTTGTAAAGGATGGCAGTCTAAACCAAACAGTCTAAAGTGTTGCGTTCAGGTTCGATTCCCACTGCATGGGGCTCAGTGGCTCAATGGTAGAGCGATCGTCCTATAACACAAAGGCTGACAAATCGGACCATTCCCGCTCTCCCCACAGTTCATACTATTGCTGTGTCATTGGGCAAGGCACTTAAAACTCCTACCTGTGGCTACAAATGTAGCTCACCACCAGTGTGTGACTGTGGAGTGAATGAATAATGGACTAATAAAGTGTCTTTGGGTATCTTGAAAAGCGTCATGTCAGTACAATGCATTATTATTATTATAGTAAATTACACTTAGCTAGAAGGCTATGTAAACAAACCTAGACATTGCACACTGAAATTGTCCCTTTTTTCTACAATCATAACCTTTTTTTCTAAGCACATTAATGCCAATGAATTTGAAGCTGATGCTGCCTGTTGTTTAATAGAGTTGAATTGTTGTCCAAAATGAGCTTGGTGTCTTTGAAAATACTACCACTGCATTTATACAACAACTAAGATAAAAAAAAATGATATATTGCAGGGGGCTCTCGGGTTAGGGGTTATTTTCACTAATGTGCCTGTGCTGAAAGCAGACGGCAGTTCTGTTTTTACCTGATGAGGTTGGAGAGGGTCCTGTTAAAGGTCCAGCCGCTGGATGACAGCCTGGTCGTGTTATTGTCGACAGGATTACGACAATTTCTATCTCTTGTGAGTCGTGCCAAAGCGGTCGGGTCGACGCGCACTGCATCCTTTCTGAACAAGTACACACAGAGACAGGAAAAATACATAAAAAGCTGCCTTATATATGAATTATAGATTTATAACAACAAAGGATGACATTGGAAAACTTTAATCACTTCCTTTTTAAACAATATCCACTGACTATTCATACAGTAAGTACAAAATAACACCAGTTTATAAGTGTCTTCTTTACACGTCACTAAAACCTTGTTTTATAAATACAAGCTTTATAATTAGTCATTATGGCATGCTGCTGCACATTATTTAGATTTGTCTCAATTTGAATGGTTCCAGACGCTATAAAAGTAACGGGACACTTGGTGAATGACTCACTGCTGGCTGTAAGATAACAGAAGCACATAAGCCCGGCATTTGGAAATCTATCAGCCATACATCGACAACAATGCTTCAGTAAACACAGACTCACAAGCTTTTGTCTTGGACACAACATCCTCATCCTTAAAGGCATACTACAGAATTTTTTTGTGTGCCCAGTGTGCCCATAAGATACTGGTAAACTAGTAACGTCTTTCCTACAGTAGACAGGAGCAGGGACACAGGTTTATGTTGCTAATGGGTCCAGTGAAAACACCTTTATAACCAAAAGCATGGCTTCTTCAACTCCAAAAACTACTATCAGTTCAAGTGTGTGTTAAATTAAGAATATTTACATGACCTTATTTTTACATTTGATTGATTTTTCAGAACAAGCTCCCCAGTGTAGTTTTTAAAATCTACATTTTACTGGCTCTATTTACTGAAGCACAATGATCCAGGGGCGTCCATTCTTTTTTCACAGGAATATATTTGATGATGGGATAATGTCCAACGTTCCCACCTGATTATTTAGAAAAAAGTTACTTGAATTATGTTACATCTAAATGCACAGTTAAATCAGAAACAAAACAATTATCATCTCAGGCGTCTGGACAAGCTGAAGTGAAGGCCTGAAACTTACAACAATACCATTTTTTGCATTCTTCTCTAAACTGAGTGCTGACACCTATAGGGAGTAAATTAGCTCTGAAAAATATCTAATGAAACCCCTTTGACTAAACACTTAACTTTAACCCTACACATATACACATACACAATAATTGTTTTTCAGACCTGTGTGGTTTAGGGATGAGCCGGTGTGCGTTCATCTTCCAAGAATATCCAGCGTTTCTACAAAACACATTTAGATGGAATCAAGACCCACGTACAGTGCCGTCGAACTTCCTGTCTGATATGGTGATATGATAAAGGGTTCATATTTGGCCTATAATAACATCTTATCACATTAACTGCTGTGGTAAAGTGCTGTGTGCCCTTCTTTTAAGACGGACCGAGGTGAAAGGCACTCATCAGTGTATTTTTAGAGCGGATCCACTGTGGGCCTATTTGCTGATGTAATGAGGAGAAATGGAGCCTTAATGGAGCCCTATTATCCCGACAGAGGGTTTTCTTTTCAGGGGCGCTGGGTATTCTCTGCAACTGCGGAGTGGGTTATAACAGCCTTTTACATTTGCATTTAACAAAATTGTGTGTATAATAAGCAGTATCATGACCTTGGACAGAAAGCATGTGGAAAATGAGATTGTGACTGTAGCTTTGTGTTTAACTGTGTTTAGTAATAGCATTAAAATGTGTGCATTAGGAGAACTGCTTTTGACTAGTCCTACTAATGCAAATCAGAAACCAATGTGACCTCATTAGAGAGTGAGCCACAGCTGGTAACAGCCGACAGAACATAACGCTGTTTCTGAAAAGAGGAAAATCCAAATCTAAAAGCTGCACAAAGCAGAGAAAAGTGTAGTGTTGTAGTACTCGAGACCATTCTTGGTCTTGAGACCGATCTTAAGATGGTCTCTGTTTTTTCTCAATCTTGTCTCGCTCCCAAGACCAGAAATGGTATATTTTTTTATATTGTTATTGTGATTGATTGAAAATTTCCATTATTTTATATCCCATTAAAAATTAATAATAATTCCCCTCGAGTTCTGCCTCCTTGGACGGTTTCCCTTGGAATCTACTACACTGTCTTTGTCTTGACCCAGTCTTGACCTAACATGGTCTTGGTCTTGACCCGGTCTCAGTTTTTAAAAGTTTTGGACTCACAGCACTGGGGTCTCAGACTTGACAGAGTGGTCTTGAATACAACAGTAGAAAAGTGCATTATTCAAGAAACATCATGAAAGAATAGATGGATGGACAGATGAATAGATGGATGGACAGATGAATAGATGGATGGACAGATGAACAGATGGATGGACAGATGGATGGACAGATGAATAGATGGATGGACAGATGAATAGATGGATGGACAGATGAATAGATGGATGGACAGATGAACAGATGGATGGACAGATGGATGGACAGATGAATAGATGGATGGACAGATGAATAGATGGATGGACAGATGAATAGATGGATGGACAGATGGATGGACAGATGAATAGATGGATGGACAGATGAATAGATGGATGGACAGATGAATAGATGGATGGACAGATGGATGGACAGATGAATAGATGGATGGACAGATGAATAGATGGATGGACAGATGAATAGATGGATGGGCAGATGAATAGATGGATGGACAGATGAATAGATGGATGGACAGATGAATAGATGGATGGACAGATGGATGGACAGATGAATAGATGGATGGACAGATGGATGGACAGATGAATAGATGGATGGACAGATGAATAGATGGATGGACAGATGGATGGACAGATGAATAGATGGATGGACAGATGAATAGATGGATAGACAGATGGATGGACAGATGAATAGATGGATGGACAGATGAATAGATGGATGGACAGATGAATAGATGGATGGGCAGATGAATAGATGGATGGACAGATGAATAGATGGATGGACAGATGGATGGACAGATGAACAGATGAATGGACAGATGAATAGATGGATGGACAGATGAATAGATGGATGGGCAGATGAATAGATGGATGGACAGATGAATAGATGGATGGACAGATGAATAGATGGATGGACAGATGGATGGACAGATGAATAGATGGAAGGACAGATGAATAGATGGATGGACAGATGAATAGATGGATGGACAGATGAATAGATGGATGGACAGATGGATGGACAGATGAATAGATGGATGGACAGATGAATAGATGGATGGACAGATGGATGGACAGATGAACAGATGGATGGACAGATGAATAGATGGATGGACAGATGAATAGATGGATGGACAGATGAATAGATGGATGGACAGATGAATAGATGGATGGACAGATGAATGGACAGATGAATAGATGGATGGACAGATGAATAGATGGATGGACAGATGAATAGATGGATGGACAGATGGATGGACAGATGAATAGATGGATGGACAGATGAATAGATGGATGGGCAGATGAATAGATGGATGGACAGATGAATAGATGGATGGACAGATGGATGGACAGATGAACAGATGGATGGACAGATGAATAGATGGATGGACAGATGAATAGATGGATGGACAGATGGATGGACAGATGGATGGACAGATGGATGGACAGATGAATAGATGAATGGACAGATGAACAGATGGATGGACAGATGAATAGATGGATGGACAGATGAACAGATGGATGGACAGATGAATAAATAAACAGATTAATATCAGTCTTACAGTTTGATACCTGCTTTTATTCTCAGCTATATATTGGACGTGTGTAAATAGGAAGAAGTGAATGTTTAATTCAAGTGTAAAATGAGAACGTGTTTGAAGAGGAGGAGCTGGTTTTGTTTCAAATCTGTTCCCCACATCGCACCCCCTCCCTCTGCTCCTCCAGTGTAAATGTATCCTGGTATCATGCAGCCTGCTGCAAGACAAATAGCCCAGTCCTTGGAGACCCGAGAGGCTGCTGTCTGAACAGCTGCTACTGCTGCAGCCAAATGTTACTCATGTAGTAGAACCCACACATGCGGGTTATTTTAAATCCAAACTCTCAGGATTCAACTTAACATTCACTCATTTACATATCTCACCTTAATAATCAGACAAAGACTCAAGACAAACCAGACAATGCTCACAACAAACAGAGATACAGTCTACACTGTTGTACTTACGTAGTTTCTTGTTCCACTTCTGCAATATCATCAATAATCAAGAGCACAACCAGCAGCGTTACAAAGGCGAAGAGCAACGTGCGCAACACGAGCGGCATGTTGGAGACGGAAAGAGGGACGCAGGCTCTCGCCGCCGGACGGGGGGCTCCCTCCTTCCACCGCACACCGCCGCTACATGCAGCTCCTGCTCCGGTACGAAGCGGTCATCCCTCTGTCTTTTGTTCTTATCGCCGGAGCGGGACCCTCCTGTGCGCGGGCTGAGGACGCCTTCTGCTCTCTCTTCTTCTTCCTCCTCTTTCCGTCTGCTGTCCGTGTGTTTCTCGGCGCTGCCTCGAGTAGCTACCTCTATATTCCCCAGTTAAACTTTGAACGCGTGCACCTCCACAACCGTCCGTGAAATGTGGCGCACACTCAGCCTTAAAGGCGCAGAGACCACCGCTCCATCCTCCTCCACTGCTGCTCACTCTTCAGGTGTCCGCTCACAGACTGCTGGTCCTCCCCTGCAGGAAAAACAGGCGTGTGTGAGTCACGGAGGAATGACAAATGATACTTTTGAACATGCAGAGGATGTCTAACAAGTCATATTTATTCATGAAACCAGTCTATTTTTACATAATGCTTAACTGAAGAGTATTAGACCAAAGTAAAGAAAGCGTCAGAAAGAGGCAGACAGGAGTGTGCAGGATGTGATTGGATTTAGAAGCCATAATTGCAGATTACAGATTAGAAGTAAAGATTTAAAGAGACAGGGTCTTACTTAAGGCTACTCCATGTAACCTTTTGACCAGAAAATAAAAAGTCTTGAAATCTTTTAAATCTGTTGTCCCCAAAGTCCTTTTGCACCTGTGCAATAGATTAAGCAATAAATATAAAACAGGCTTGTATAATATATCCCAGTGTATGTGAAGAACCACTAGATGGAGGTAGAAGTTATTACTGTGCTCAATCCCAGCTGGAAAGGGTGAATGCCACAGTGAGTTGTAATTCAGAGTGCAGAGGATATGCTTTGCATTTCTGCCCTCTGGTGTTAAGTAGTATTTTGGGGAATTTCTTATTGTGGCAAACAGCTCCAAAAATGAGCTTTTCTTCAATCCACAGTGGTTTAGTGTTGATGTTATATTTTCACACTAAAGAACTGTGTATTCTTGAAAACTCATATATTCTGATTTATTGGGTAAAATAGATAATGTGGAGCTCCAGAAATCTAAGAGATCTTTCTCTGAAGTCTTTTTTCTGAGCCGCTATCAAACATGTGTACACCGGGCATTTACATATTTACGCTGTTTACATATTTTTATTAATTTACTTGATTTTGGTCCATCTATCTGCAGTGTAGCATCTTATACCTACAATATGATTAACATTAGTTCGGGCTGTCTTTAACTTTAAGTTAATTAATTAACTTAAAGCATGTGTTAAGTGCATGGATGTGAATGTTTCAGGACGGGATTGGGAAGGTACACACAGTTTCATAAATCTGCAGCGTGCACAACAGATCTGTGCTTGTTGTACATAAATGAGATAAATGAGGGCCAGTGTTTAACTGTTTCTCATCACAAGAAGAAATTAGATTTAGGTGTTCACATTTCCTCAGTTAGTAGAGCTCTAGAGTTGTTATGACAGCAGTGCCTTATTCACGGACGTCAACCTTTCTAAGTGGAGACAATCCAATTGGCAAGTTTAAAAGAAAGAACATGTCTCCTGAAACTGTAGGTAATTTTAGTGTATTTTGTACAAATATGACTCTGCTGGGTCCAGTGCATTGGACTATCTCTGCTCCCTGTGTTTGAGTGCATCACTCATGTAATGATGCCCTTCATGTGTCCCTGTCGTGGGGACAGGAAAGTTACATTGGAGGTTTGTGTCCAGCTGAGGCGACTGTGTCAGTGAGCTTGACATGATTGTACTAATCTCTGTCTAAGAACAATTTTCTTGTATTTCTTTTTTCTCTCAGGGAGTCCACAGCTGATTAATCCTCATGAGTAGCTTGGCCATGTTGTGTGCCGGATGCTCTTCTTGACGCAACCCTCTCCATTTTACCCGGGCTTGGGACTGGCCGAAAGACCCAATCAATATGATTTTGTATGACAATATAGATTTGTGTGTCTGTCCTGACACACAACCAGACCAAGACCGGTCAGCGCAAAATGGCTTCCACGTCTCTGTCAGTCTGCCCCGGGGCAGATGTAGCTTGTGTGTGACTGTGGAATGAATGAATAATGGGAGAGCTTTGAGTCTCTTGGGAAGGGAAAAAAAGCGTGATTATTATTATTATAAGTAATGGTGATATGAATAATGATATGTGATATGGACTATGAAATGAAATATGGTTGAGCAGATGCAGCAGGATACTCTCATAGAGTCCATCCACGGGGAGTCCATGGTAACATGCAATAATGTGACATACATATAATCATGAGGACAGTTAGAGGGCAATAGAGACAAGAGTATGCAGAGGGAGAGTTAGGGGAGATAGAAAGGTCTAGTGCATCATGGGAAATTCACTGGCAAATGTGTGGTGTGTCCTAATTCTTTAGTAACTTTCTCAACCACACTGCCCCCTTTATCTACACTTCCAGCAAGTGTGGAGCAGACCTGACTTTGCTGAAGGATATTACCCATAATCCTTGTTGCTGTGACATTTCAAATGGACGGGGCGTTTCTAAGCAATAAAACGTAACGAGCGACGGTCAGCAATTGGCAAAAAAGTAAAACATATAAAAAGCTAAATAGGTAAAGAAAATTTAATTAATACATTTGTTGCCCAGGTAAAAACACTGTGTAAATGTTGTGTACATGCCTTGCTGATATTTCCATTCTGATAAATCCAGCAACAGTTTATAAAACATACTCCAAAAATGTTGTTTCATAATGAAAGTTACTGAGAAGAGTGATGTATACAGGACTCTACAGTGCTGCTCAGAACTTTGCTAATATTTAGCACACAGGATTAGCCAGCAGCTCTGAATGCTCCAGTTTTAACTTATCTCTCCTCCCCCTTTCCAATATATACGTTTAGATTTTCTCAGTTTGTAATGCAGCAAAAGCCACGACAAAGCTTTGGACGCTTTGTTTATACAAGCACTTCATCTGCTCTAAAGAGCAGCTTGTACTTTCCGCTATCAATCAATGTATCAGAGATGAACATTGAAAATGAATGAGTGTCAAAAAATAAATAAATGGAAAAAAATAAACCAGCCCACAGCAGTCACTGATTAAGATGTAGAAACAGGAATGTACATAGAGTAAATCCACATCAATCATTGCTGAATGTGTTATTTTCTTGTTTGAGGGAACCTTCTGTTAAATGTTCGGAAATATATGTTGTTTGCATTAAGTTCATTTTATTTACAGTTGAATATCTTTCAGTAAAATGAACCTTTAAGTGAAAAAGTGAAGTGATATGTATACATTTTACAAAGATAAATATTCTATGGAGTTTATGTAATCAAATCCTAATAATTAAAAACAAAGAAGTTACAACCCATTTGGCGGTTGGGTTGGGTGATGTGGGGGCTTTACAATGTGGCCTATATCATCAAAGGGGGGCTTGAGAAAAAAGTTTGGAAATTACTGGCTTAGGGTGTAAGTATTGGGACAAGGCCTGAGAGTGTGACTCAAAATGAAGTTTAGATCACATTTATTCAGAAAACTATGAAATTCCAAAACGTTCACATACTTTTTCTTGCCACTGTATGTTTTGGATGACTGAGAATGTCCACAGACAGCTTTAAGCTTTTCCGAGAGGCAGAAAAAAAAAAAAAACAATACTGTCCATCAACAAAACAAAGGAGAAGAGTGGCACTCTGGCGTTTAAATGCATTATAAGCATTTGGGCCAACAGCACCATCTAGTGTGTTTCTTGAGAAAGGCTCTTTGGTGCAGTTTAAAATGACAACGCCAAACCCTTTCTGGACCATTGCTTTTTGCAGCGGCCGAACTGAATAGAGTGAATAGCCTCAGGGTACAGCAGTGTAGACCAGCCCCAACACTAAGCTTCATCAACAGAAAGATTGAAGTGCAACCTTGTAAGCACCTTCATTGTCATATAGATAAATTATTTCACAAAACACTCAGTAATAAATTCAGTGATTAAATGTTTATTTGTTTGGAAATGCTGATTAGCCATTAATTAGCCCGAGTAAATGTGAAGTGTGAGTTTTGATCTCCGTTGCTTATATTAACGCTGCCAATGTAGTCGCGCGCTGGGACAAAAAGGTTCATTTGCATCTGGTGAAAAGTGCAGCTGTGCTCCAACGACACCACTCATAAATACCATTCACAATTATCATAAACCTCACAGGCTTCTTTATGAAAACTGTTTGTCTGTTGTTATAAATTCAACCTTCCCTTCCGCCGTCGTCTGTGATCTCACCGCAGTCATTAGCTTCAGAACCTTTACTGTCAGCTGCATCTTATTCCCTCCACTCAATAATAATAAAAAAAAAGTCACTACTTTTTGTGCCGAGGAAGACATCAGGCACAGCTTGCCACTGAGGAGTTATGGCTTTATTATTTCTGCCCGAGCTGCTGTGTATTCTCCTCAGTAAATCACCCATTAGGCTAATTCACACTTCTTGATTACAGCAGAACACATACGCCTGCAGCAGCGCCTATTTTAAGGTTGGTGGCTTTCTTATTTTCATTATTTTTTTTTGGACTGAACAAGAACAAACGGAGAGAAAACACAGGCTGTCGTCAGGCGTTATGTTCTGTCGAAGAGCGCCATTGTGTGATCCATTTTTTTGTAAACTACCTGACACTTTTCACGCCAACAAGCACAAGGGCTTAGAAGTGAACCAAAAATATCATCTTTTGCACTGAATAGTACTGTTGCTACAGCCACACAGCAGTCGTCTACATTGGAGGCAGGTTTTGAAACGGAATAATTAAAGACTTAATATAATAAGCTGATCCAGGAGAAGACATTTTCATTTTATTTGATTTTCTTCCACTGGTCCAGTTGTTATAGGTCACAGGGCTGGAGCCAATACCAATAACTGTACAGCACAGTTTGTGAAAACAACAGAGGGCGTTGTTTGTGATTGGCTGAGGCCAGATGCTTCTGTGTGTCCTTTGGAAAGATTTCAGGGTAACCCCCAGAGACTTGTCCTTTTCCCTGCTGTTCCTCATGCACCCCAAAATAATAGGCCACCAGCACACCACAGTGCCAGTGTGAACGGTGGGAATCGTTTTTATAGTGTAAACACATTTATCCAACAAACACGACACAGCTGTTGTTAGTAGGGCTGGTATTAGAAAGAGAATATATTTATCAAATCTAACTATCAACGTTGCATTCTGTGTTTTAGTCTTGAATGATGTTCATGTATATTTTTTTTTTAAATACTTTAAATTACAAGTTTATTGTTAATTGTTATTAAAAACTGTTGAGCCACTAACTAACTTATACATTTGCTGGCAGCACAAAATAATGTAATGCTCTAAAAGGACAAATAGTCTGATGTGCAAAATATTCTGTCACATGGAATACCGTCATACTACTGCAACTAAGGTAGTTCTGTGGAATATCAATATTGCAGTGTTTGCTAAAATAATACATTTACACGATATTGTGCAGACTAAATGACAATTGTACAATAGCAACTGTTTTAGGCAGTTTATTTGGCAAATTATGATTACATGCAATTTACCTGTATTTGCCCGGAGACAAGGATGAGTATACACTCCTGTTACTTAATATAATTTAATGGCATTGACACAAGAAAGGAAAAAGAGGCTTGTATTTTTAAATCCATTCAGAAAGGTCACTGATAAGAGCTCTTTTTTTCTTACTCAGTTCCTACATTGATTTAGTCATTTCTAAAGATGTGTTCAAGTGAAAGAGAGAGTTTGAATGTTTGATAAAGTCCGCTGTCACAAATGTCATGTGACTGTTGGTCCTTGTTAATGTTTTAAAGGGGTCTCGGAGCATGTTTGGTGAGCACTAGGGTTTGTATGGCAGCATTCACTCTTATCCAAGTGAACCGCACTGACAGAGTGAACACACCCTCAGTATATAATGATAAATCATGACTGGCCTGTTTACACTTGACACAGCCGGCACATCAGATCAGGCAAATGTGTCTTTTGAAGAAATCTGATCAAGGCAAATCAGATGAATTCTTTTTTGGAAGTCAGTGTGAACAGACTTTTGTGATCCTAATAATAACAGTCTGAAGCACATGACTCTGAGCAGTCCTCAATTGAACAGTGTGCCGCACAGAAACAACAGTGTTGTCTGCGGCTGACTGGGCTCAGTCTGTGTTTGGCTAAGGCCAGATGCTCCAGTGTCCTTTTGAAAGATTTCAGGACACAGTAACCCCCAGAGTCCTCTTCTATTCCCCGCTGTTCATAGCACACCTTGAAATAATTGGCTGAAATGTCACAGTGAAAACATGAAGGGTATGTGCCTGCAAAAGACTCAACACATTTGATCCAAAATGCATCGTAGCACAGCTGTTAGAGTTGCTCTATCTATTTATTAGACATTATAAATTGCACTATCAGTATTGTAGTTTGCACAATGATAGATTTATAATGAATTATGCTGGCATTTGTTGTCAGGCATCTCACTTTCTTTTCTTTAAGACTCCTCCTCGACTCCATCAAAAACCAAAGCAAAATAAAGATGAATCTTTTGCTCATTTGTTGAAAAATGTTCATAGTGTGAATAAATCTCAACCAGGGGAACACAAAGCTGCCTTTTCTTTTTGAAAATCAGCCTGTGTTCATAAAGTTTAGGTTAGAAATGTTGAATTATTGAATAGGTGAGGGTCTTTGAATTCACAGAGCAGCGGCCAGGTCTAACATCTCTAAAAGCTGCAAATCTGCAACCAAATAAAAAAAAGACAAAAAGAAAAAAAAAAAGAGCTGAAAAAGAAGCACTCTCTGAGCACATTCATTTCTCAGGTCAGTACTTGACTTCCCACTGAGCGAGCACTTATCAAATATTCAAAAGTATACACCGGAAACAGACGAGTGGAAATTAAAGCTCTCACTTTTTTGTTCCTTAAGTGGGTTTAGAGGTGAAACAAATGGAAAGCCAAGTAGTTATTATGGGGATTCAAGCGTTCATTTACTGTTAACTCTAAACTAGAGCTTAACTTGGAAGCTTAGTTTTTCTCAAAGGCTTTGGCACATTTTTTTGAAAAAGTTCAACATTTGTCACAACAGGTCAATGGTTCATCAAACTCTTCATCTTTTTGTAGTTATTCATTAAAACTTTTTGTTGGTTTCAAAAAGCTATTTTCATACGGTAAACAGCTCATGTTTGACTTCATTTGTGATGTCTCTGACTCCATGTCTGATGATTTTATTCTTTCACCTCCAGGTGGAGTAAGTACAAAAATCTATGTATTTTTAAGGTTTTGAAAAACCTAAGCCTTTTTCCTCATAATGCTGGTTCAACACTTATTACAGATTTAGATTATTTTAATGATTTCACTGAGAGTTGTTTAGATCTTTAGAAAAATTTACTTTTCATAAATTAACTCTTTTGAAAACACCACAAAACAATGAACAATGAAGGCCACATTGTTCAGAGATTCGAGCGTTTGAGCTGATGTAAATGTAGTATATAATTTATTGGTCAAATAAACAAAGCCAAAATGCAAGACTTTTTCTGCAAAATAATTTATTTCAAGAGTAAAATAAATGATATGCTGGCCTGCCATACAAAAAGTGTAAGAAAGGGACAACGGCCGAACTGTAACTGCAAAGATATCAGTAGCTTTTCAAATGTGTCTAGAAATAAAGCCTCTGTGTTTAAACTGGACATGACCTGCCCTGTGTCTGTGGACTTCAGGATCACAGGCCGAGTCTGGAAATATTGACACAAACGCTGAGCGTTACAAACAACCTAATATGAATTGTCCCCAGTTCTTTCAGATACATTTATATAATCATCCTTCAAGTGCTAGCTAATAAAATGTTCTGGCTTGTTAAACAAATATCTTACTTAACACAAAAATATTATCTCTTATTCTTTTCCACAAGGTGCAAAAGTGAAGAGAGACACAAGTTATATTCTCATAAGAATAATCCCTTATTATTAAGACATATTAGGCTGAATAAACTGTAGATGAACCTGCATTTGGACACTAGACAGTTACAAGCACGGACGTATCAGAAATCAATTGCACATTTGCGAGACATGACTGTCTAGTATCAAAACAGTGTCTAGATCCAGCAAAGAACAGGACTGAACTGTGCATCAAGTTATTCCACTAGGAGTTCTGGCAGTTGAATTATTATCTAGGCCACTAAACACCACTACTCTTTGTAACAAACCTGCAGCAGAAAATCATCTATAAGTCTGTAAACACTTGGCAATTTTCTTGACGAGTACACGAGTGAGTGAAATATAAAAAGAACAGAAGACAGGAGACAGTGCACTGACTGGTAACACCGCTAACAGAATATGGCAACTAGAGTTTAATGTCCACTCACTAACGAGCCGGACAGTACGGCAGTTCTCTTCTACCACCAACGACACCGGAGTTCACCAGCATCACACCTCACTGAGACATAAACCGCTAAAATGGACCCTTACAAAAACATGTGGAGCACACAAACAGCTCCTGGACCTGAACGGGCCTTTAACTGATTGTCTTTATCAAAAACGCTTTATCCGTTCAGTTAAAGAAGAACATATTCAATAATAAATATTCTAATAGAATACACTTGGTTTTGTCAGACTATAAAACTGACTCCATGTTCTCGCAGTACTCGTGGTCCTCCAGGTTGTATATAAACTTTGTCCTGTCCACAAGGTTGGGGTCGTCCCCGAGCGACGGGTAGAACTCAGTGGGACTCAGGTAACCTTCGTGGCTTTTGATATACTTCCTGTAGTTCCTGCGTAGACAGTACCACGTGGTGGTGTAGAGCAGGAAGGCCACGCCCTTCAGGATGATGGCCAGGCTCACGTACAGTTGTCTGTACGACACGTTGTCGTATAACAGGCAGGCGCCTCTGTCGCCACAGTCTGTGCTCCAGAAGAGACAGGTGGAGTCAATCCCGGCGCCAAAGATGAGCGGAGGAGGGATGAAGCCTGAAATTCAAACAGAGATGAATTATAAAAGCTTTTCATAGCTGTATTTGAGTATCTTCACTTAAACTGTACAAAGACTTTGCTGCAGATTTAAAGGTGGCAAAGACATCAACATTATACTTTTCAGAAAGACACTTGAAATTATATTAATGCTATGGTATTGTGTCAGACATTCACATTTAGACAAATAGATGGAGCCATAACTTAATTTATCTAACAATTTAAATAAAACCCTTCACATCATTAAAACATTCAACACTGACAGTGCATGTGCTATTCTCATTAGGTTTTATAGTAGTCTAGAATTTGAATGCTCTTCTGTATGCACTTATTTGATAAACCATGTGTCTAAAGAAGCTGATTTAATCTTTTTATAATATGTATATATTTGAAAAGGTTTCAGATTGATTGGAAATGTCTCATATGTCGAGTGTGGGTTAGGGACACATGCTACTGCAATTATTGGAGACTCAGAGATATTTCCAGTGGTTCTTACCCAGAAGCCGGAGCAAAAGGAACAGCACTCCCAGTGCGTATGATTTGAGTTCAGGGCTCACCGTCCTTAAGAGAAGGAAAAAAGATACCAATTAAAATGAAAGGGCTTTGAGCTGCAGTAACTGTTCTGCCAACCTCAGTTTCCCAGCCTGAATCAGTTCCTCGTGCTGATGCATAGTTGTGCTTATAGTTGACAGTTTTGGTACTAAGAAGCAGAACCCACCTGATAAGGATGATGACTGAGGGCGTCTGGGCCATGGCTCCGACCAGACTGCAGGCACAGATCACACAGAGGAAGATGAGGAAGACCTCCTGGCAGCCCGGTGTTGGACATTTCCCTGGAACCGCTGTGGCTGCTTCGCTCACCGCCGACACGCAGCCGCATCCGCTCAGGTTCTGTGGACAGGCCGTCACGAGAGATTTAGGATCAGAGGGAAACATGTGGGTCTTGCTCTGCAGAGATGAGAGCAATTTTCTGTGTGTGATGTGAATATAGAAGACAATAATATTCAATGCAGCACTATGTGTATGTACGGACTTGAGATTAGAAGTTAAACCTAAGACAGCTCTTGGTCATGAGGGATACTCCAATATTTAGCCAACAGTAAACCTGGAGAAGCAGACAGGGACAATAACACGGGCTTTGTGTTTACTTTTCTAACAAGTGACAAGTCTTTTAAAACTTACAAAAACTATAGAAAACTACTAAAGAATAGAACAGATCGAAAATGTATTTTCCCCAAAGGAAACTTTGTCTTAGACTCAGTGTTATCTTCAGCTGCCACAAAAAACATAAAAACATTAAACATAAAAACAATGACAAAACATTCAACACTTTAGACATAAAAAATAGAAATATGGAGTAAAAAATATGAAGCAGGTGCAGTTGTTAGGGTAAAGTGCTCAAGTGCTTGTTTGTTAAAATGTTTCAGAGTTTGGAGGCCGGGACAAATGACTTCTTTAAACGGTACCTCAATGTGGCCTGTATCTGAACTTTAGTTTTTTCATTTCTCAACTACATACTGGGTTTTGTGTAAATTAAATTCCCTCAGGTAGTTTAGTGTTTTAGTCTCTGTGGAGTTGCACCTGTCTGCTTCTCCAAACTGGGAGTGTGCCAGCTCCTACTGTATGGTATAAATTAGACCCAAAAATATCTAAAAGGACCAAATTCTAGACTATCCCTTTTCTATGGTCTTGGAGTCAAACTCATTTTCACTCACACTTGTGTTAGTTTTGGACCTAAAGGGCTCCAGATTTGAAATAAAGAATGGCCAAGTCCACAACTCGTTTGTTTGTCCACATAATAAACTAGGACCACTTCCCATGTACTGTATGTCTTGACTAGTACAACATTATTTGTGAAACGTGTAATGACAATGAATATAAAAGAATCTAATGTTATAATCCTCAAGTGACAGGAGACAGACCTGAGCCGTGTCTGATGGTCTCTGTGCTCGTTCTGAGCCGGTGCAGCCAGCGAAGCAGGACGACAGGTAGGTGACGCCGTTCGAGCCGCACACTGGGCTGATGGACGATGTGAAGCAGTTGCAGTGAGAGATGCACGGGGCCTCGGGTTTCTCTCCGACTCGCAGTGACCTGGAAACGACACCAACATGTGAGTATCCACCTGTAAACGCTACACTCAGTACACCAAGTTAGCCCTTTTGCTGGTACTTTATTATTTTTTGGCTTTATTTGTATGAGCCAGTGGGTCATTGGAAAGTGGGGCACATCTCCATGGAATTGACGCTGCTGAGCTAACCTGCGCTAGATCAGGTTGAACCAGGACTCACTGGAAAGAAAGTGGATGCTAACAGATCAGCTGGAAGGAAAAAGACAAACTGTAATTTAAATAAACGATGTCGAAATGATCAGTGGAAAGAGAGCGATGTGAAAAACGTGTGTAACTTCCAGATTTATAGACCTGAAACAATGTTTTTCTAATAAGTTGTATGGAGTTTGACATTTATTACAGATTTAGGTCAACTATTTCCAGCTCATGGTATAATAAAAAAAAAAAAGTGAGGAAGATGACGTCAAACAATAGCACACATCTTTTTTGATAAAGAAAGCAGCTCTTAAATACTATTATCCACATAAACCATCTGCATTTATAAGTAATGGACTCAATCTATATTCATGAAGTCTGTGTCGCTCAGAGGAAAATAAAGCCACTTTATGAATAGGAAATCTTTTTATAGCCTCGACGAGATGACAATGAACAGAAATGAAGATCCCTGTGCTCCAATGAGAGGCACTAATATTAGAAGAGAGCGTGGCATTAGACAAACTATTTGACTCTGTATGAAACGCAAATGATATACTGCTCAGTGTGTACCACAAAATTTTATACAATGCACCTTTAAATATACATCTCTTTTTTGATTTGTCTTACTCGTTGCCGTAAGGGATTGTGACTCCAGCCACAGGCCCCGTGTCACAGCCCAGGAACAGGAAGGACACGTAGCAGGCAGTGGAGATCAGGTTGACCAACATGGCCATCCGGATGGCTCCCAGTGCCGACAGGTTGAGCTTTTTCACCAGCAGGCCGCCCATGAAGATGCCCAGGCACGCACAGGGAATGGCAGTCATACCTGAGGGACAACACATGTCTGCTCAGTAACACTGCTCAGTGAGAGGTCACTTTAAAGCAATGTGTTCTGATACAGACCTAGAAGCTGATTCGCTGAGGTGGTTGTGAGGTTAAACTGCTGCTCAAGGTATTTCCCCAGAAAGGCTGCAAAACCAGCCACAACAGCGATCTCCATACAGGCTGCCAGGATGATGCAGGTGAAGACAGGGTTAGACAGCAGGTGCTTGGTCACCTTAGGGATCACTGGAGCAGAGGATGAATATACAGGACAGGATTAATGCTGATCACTTTGTCTGAATTCACTAACAATATACATTATGATGTTGTTTAAAAACTTCAAGGCACTACTTTCTTTTTTCAAGGAAAAAATATATGACCCAACTCCCCGGTCTGGTTTAGTGTTATTTGGTCTTTTTATAATAGATAATCCATTTTTTGTGTTAGCATTATTGTTTTGACAAAATATTATTATTTTAAACATTTTTTTTATTTTGTTTAATTTCTCTTTAATGCATTTTTGTTACTTTTGCCAAGGTTATTAGTCCTAATAACGGTTCTTTTTTTCTATATTGTCCTTCATTAGTGTTTCTTCAAATCTTACAAAAAAAAGCATGTTTTTCAGTTTTTCAACGGAAAATTTTGAGGTGACCAGAATACATTTTTTTGCAATCCACTTTTGAGTGGGTGCTTTAGGGCAAAGTATGTTGAATTGCCAAATGAGTTTTGTGCTCCATACTTTCCTGTAGTGCTCATTAGTGAGTTAAGTAAACTTCAGTTTTTTTATTACCTCTCCACAGGTCACATACACATTGTATTTACCATCACCAGTCATCTTAATTAAATACAAAATGCCAATAAATTCTCAAATATAGCTTTAGCTAATGCACCTGACTAATAATTAAGCAATAAATATTGTACTAACAGCAATTTGCAATAGGCAAACTAATAGAAATTAGACTGCATTTGAGTCAGATATAGCTGATACTTTATAATTATAAAGTTACTTTTAATGTAGACAAGATAGATATAGAATTGACAATCCTCATCCTGATTGAGGATGAGGATTGTCAATTCTATATCTATCTTGTCTGCTCTTCGTCAGATTAGAACACTGTCACCCTATTTTACTATAAAAAGCTAGATTTAAATCTACACAGTAATATGGGTCTAAATATTTATATTTGAATCATAGTAATGTCATTTTTTCTTCCAGATGAAAACCTCGCAGCGCTGGGCGTTGTAGCTCACCCTTGAGTTGCTGACAGCAGGTGGCGTTGTTGGCAGGCTCCAGGCTGCGCACAGCTCCGTTGCTGGGCTTTGGAGTCTCACAGTCTGGGCTGACAGGAGGAGGAAGCATGGTTTCAGCCGTCTCCTCTCCCTCTTTTGTCGGGAGCGACTGAGGGAAGCCGAACATCGGGAGAGCCGAGCAGAAGAGTAAGGCACCGCAGAGCAGGAAGCCCGCCCACCAGGCTCCGATCCAGCCCGGGTCTTCAGGAGAGATGCTCAGTGTACCTGAGGACACGCTGCAGTCAGTGGGACCAGTACATGCACATGTGTGAAGAAGAGTGGAGTGTACTCACTGGTGTCGATGAAGATGGCATCAACATAGAACTTAGTGCAAACAGAGCCGAGGATAAAACCGCACGCAGGACCGAAGACCAGCGTAGAAAAGAGGATTCCTGCAAAGACAACAAGTTTAACTCAAGTGAACAGAAAAACAACATTATTATAAATCTTTTTTGACACATTCTTAAATATGAACAAAATGGAGATCACAGAGTCCCCAATAGTTTTCAGAAAATGACCAGGACACATTTAGGGCACTCTATGACTTTCTTCAGTAGTGATCATATAAACTATAGTCGACCCAGTTTTATTGCACATGGACCTTAACTCTGTGCTTTGGTTTAAACTCAAACACACGACCTACAGCGACCTCAGAGGGTTGATGCTGTAAGGTTTGTTGAATGCCAGGTGAGTTTTAAGGAAAATACATACTCACTTTTACACATGCAAAAAGTAATGATAGAGATACCAGTGAACAGTTATAACAAACAAACCATTAAGCATTTTGAGAAGGAGGAAGAAGATTTTTTTTTTATTAAAAAAGATATATTGATAGATGTTTACAAGAATTAACTAGTCATGGTCTTTGCTGTCTTGAATTCTTTTTTGGCAAGTAATATTGCTTGAATGGGTTTTTAGTGTTGGTCCTTCCAGGAGATATTTTCTCTTTTTCCTCTTTCAAAACACTGAAACAATTTACACATAGAACCTTCATTTAATCGCATGACTAGGACAGACAACCCTTCACTTTCACATTCATTTATTTTCAGCTATAGGTTATTTAGCTGGATTGTATAAATGGTGGTAAATCCAAGACAAGACCTTGTCCAGATCTGTCTCAAGACAGTCTAGAGTACCCAAAACTAGAATTGTAAGAATTTTAGTCCGTGCTGAGGGGCTGCGAGCAGAGACAGATTTTTGGACAGTGACTCAGACCAGAGATAATGAAGACTCAATTTAAGAATCACATTTGTCATTTCACAGCGTGTCCTGTGAGCTGTGGTATTATTAGACTGCAACATGGCAACAGACTGGACTTTGTTCTGAGTTTGATTGGAGCTTTTGTGAGCAGCCGTGGCAAAGACGGCTTCAGATCACTATCAAAAAATCTAAATGAAATCAAGTCCATTTCCTCTGCCGGTTGATGCTGGAGTGTGGCCTGAACATGGCAGCTATCAGCCCTGCATCTCCAGCTGGCCTGAGAGATGCGGCCGCAACGCCAGGAGCAGTCACTTGTGGAAACTGTGAGTAAGCCCTGGTAGTGCTCAGTGTCTGCGCGCTCTGCTTCCTGTCCTGGCCACCCACGTACAGCAGGGAGTCAATGTGTTCATAATTCACTTAAAAGGCTCCTCTGCACAAAAAAAACGTACAGGGCTCTCACTCTTAGAGAAATCATTTTACAGGATATTTCTAGGACAACGCATTTTCTCATTAAAAGGACATAGCAACAGAGAGTTTTATTGTCTCAGTTTTAAATAGGCAGGATTCATGTTTAGCCAGCAGCTAGAATTATTCCAACTATTCTTTTCTGTTTTACTCAACAAACTACAGTGGCCTCAGAGTCAAACTTTAGGTTCTCAATTCACACAAAAGGCCTGCATGCGATGTTAGTTTATAGTTTATCTGAAGACAGTTGGGGCCGAAGTTTATGCAATCCATTTTTTTGACGTTAAAGTTACTATTAGTGCCAAAGTTTTTTTCCAAGTCATTTGGTAATTTTTGTCAATTTCTTGAATTGCTGGAAAACTCCTCTCCAAAGTTAAGAGAGAGCCTTGAAGTTATGGTTGTGTGCTACTAAAAAAAAAGAATGTGGTATAAAATGACAAAATAAATAAATAAATAAATAAAATAAAATAAAATAAAATCAGGCTTTTAGCCACTTCTCAAACTTAAGTCAATGTTGTGTTTTTACTTGAATTTATGTTTTAAGGGTTCTCCTGTTCTGCAGTTTTGAGTGTTTGTTATTACTGGGCAACAATTAAAACTTTTTATCGCATTGTTATGTGCAAAGTTAAAAATCTATATGAACAAAAATACATAACAATTGGTTTGCAAATAAGGTCAAAATTTAACGGCAGTATTCTTTTTACACAGCAGCAGTTAAAATATTTATTTTCAATCTCAACTTAAACATTAAGGTAATCAAATGAAATATAAAACCAAAGCTCAGAGTCCAGAGCCATCATCCGAGCACCTTCTAAACAACAGTAAGTTCACATTTATAATTCTGTTTTTTTGTGTACCAGCAGAAACCAATTTACCAACTTGGGGCTGTCTGTAATGGCTCCATATTATTTTAATACATAAGATGAATAATTAAATTTACCTTCCTCCTGCTCACTGCTCGCGTTTCTGTTTTTTTCATATTTGTTGGTTAGTTTAGTAAATATCTAGGTTATTAAACAGTTATTTAATCTAAATTACAGATTTCTAGTCCAGCCTTATGTTTGCCTGCTAAGTTTGTAAAGCCTAAATCACAAAATAACACAATGCTTTGGTGGGTGTGTGTCACAGTGGTTTACAATGTTAGTTAATAGGAAGGATGTTGCATGTGTTACTGCTCAGAGCTCAGTTTACAGATCATGTCGCTCTGCTCTTCTGACCTACACTCATTTATGAGCCTACTTAAAATTTTGTTGTAAATGGCTCATAACCCAAAAAAGGAATGCAGCTTTCTTGATGACAAGCGCAGAACAAAATTAAGCTCAAACTGCCCCAGGTGAGCAGCCAGGTTCTGTGAGAGGGAAAGGTGAGGGGCTGAGAGCGCATGCACAGACGGAGACCAGAGAAACAGAGACTCTCTGATCGGTCTCTGTTTTTTTAAAGGAAGGTTATTAACTTATGCATGTTTAATACGTTTGGATAAATCCAGGACAGTTCTTAGAGCACTGCAGCTGTCTTAGGCCCGCTCCTACTGTGATAGTGCACAATAAAATAATGGTCTGCGTTAGGTATTTTAATGCATTAACACTTGCCCTGTCCTAGATTTTGTGCTTTAAATTAGGGCTGTGCCACATCATATTGCTCACAATAAATCCTGCATAATTTATTGTCATCTCACAGTATCAACGATATCACACACAGATGACAGCAGCAAGTCTTAAAAGTCAAGCTGCGCTCCACATCTTTCTCTCACAAACGATGTCTGCTTTAGTGAATTCAAAAAGAAAAGGAACTTCCCTCTGAGCTTTAGGTCCTTTGGCTTCATTTACTACTAACCTTCTGCGTCGGCGACAGAGAGGCTGTCAGCAAAAGCTAAACTCTATGAAACACTGCGATCTTCCTGTGTATCTCTGTCTGAGTTAGGTTTTACTATTTCACAACACAAGCACGACTCCAACGCTCTTGTTTTATCTGCTATTTAAAACTTATTATAGATCAAAAGATAAAATATACAAAGAAACTGTATCCAAAGTGCATCCATTTGAATCACCCTGTCATTATATGAAGGCTGTAAGAACAGCGGTTTTCTATTTGCTGTTTTTTGTTTAGTTCTTTGAGGCAATTGTCATTGTGATACTGGGCTATATAAATCAATTTAAATTGGATTAATCTCACACTATAAATTTTTTAGCCTTTATTATTAGAAAGGAGAGTAGACAGTCAGGAAACGGGGTGAGAGAGAGGGGATTGACATTGGGCCTGTCACAATAATTACTATATCGACTTATTGTTTTGATGGACAAAACATGTTTTTGGCTCGATAAATGACAATAAACGTGCCTATATAAAGCTAAAGCATGTACAGTGGGAATCGAAAGTTTGGGCACCCCAGGTAAAAATAATTTTTTAATGTGCATAAAGAACTCAAGAAAAGATGGAAAAATCTCCAAAAGGCATCAAATGACAGATTAGACATCCTTATAATAAGTCAAAAATGTTTTATTTCCATCATTTCCACTTTTAAAATAACAGAAAACAAAAAAATGGTGTCTGCAAAAGTTTGGGCACCCTGCAGAGTTAATACCTTGTACTGCCCCCTTTGGCAAGCTAAGACCTGATAGTCCTGGATAGACCTGATAGACCTGATAAGACCTGATAGATAGATATGCCCAGACTCATCTGACCTTGCCCCAACAATCAGCACCATGGGTTATTCTAAGCAGTTGTCTAGAAAACTGAAACTGAAAATAGTTGACGCTCACAAAGCAGGAGAAGTCTATAAAAAAGATAGCAAAGCGTTTTCAGATGCCAATATCCTCTGTTCGGAATGTAATTAAGAAATGGCAGTCATCAGGAACAGTGGAAGTTAAAGCAAGGTCTGGAAGACCAAGAAAAATATCAGTCAGAACGGCTCGCAGCATTGTGAGAAAAGTAAGTCAAACCCATGTTTGACTGCACGATCCCTCCAGAAAGATCTGGCAGACACTGGAGTTGTGGTACACTATTCCACTATAAACAGATACTTGTACAAATATAGACTTCATGAAAGACTCATCAGAAGAAAACCTCTTCTACGTCCTCAACACAAAAATCAGCATTTGAAGTTTGGAAATGAACATATAGACAAGCCTGATGCATTTTGGAAACAAGTTCTGTGGACCGATAAGAACTTTTTGGCCAGAATGAGCAAAGGTATGTTTGGAGACGAAAGGGCACAGAATTTAATGAAAAGAACCTCTGTCCAGGGTTGTATTGCAGCCAGTGGCACAGGGAACATTTCACGAGTAGAAGGAAAAATTTATTCAATAAAATTTCAGCATTTTTTGGATGCTAACTTGATGCTAACTTGATGCCATTTGTGAAAAAGTTAAAGAGTTAAAGAGAGGATGGCTTCTACAAATGGATAATGATCCTAAACACACCTCAAAATCCACGGTGGATTACATCAAGAGGCATAAACTAAAGGTTTTGCCAGGGCCTTCACAATCTCCTGACCTCAACATAATTGAAAATCTATGGATATACCTTAAAAGAGCAGTGACAGACAGCCCAGAAATCTCAAAGAACTGGAAGAATGGGCAAAGATACCTCAAACAAGAATTGAAAGACTCTTGGCTAGCTACAAAAAGCATTTACAAGCTGTGATACTTGCCAAAGGGGGCAGTACAAGATATTAACTCTGCAGGGTGCCCAAACTTTCGATCCCCACTGTATATTTTTTGCCTTTATTATTAGAAAGGAGAGTAGACAGTCAGGAAACGGGGTGAGAGAGAGGGGATTGACACTGGGCCTGTCACAATAATTACTATATTAACTTATTGTTTGATGGACAAATGTTTTTGGCTCGATAAATGACAATAAATGTGCCTATATAAAGCTAAATCATGTATGTTAAATACGGACAATGCTCTGTGAGCAGCGTTGACAGTGAGCAGTCTCCAGACTCAGTAAAGCCCAAGTCTCTGTAAAGAGACTTTAGCACCGCTCTGTCCCGGACCTTAAACACATCTGCATGTTTAAGTCTTTTCTTAAATAAGCATCTCGTATACGTCCAATGCCGGCCAAACATCTGCTACTACTACTGTTTGCTGCAACTCTACATTTCCTGTAATTGTTTTTAAAATAAATGGCATGAAATTTGACTGCAGTTGAAACCATTTTATTGAGCTACACAACTTTACCACTAGAGTTGGATATAAAAGGCATAAAAGGAATAAACAAAACCTTCCAGATTACATTTTTTTTTAATAAATCAGAAATGATTTGAGTAGGCCTTGTGTTGGTCTTTAGTGTAGGGCTCTGCCTGACACACTTTCAGAAGGCTCATCTAAATAACAAAGGTCCTGATCAAAGGCTGGTCTATGCATTCATTTTAAATGTATATCATTAGACATTGTATTGGTATTTTTAAAGTATTAGATTTATTAGATTTATTTAAGAACAGAACTCAATAATCTACAAGAGGGTTGTCATATTAAAAGAATCATGATGATGGTCATGAACTATAAGCAGCTTTCTTTGACATTACAAACTTTTCCTGATCATTCAGTTGAATGTGATGCTCAGAAGCAGTGTTATTTATTGTTCCGTGAAGACTGATTATTTTTATTTATTTTATTTTTTTTACAGTTTAAATGTATATTTTTATACAGTCAAAGATCATTAAAGTTATATTTAAATACTTCAGACATACTTTTTTAAGCTTATTGCATTCAAACATTGCATTGTACCAAAAAAGGAAATGGTCTGCTCAATAATATTATTTAACAAGTTTTTAAAGGCAATATATAGTCCTTTAAAAATATTTTATTGTGACAGGCCTACCGGAGCAGTCTCCAAGGTAGATGGTATGCACTCTACCAGGTGAGCCATTCAGAACCTCCACATCAAACTTCTTTATTCATCGCCCCTACTTTATATGGTGTACTGGGTTAGCGCTTTAAAGTAGAACTGGATTAATCACTAAATTCCAATGGGATCAAGGGCTGGACTCATTATGAAGCACATTTGCCTGTGGTAGTGCAAATGAAGCCTGCACACTCTCTGTTTTGAGTATTTCCTTAGAAACAAAGTGTTGTCAGCTCATAACAACAACAGCACAATTGCTTTCACCACAGGAAACCTCGAGGAGGAAACTCAGTTAGTGAAATACGCTCCTGAAAGCAACGACAGTGTAGCACACAAGGCCACAACCACTGAGAGGCTAAATGTTTCCACTGAGATCAGGATCTCACTGCTGCGTTCAGAAACACTTGATAGCATCATCTGACAGTGTTAGCCTTACGATAACAAATCTGGATAATCTGGAAGGAGCAGTGTGTAGTTATCTGCTGCATCTGGTCTCAACATGATAAAAATAATTTACATTTACAAACCCTTAAATGTGACAGAGAAAATCATAGGATGTGAAATTTTAGATATTAACATTAGCATATTACCTTTTTTATTATGATTTCTGGAAATCATCTCACAACCCACTGTCCCACTTTGGAAACCCCTGACCTATACCACAGTTACTGAGAGTCTAATTTGACCGTACCGCTACAGAAAATACTGACTGACCTATTCCATTTTGTTCAAGTGTAGACTAGGTGTTCGGTTTGACCACAACACACTGACACACTAGCCTTATTTCTGTCATTACCAATCAACTGTAGCTGTGTTGCAAACATTAAAATAAGAACCGAGTTAGACTCTGCTCTGAGCTCACAGATAAAAACACAACAGGGTGAGTACAAGCTGAAAGGGCCATGTGCTGCTTTTCCTGACAGGATTAAGCATGAAAAAAGAAAAAGCCAGAGTTAAAGTACATTAAATCTCCATGAAGGACAAAACATGAGCATGGTATTATAACACACAGTGCTAAATCCCTTTTCCCCTCCAGCGCTCCTGCTACAAGATAAAGCACAACACAAACTAATTTGTTCATCTTGTAGTTTGCCTCAGCCTTTGAGTAACTGCAGGGTTAGGTGAAGAATATGACAGTAATTCATTAACAAAGCTAAACTAGAGCTTTGTTTAGAGACTGGACAAGTTATCCATCTATATGAAATAATACCATAACTTATGCACTTGCTTTGATGTTGCTTACACAATGCGTTAAAAACAACTATGATTGCAAAATAAGTGCAAGCACAAATCTGCATCTTTGTTGATCCCAAATAGAGATTAAAGTATGATAAAAAAAAAAACAGTCTGAACGGCACTTTCAAGATTAACAAGCACTCAGGTAAGGCACATTTGATGGCATTCAACATAGACACAACAAACTCATTTAGCTTAAGGCTTTATAAATCCCTCTGCCCAGAAAGTAACTGCCTTCATACAGTCAAACGAAGAGATTATAGACCAACAGTGTGAAGTTAAAATGTGAATTAATTGAAATGTCACATGCATCAGGCCTTGACCATCCTTGGCTCATTTCCCGGGCTTTACTGTACAAAAGGAAATTCCTCCTCCTCCTATTTCCCAGTGAGGTATAATCCTGCTCAAGTTGGCTTGGTAATCCCCTGAGTTAAATAAGAGCAGAGGGACGCTGCGGTGTGGGTGGCCAAACAGCTTGAGCCATTTCCATCAAAGTCTTGAGGAAACTTTAAATCACAAAAAGTTTGGTGCATGCTCTTCATTTAACTCACACATTTCATCCTTTTAAACAAAGAGCTGTCTAGGTCTTAAAATTACAAAGCCAAAAATGTGTACCAAAGTTAAGCCTAGACAAACATAAGGAAAAGCTGAGACAAACAAAAAAACATAGACTTAAACCATCTTTCATTAAAAATAAAAATGAATAAACAGATTGCTGTGTCATACAGAATCTGTTTCTAGACCAGACCAGACCATGTTTTTTTCCTTTTTTAATATATTAATTATTTTATTATGGTAATAACTGTAGTATATTAAAGATAAATCTGTTGCTATTTCTATCTGAAGAGGACACACATCATCTTTTGGGCTGTATTTAGTTGGGCTAACGTTGGTCTCTATGTTCAGCGATGTCTTATTAATGTGCCCCTGAACGCCTCCTTCATTGATTTGGTCGCACAGCAGTCTCATCTAAAGCCACACTTAAGTTACTGTACTCATCCTCTCCGTCCTTCCCTGGGAGTGGACAAAGTCTGCATGATTATGGAAACTTTTCCTTTAGTTGCTTTGGTTTTGGTCCATTCATTAGGCCACATCAACAAGTGACTGAAACTTTAACCAAGGCCAATCCATGATACAGCAGCTTCTTTGTTTTGAATCTGCCTCGGCCTGAATTGTCCCATTCAGTCATTACTGCACATTCAGAGAGGTTTCTGCCTCAGAGTTAGTCCTGTTTGGCTCAGAACAATTTGATGCAACACTGTACACATTATATTAAAAATAATCTCATGCTTATTCAGGACAGACATTAAATCTGTTAACTGTAATTTTAACAAGCTTTCAAAACAAAAGTCAGCTCTTCCTTCTCTATTAGACTTCAGGCCGTAACTGCCTCGAGGCATTTTTAAAGACAAAGAGAGAAAATACAGTTGTGCTCATAAGTTTACATACCCTGGAATAATTTGGGCATTTTTTTTAGAGAATATGAATGAGAACATAAAGACTTTATTACTCATAGTAGGATGAAGCCATTTATTTGTTTAACAGTAAATTTGTGTTCTCAGTCATATTCTCTGAAAAATAGCCAAAAAATAAAAAATCTAATTCTGCCAGGATATGTAAAGTTCTGAGCACAATTGTAAATTCACTTGCTGGGTGTCCACTGATGTGAGCTAGCATCACAAAGACAGGAACACAAAATATGTACCGCCAAAAGTCTCTCACCGCACCTAACAACCGCCCTGGGCTTCCTGGCAACAGGTTTCCTCCACTCAAGTTGTGCAAGAGTGGAACATGTTTGTTGGGCAAATAGGCGATGTCAATCTTCCAAATGCAATAATAACTGTTAAGAAGTCATTTTTAATTTTAGTGTACTTCTTTCTGGCTCATTAACTCTATCTGTTTTGTTGGCAAATGCTTAAAAAGAATTGTGTGAAACCCTTTACCAACAGCAGGGCCAGAAATGCTCTGTGCCATTTGCATTGTCATTTGTGCAGTGTGAACTCTGATCTTAATCTTTCAAATGCATCTTTTATTGTGGTTTCAGTTTTAACCAGTCAGTGGGTTAATTCCTGCTGTGCCTGACACACACTCAAGCTACTCTCATCTACTCAAACTACTTGATGAACAGCCTTCAGGTTTAGCAGCCTGGCCAGCCAGACTCCTCACTGATCTGGAAAAGCTCAATACCAGCTCGTTTTCCTTAACGCGGGGCAAAGCTACTCAGGGGCCAACCAATCAGAATTGCAACAGACAAAAATCTACAAAAAAGTAAAGAAACAAACATGGCGTGCAAAAACATCTTTAACAAAGAACGTTCTTAGTGCTGTCTGCTGTTGAGGTTTTAAACACATAATGTTGTCTTGATTATTTAAAAACTGATTGGAGAGTACAGGCGAATGTTCAAAACATTTTAACTCTTCTGAACAAGGGACGGGTCGCCTAAGTGGGACGTAAGGCAACACTCCAGAGGCATTCAAATGTGATTGGTTGGTACAGAACATATCTGAGGAACTGACCGGCGTACGGAGCTTTGACAGACTGAGTTCCTGTAAAAAGGACAGAGAGCTCACGTCATGCTGTGCCAGGCTATAGGTTAAGTGCAAACTCGGAGTGCAATAACAGCCTTGACACTCAAAATGTAACTAATATAGTGATAACACTTTATAGTCAGATCTGAAATATAAAAATAAAATACAAATATTATATCAAACAAAAAATTTCTAGCTCTGGGTTCAGTGCCCGTTATGATCCCGTGGTTATCCTGCAATTAAAACATATAGCACCGAAATAACCTCCTTCTCTGCATTATCAGTAGCAGTCACTTTTTTAAAACTATTTTTTAATTACATGCATTACAAAAATGCAAACTCTCGGTTTAAAGTTAAAGTTCCTAAAATTTTTGCATTTTTCAAAAACAAACCTTATTGAACAGTGGAATACTGCAAGGAAAGGAAGACAGTATTGGTTGGTTTATTATAAGTTTCATAACCATAAACACTTAAAAGACACACGGAAAAGTGACTGTTCATGCTGCCACGAAAATGATCCATGTAAAAAAATGTTTTAGGTTCAGGCTCACATTCACGAACATTTTTATAAACAGATTTGTTTATGTCTCGCTTTACACAAAAATCTTAGTCCAGATGAGAGCGTTTGGTAAAATACTGTATCTCTGGCCACACTGCTCCACTACAAACGCATAAAGCACTTCTCACTCAGATGTTGTCACCGCTACCGTGGATAAACACAACAGTCATAACGTCTGTTTTGTCCGTCTACTCGGGGTCCCACGGGTTCAGCATTCACCTGACCCACAGATTATACTTTATTAGGATTTATCTTAATTTTAAAAAAAATTAACAATCGCAAAGTGAAAGAAAAAAATATTTTTTTCTTTGCTTTTTAAACATACACTGCACTACGTAGTGCAGTCATGGATTCACGTCTTAATGTGTTTAATCAGCAACAATGGCTAGCAGACGAGAGGAGAATAAATCATATGTATGATCGCAGAGTAGGGCTGCAACAACTAATCAAATTAATATATAATATTTGATTATTAAAATAATTGTCAACTAATTTAATAATCAATTAATTGCTATCTGGGGTATTCATAGACTCTGAAACCTGCCATGTGCTGAGTGAAGAGGGTTTTATTACAAAGACAGCAGTAAATCTTCAGAAACAATAAAAGAGATGTACATTTTGTGTTTTTAATGAAAATGCATCTTTATGTGTATATCTGTTCTATCCACAAGTACGAAAAATATTCGTCAGATTGATCGATTATAGAAATAATCGTTAGTTGCAGCTGGTAAATCTAAAAACTTCACATGATAAAGTTGTACCTATTTTTTAAAAAAATCAATAATCTGTCACACATTCTTGTCCAGTATCTGTCTGTTAGTTTGGGAGAAGAATCTATTACTGTATAATTCTCTCACAAGTTGGCATATACTGTACATCATAACAGACAGTAATCATAAGCATCTTTTGCAAAAAGGGGGTCAAATTAAGTCATTTTCAGGAATTTACAGCAGAATCTTGTTCAGTATGTCTGTGACTAAGTGCAAGAAGTTTCTCCCCTTTTTTGCTGATCCAAAAAAATTATCCGATTGTGACTCAAAAACCGTTATGTGATCTGTTCCACATTTCTACTGCATCAAGAGTTTTTAAAAATCTTCACTATGGAAGGAAGATCTATTTTGCGGTCTGAAAACCGTTTGCGTGTGGACGGAAAGCAGAAACGCATTTATAAAAATAAATTTGTAGCTTTTACCCAACACTAAATAAATCGGCAATCAGAGTCTAAACCAGGGCCATATTAAACCATAACGTAATTGTCAGTCTGCAACCATTTTTTTTATGTTCATGCCACTAGAGGAAGTCCAGCTGCGTAACAGCAGAAAGTCGTTATTTTGGTAACGCGTCTGTGGTCTGTGGCCTTAGTTTAACATCCCCTTTCTCACACCCATCCACACTCTTGTTTTCTCATGTTCAGGATCGATTCTGCTCCTCAACTCGTTGTATAAAACTGTCCTTCAGAGTTGAAATCATTTTCCATTTTCCTCTGCCACATCTGATCTCAATTTCACAGTTCTGTGTCTTCAGGCCTTTTGAAGGAAATGACCGAATTCTTATCCGATATTTTTCAAAGAGCTACTCCTCTCTTTGGTCGACAGTACACTCTAATCCTGCAGACGCTGCTCACAGGCTGAATGACATTTGGTCAGTTTCTGAGGTGTGAACCTGTTAACAATAGCTCAGAAATAGAACAATCATTATGAAAAATGTTGTTGGTACAGTAAGTGTTATATTCAAAACCACAGAAACTGGGACCAAGACCTGAGAGTACTGAGACCAAGACAAAAGTCAGACAGGACCAAGACCTGTGTACTGTATAATACACTGGAAAAGATCGAAAAGAAACCTTTAAAAAAAACGTTATAATAACTAACACAATTCATCAACTGGGTCTTTTAAAGAGCTTTACAAAAATCACAGATTCGATTTAAAATAAAAAACAAACAAATTACAGACAAAAAAAATTAAAGAGTGCAGAAAAAAAAAAAACACTTTTAGTTGTCTTTACTGAATGTAGGCGGGGATAAAAAGATTTTTAATTTCCTGAACATTGTTAAAGTTGAGGCTATTCCAGATTTCTGCTGCTGAAACTTTAACACTACTTCACCCTGTTTAATTCTAACGCTGGGCATGAGCAGAAGCCTGTCCCAGATGTTCTCAGAGTCCGAGAAGGTTCATAAGGAACAAGCATTTCAGAAATATATTCTGCTAAACCATCAACAGACTTGTAAACCAGCAGTGCTGTTTTAAAGTCTATTCTCTGAGCAACAGGAAGCCAGTGCAGAGATTTTAAAACTGGACTGATGTAGTTGTACTTCCTGGTGTTAGTTAGAACCCGAGCAGCAGCGTTCTGAATAAACTGCAGCTGTCTTATCACATTTATAAACCAAACAAGTGCTAATAATTACCTAGACATATTTTTCAACAAGAAATGGGATGACACTGCAGCATCAATTCTAAAGATGGCAGCTCATTTATTTCTCTTCTTGCTCAAGAGTTGTGCTTTACTCTAGTTCAAGGCAATTAAAATCAAGTAGGCTGTCATGAACTATAATCCGTATTAATAGAGCTTAATTATTTGTTACATGTTTGTGTTTAATTAAAGGTGTACTGTATAAATATTGTACTGAACACAATAAAACAGAAAACTGTTTTCAGTATAATCACATCAAAATAAAAATCCAGAATATCTTTGAAAATTTGACATTTAAAAAGAGCCACCCAGAAATGAGCCATTTTTTCTATTACTTCCTGTTACTACAGAGAGGAAAAACTGAGCACTGTTAAAGGAGAAAGCACATTCATGTTTCTTTCTGAACACATTTTTGATGAAGCAATATCAGACAATTTACAAATTTTATTTTTAATAAAGGTTTAAATAAGGTTTGTTCTACCGTAGTTGTATACGTGCTCTCATAGTCTGCATTAGTTCTTGTTCCATTGTAAAGTAACTCAGAGAAACAGAAGTAAAAGCTGCACACTCTTGGACGAGGTATATTTTGTACAACAGATTAATGGCTGTAATCCATAAGGAAGTACTAAGAGCAGCTTTCAGGCAGGAACTGAACTTCTGGCTCACCTCAGCGGCTTTGGGTGTCCATGCCAAGAAACAACACAGACAGGAAGTGGGACTGGGTATTCGACCATTGTTCTTTTGTTTCAGTAAAACCATATCAAGCTGAGATTTTGGATTACCATCATGATGTTTGGTCTTAACTTCTTTCCAAATTCAAATGTGTGGTTCTAACTTATTGAAATACATTACAGCATATTATAATACAGTCGGTTTTGGCCTTTAATAACCCACAGGCATGACCTAAATAACCGGTCACAGCTTAAGTCTTGAGTCCCGTTCAAATGCCATTACATCATGATCATCCCGCTTCAACGTCTGCTTACGTCACATGATATGAAACGCCAGACTAGCTACGAGCACATGGCTGCTGATGTCAAAACAGTCTGGTTTAGATTTCAGACAACGGCGGATGAGTCAAGTCTTAGCTATGATTCTTTCACACCATATGATTGGTTTAAGGTTGATTTAAAACTAATAACATCCAACCCTGAAGGCAATTCCAGCGGGTCTCGACAGAACAGCGTTAAGCCAGGCTCTCAGCTGGTCACAACCTCAAATTGGAGGACCCCGTTGAGATCCTCAGTGTCTTGTATCAGAAGTCTATTTTTACAGCAGGCTGATATTAGTCTTGACCACTGACCATTTTAAAGCAATTTACAATAAAAAAATAACAGGCAGAATATATATATATATATATATATATATATATATATATATATATATTTTATTTATATAGCACAATTCATACACTGGGTAACTCAAAGTGCTTTACAGAAATAAAAGACAATTTACAAGATTTATATTTGGAAACATAAGAAAGATTAAAAGCATTATAAAAGAAGAAGAGTGCAGATAAAAAAAAACATTTTAAGTTGTGGTGTAGGCGGAGCTAAAAAGGAAGGTTTTTAACCTCCCCTTGAACATTGTTAAAGTTGAGGCTTGTTTTACTTCTTCTGGGAGGTTGTTTCAGGTTTTTGCTGCATGAAACTTAAACGCTGCTTCACCCTGTTTAGTTCTAACTCTGGGCACGAGAAGCCTGTCCCAGATGTTCTCAGAGTCCGAGGAGGCTCATAAGCTACTAGCATTTCAGAAATATATTCTGGTGCTAAACCATTTAGAGACTTGTAAACCAGCAGTGCAGTTTTAAAGTCTATTCTCTGAGCAACAGGAAGCCAGTGCAGAGATTTTAAAACTGGACTGATGTGGTTGTACTTCCTGGTGTTGGTTAGAACCCGAGCAGCAGCGTTCTGAATAAACTGCAGCTGTCTTAACCCTCGTTTTGAGAGACCAGTGAGCAGTTACAGTAATCTAACCTGCTGCAGATAAAAGCATGAATAAGTTTCTCTAAGTCTGGGTGAGACATTATCCCTTTGACTCTGGAAATGTTTTTAAGGTGATAAAATGCTGATGATGTAATTAACTTAATGTGACTCTGGAAATAATGAACAGATTTCTAACGTTTTAGATTTTAGAGAAAGAGACTCGAGGTGACTGCTGACCCTTTCTCTTTCTGTTTCCAAAGATGATTAGTTCAGTCTTGTTTCTGTTCAGTTGGAGAAGTATTTTATATATATATATATATATATATATATATATATATATATATATATATATATATATATATATATATATATATATATATAATATATATATATATATATATTATATATATATATTATATATATATATATATATATATATATATATATATATATATATATATATATATATATATATATATATATATATAATATATTATATATATATATATATATATATATAATATATATATTATATATATATCTGCCATTTAGTCAAAACTTTACCCCAAAAATTATTCTAATTCAGAAAGTTGATGACATATACTTCTAGAGAGAAATGTTGAAATGCTGTCTTAGAAAGTGATGCACAAAACTGTGCTTTTGAATAATTAAGGCACTGTGACGACCAGCTGCCACACCACATAACTCTGTGGGAGACAATAAAAAGAAAAATCACTTAAGAGGAACATGACGAGGCACGGGTAAAAGTGGGAGTTAACTACACAACGGACGAGAGCGAAACAGAGCGGTCTTTTCATCAAGATGATGTTTTTTTTATCTAAAAAAAATAAAAGACATCCTGTCCTTTTATAAGACCGAGTGAAGCTGATGTATTAAAGCAAAGAAAAGAAAACAGAATGTGGTTATATTAAGCGTGGGACTACTTCTAAATGAATATTAGATGCAGATAAGGACTGCTCAGAGAAAATAGAGTCAACAGTGGACAGTAAAAAATGTGCAGCCAGGTCTGTTTTAAGTTCACTTCGGGGACATTTGAGTCAGATTGTACGGTTTCTTCCCACTTACTACTGCACATTATAAGAGAACAGAAAAAAGTTTACGTTTCATGCTACACTAAGAATTTTTGAATTTGTCATGTTAAAGTCCCAGTTAAAGGGTATGGGATTTTATTTATGCATCTGTAGAAAAAAACAAAAACAAAAAAAAACAGTATTTTGTACAGGAATCATCTGTGAAAAAAAATTGTCCTCAAGATGTCATTTTATCTTTATTATCAAGGATTGTAATGTAGTATGTCCAGCTTCAGCACATAGAGTCTTTGAGAAGAAAAGGAAGCAACGTGATGTCAGAGCAAGAAGAAAGGGAAATTGGGTAATCAAAATGTTGTGACCAAATTATGTTTTTTTTTCAAAAAGTCCTGGTTTAGTCCTGATGTAAACCTGGATTTGTCTTGCTTTAGAGCCTTGTATGTCTTTATAAATTTGTATTTGGAACTTTGAAGATGTCAAACTGGGTTATAAAAATATTGCCTAACTATTTCATTCTTGCAATACTGATCTTCATTTTTTCATATGGCACGTTTATGTAATATGGTGCACCCTTACAATACTAAACATGAGAAAGGCCCATATCCAAACTAGACATCGTTTCCCAAATTGTGGGTTGGGACCGGCTAAATCTTATTTGGCCCGCTAGAGAATTTTTCTTTGAATTAGTTTTAAAAAACAGAAGCATGATGTTGATGGTTACTTTGCATTTAATTAAAATAGCTGCTTTTAAAACACAATTAAAACAGTAACACCAACAGAACAACTCTCAATAACTTACTATAATTTAAAACCAACAAAATTACCCTGAAAAAGGAGCAAAGCTATAGCAAGAAATAAATAAAAACCAACAACCGCAAGTATTTATTTATTTTTGTTTTTAAAACATAAGATCTTTGGGTCACAACTCATTTGGCATTTAGAAATATGGTTCCCCACAACAAAAATTTGCCAAACACTGAACTAGATAGACAAAGGTGTGTTTTTTGTCCAGCCCCCGTTGCCTTTAACTTGCAGGTCACTGACACCAGGCTACTTTAAGGCAGTACTTAGACGTAATCTTTGAGTCCACTTAATCTTTTGTTATCAGACCGTTCCAGGAAACAGTACAAGCCCTCATTAACCTACATGGAGTATTAGCCTGTTCTTAGCAAAAGGCCCATTTTAATTAGTGCCTCATATATATCTTATATCCACACCGGTAAATAAAGAGTGGGCGTTACACTAAACACACTTTAGGCCTATGATATTTGAACTGATGAAACAAAACTAAAAAGTTATGGCCACATTTTCAGCTTTTAGAAGAATACAGAAAGTGCAAAGCCAGCTGAGGAAAAACTCATATAAAGCTAGTTCAACTTTATTTTCTTTTGCTTAGTCCTGCAAGAAGTCACAGATGACTAGAGCCCAGCAACTTTGGGCATTCAGGCATTGTACACCCTGGACAATGGCCAGTTAGTTGCAGGGCTGACATTTACAGACAGATAATCATTCAGTCTCACATTCATTCACTAGGGAAATGTAACACAGGAAGGACATGCAGACTCCTCGCAGAAAAGACAGAGTTGGCCTACGATGTTCGAGTCCGCTGGGGTTGGAACTCATGACTCAAGCTGGGTTTTGAACTCATTTTAATCAAATTAAATCAACTTGAACAAGTGACACGTAGAAAAACGTGTACAAAAACACCTGCCGTTAGTAAGGTCACTCAGGTACATTAGCAGTATCGATATTTATGGATTTATTAGCAATATTAATTTCGTAAAAGGTGTAAAACTCTAGAAGCTAATAGTTAAGCTAGTCAGAACTGAAGGCACATGAACACTTGCCTGGCACAGCCTGATGTGAGCGCTGTATATTCTATTTACAGGAACTCAGTCTGGCGAAGCATCATAAACCAATAAATCCCTTCGACATTTTCCATACCAACCAATCACATTTGAATGCTGCTTGAGTGTTGCCTTGCGTCACACTTAGGCAACCCAAGTTGTTTGTTCAAAACAGTCAAGATGGCGCACGGGACTGCCGAGAGTTTGTTTGCCTCTGCTCTTCAATCAGTTGTAAATAATCAAGACACCATTACGTGTTTAAAGTCATTGGATTGACGCCATGTTGGATTGACGCGACAAACTGCATGTGCGCTACCTCTGTTTGTTTACTTGTTTGTAGTCAAATCTGAACCAGGACTAAACCAGTCTAAAATAGAATGAATTGTAGAAATGAACCAGGTCTTTAATTAGATGCCCCACAATGATTTGATTTAATGCTGTGTTTGGCCAGTTTGCCAGTTAAGGCCTGTATTAGGAGACTGCGTTCATTTATTTTGTTTTTTTTATCTGTAATATAAAGATGTGCTAATGTTCCATTTACCCAGAAATAAAAGCAAATGATGTGAAAGCACAGCCAAACTGTTTCTCACTGATATTACAGTAATGTGAGTTTTGGCTGCTGTTGCAATGAAATGAAATAAGCATTTATGCGCCACAGGATTACATAAACAAACTGGGCCTGATTTCAAACAAGGCACTGATGTGATGCTCGAGATTCAGAGGCCTGCCAGCTCTGTGACTCTGTGACCAGCGGGTCAGTGCCGGAGCCAAAGAGAAACAGAGACAGTGGGCAGAAGTTACCGTAACTGATGATCATCCCGCCCAGCAACAGTCATCTGTTTGTAATCCCACCTCAGATGTTTGCTCAGGGCTCAGGCAGACTACACACTGTTCCCATTGTTGGGCATTAGAGCGGTGGGCTGCAGGCTCAGCGGAGAAAGGCCACAGGACCAGAGCGAACATGCCGTCTCTACTGGAGAGTCACAGCTGCTCTATTGATGATGGGAAACGTGGAGAGGTTTGGAAGGCTCTGACAGCAGCTGCTGGCAGCCTTTTCAGCATGTGGCTTGGCCTAATTATCAGGAGCAAGGTGCCAACAACCAATTTCCTCCTTTTTCCAGGAGTATGAGAGAAACAGGCACAAAACACGGCCGGTGGACGAACACAGTTTATAAGAAGGCCACTAATTGTGACTTATACTGACGTTTAAGATGGGGCAGATGTGGGGACATTATGAGCATTTTAAGCAATTGGGTAAAATTAGCCCCGCTACCGTAGATAATAGTATTTAGTACTACTAAACTCATCCTCACATAGTAACCATATAAGAGTTTAGAGTTATTACCTTAAAGCAGGTCTGCGTAACTTTAACCAATAGGGCGGCTTTTCTTTATTATATGCGCTGTGTGGTGTCACATCATCTCTTGCGATGAGTCCCCGTCTCGGGTCAGGAAAGTTACATTGGAATTTTCTGTCCAGCTGAGGTACTGTGTCATTGAGGTAGACATTATTCTACTGATGTAGAACTCATGTCTAAGAACCATATAAATGATTTTGGAGAATATTTTTTTTGCTTAAAAGTTACGCAATGCTACTTTAATTAAATCCCCATTTTGTCCTCAAGACAAATTATGTCTACATTCCATTTCCCTTGTTTTTCTCATTTTTCTGAGGCCTCACATTGTCACACCCACATGGGTGACAATTGGGCAAAGTGACAAACATCAAAGACACACTTTAAGCTTTAAATTCTACTCTGACATTAGCTCAAGCTTCTCTCATGGAACCCCTTAAAAGGTCGTCAAGTAAGGGCGCCATACAGCGATATACCGCCGTCCACCAGATGGCAGGCTCCAAAAGCGGAAATATAAGGAGAAATCCAATGGCAAATTTGCAAGTGTAAAAACATGTTTACAGCCTGGTACAAAAGATGGCTGTGGTCTCTAGAGCTAAGTTTTTCCTAGATGACAACTCCCATGTAAAAACAAATTTCAAGATATAACTAACTGCCCACCTTTGACAAGATTCCATTTAATTAGCTGACGTTATCCCTGACTCTGCCATCAGTGATACGAAGATATAGTGCTAAGCATGCTTCGCCATAATCCTTGGAGCTCACAGAAAAACCACTTACAGACCAATCAATCAACAAGGCTCAGAACTTGTGGTACAACCAGGAAAGCCCCGCACATCTTTAGGTTGACACCAAAGTCAGCTCCCTAAATTTGAACTGGGCAGTGAGCGCATGCATCAGCCCTGAACAGCGCAAGTTTCTAACCGACAGTCCACTTCCTGTTAATGGTATGAAACTGCTTGCTGACAGCTGCAGGGGCAGGCAAAGAAGGGCTGCGTATCTCAATCCAATAGTGAAACAACTCCCTAAAAAACATGTGTTTCCCTGGCAACAGCATGCTAATACTGCTGTGTTTATGTTGCGTCTCCAGCCACCTCTTATCCTAAGGCTCCTCCCAAGTTGCCCAAAAAAACCTTTTAATCAGCAGTGACAGAGTCATGACCTAGATCGACTCTGAGGCAGCATCGTGCTGGTTTCCTGAGAGTTCTGTGTGTAGCACCGCATCCTGCTGCAGGAGTCTGACTGTTACCTGAGACATCTTTAGGCCAATTGGTCTGGAGGGGCTTTGTCTTAAATACCATTTCACCACAGCTCTGTGGGCTGTGAGACCTGAGGGGTTCAGAGGCACATCTACATTTATTCATTTAGTTGACGCTTTTATCCAAAGCGACTTGCATTAAGCCTGTGAAGTGTTACAGAACACTGGAAGCCAGGTAGGTTAAGTGTCTTGCCCAAGGACACAAAGAAAGTAGGAACTGTGGGAAGACCGGGAATCGAACCGCCTACCACTGAGCCACTGCACCCACATCTTTCACTCATCCATTTCATACAAAAGTCTGACCTATTTAGTGGCTTTGAACTCTGACATTTGCAGATGCCCCATGGTCCGGCTCTGGCAGGAGGAGGTTCACGAGGCTGCTCTGTCCACTGTGAAATTTTAAAACACAGCTTCAAAAGTAAGATGAATATATGTTTTCTCTTTTTTTTTTTTGCAGTGCAAAAAAAGTGCAGTTCTGTGCCGTTTAGGTCCTGTCTTAATCTAGATTTGACTGAGCTATAGAGATCATATATGGGTCATTCCAGATTTGGAGCACATTTCAAGTCCCACTTTTGTCATTTTAAATAATCCTCACACAAAATTCACAAAAATGTATATTTAAAATGGGGCTAAAATACTGGCGCTAGCTTTTTAAAATTTCTCAGACAATTTGTGTCCTTTTTTTTCCTCTAAATTTTGCCACTGACCAAAAAATACGCAATACATTACTTAATACATTATGTGTTAATACATGTATTTGAATGTATTTTAAATTCATTAAAATACATCTATACATTAACTTATAGCTTTTGAATATATTTTTCTGTCTTCATGGACCAGCTCTATGATAATTTAAACAAGCAGAAACTGTTCAGTGTCTCTCTTTCAATCACTTTGAAATTATATTACTATGCGTATTCCAGTTAGCTGTTGTGGCAACTGTTTGACGAGATCGGATTTCCATGTACATTGCAAAAAGAAAAGTGTTTACAGAACTACCCCCAGTGTAAACACTGTGCAGCAAACACCAGTGGAATAATTACAGTGTTAATGCTCCGAAATAAACAGCAGATTGTTGGGGGGAGGTGACTCACTCCGACCAACAGCCAGATGATGAGCTGCTATGAGGTTACTACATTCAGGCTTTGACACATGGCACAATTAAAGCATGTGAAAATTAGGCCACGCCTCTTTAGTCTGGTTTTAACCCAGTCACACAGATCAGGCGCACCATGTACAGCAACAAACATGTCCACTATTAGTTTAACTTCCACTCCTGAAAAAGGACTGGCTGGGCAGATGTACTGTGCATGTTTAGTGTCAGCACTGGGCAGGACTCAGAGATGACCTTATTAGCTGTGAGGAGGGATACTGGGCTGAAAATAAATCACTGCTTTGGCTCAGGTTTAATGAAACTTTCACTTTTGGAAGTTAATTACTATCATTAAGGCCCTTTTGCACCAACAAGGTCCACATCTTTAACTGGTTTGAATCATGGTTCCACTCAAAGTTCCACCACATCACACTGGTTTGAATTCAACTCAGTTTAGTTTTCTCTTTAAACTGAGATAAGCTTAAATCCGTTAAATCCAAAGTTTTTAATTTTGCAAAACTCTGCTTTACTAAATGGAGTTGTTTAACTTTAAAATGTCCAATTCAACCGCCCTAAAATTTTTACTTAGTTTACATAAATTTATACCGAGTTATACTATATTTGAATTAAATACAATCTCTTTAAAAATACGCTCAATAGAGTAAAAATGTAGACTTGACACTTGATTTGATGATGAAAAAGAGTATTTTTAGACCTGGAGTTGCTTACATGGCAAAAAGTGTTTTTGCTCTCCATATTATGTGAGCCATAGAACATTGTGCATGCAGTCTTTTAATTTACCTGTGGTCACATAAAAAAATAAAAGTAAAAAATAGAATAAACATCTTAGACCTTGTTTGTGCAAGTGAACCAAAGACTTATCTTTTGCTGAAACACTTTTAAAAACAGTGTGCCACCTACATGTATTTTACAATACGTCACACTTTCACATGGCACTCTGATCAAAATATTTGGAAAGAATTACTGATAAGCTGCGAGACAGAAGCAGCATGTGGTTGACCAGTTTGATACAAGATAATCTCATGATCACTGCCCTCTCTACTCTTCACAAAATAGTCGGAGGGAAGCCATGTCGGGGCAGCGACCATCTGAAGCACAGTTTAAAAGCCTCTGGATGGCATCCTGTCACACATGACAGAAACACAGGCTCACACAGACTTCAGGCTTACAGCTGTGCAGGAGCAGCAAAAGCTTGATCAACTCATAAAGCTACTCCATCCATCAACTTGAAAACAAACTGGTGTTGCTGGGCCAACTCATGGAGCTTATGGCAGCGATGTAAAAAACCCATTTAGAATCTAATCCTTCAAGATGACATTAACACGTGCTGACTTTAAGTAGCTTATATAAACGGTCTGCCACAGCAACTGTTTGGAGTCAGAGCATTTCAGCAGGAATGTTGAGAAGTCTTCGAAGGATCCCTGTGAAACCTGTGTAACTGCGACTGCTGCCACTGCACTGCCCTGCCTTTAGCGGTCAGAGCTGACCCTGGAATTAAATGCAAATATGAGTTTGTCAGGTGCAGAGATAGGAAAGGCAACATTTTTTTATCCATTTGACAAGGCCTGTACAGAACAAAAAGACCTTACCACCATTTCCCCACAGCCAGACTGTTGTAGAAGGGAACTTCTAATGAACCAAGTTTATAAGACAAAAATAAATCATCTTCTCTTTTCTTAAAAACTGTAGACAGGCACATCCTGTTTATTCAGTTAAACTCCGCCCACCCAGCGTGACCATGACGACTTTCAGTCCAACCCACCCAAACACCTGCTGCAGGTGCGGCCTGAGTGGGAGGTGGTGGTTGGTGGGGTTAGGGGGCCAATCATTCATCACCCTATAAGTCCATTTTAGAGTGATTGATTCATGTCACATTCAATGTCCTGCCTCCCTTATGACTGGGTCCCTTTGGATTCTCATCTGCTTTAGCAGAATTTTGCTCACCTCTTAATGTCAGCCAACAAAAGATAATCTGTTGCCATCCACATGTTGCAGCTATCGAAAGAGCCTGGGTGTATACAATCAATGCGTGTAAGCAATAGACAAAGTTCTTATACAAAAAATGTTTCCCACCAAACTAAGGAAAGCATTAAGTAAACCAATGTCACATGTGAAAGGTCTACGACTATAGCAGTCCAGGAATCCTGCATTGTCTCACGCTTGCATTACTGGACGAGCTTATTTGGCACGAAGGTTGTCAACAATCAAGTATTAAAGAAAGTACATATTGTGGAGTCAACCTCTCTACAGCTAAACCTTACAAAGTGAATCATTGTAATTCATTAATTTAGTCTCTACCACTTTATAACTTCTTAGAGGTCATGGGGGGCTAGAGCTTTTGGCACGAGGTACACACTGGACAATGACCAGTTAATTGAAGGAGTCATTGTAATATAAAAGCATATTGCATTTTTATACCCCCCAAAAGATTTCTTGTAGCTGATCTATAAACCAAACCAATAAAGTAAAAGGCAAATAACACCAAGTTACACAGATGTTTCAATTATTCCTGTTTTAGTGTTATATTTAAATATGTGCATGATGTGGATAACATGCTTTTGATTTGTTTTGTAACCCAAGGTTCTCTGGTTCCCTTCAGGTTCTCTGGTTTTGTATTTTACCTGCCGGGACATTTTACATGACTGAAAGACAAATATGTTTTTTATATATTGAATCTTAAATCAACAAATACATATCACACCAGATCCCTAAACTCTTAAGTGATCTTGTATGAGTGTTGTGAGTGTCTAATGAGACACATGCATCACAGCAGTTGTTAACAGAGTGCCTGGTGCAAATGCTGTTACATTATGTAAAGTCATTTTAATAGTGCATCTTTTTGTTGTTGTTTTTGTTGATTATTCTTGTTATAAAAAATATATCAACATATGACTGCATCAACTGCTCTTCAGTTTTTTTTTTTAGAAGTAATCTCATTTACATAGTTCTGACATTAACATATTCAAGTGCACACATGCCATGATTGGTCACAGGAAATAGTCACAGACAACTGCAGTAATTACTCTAGTAAGATGACACATCTATTTTAGTTTGATGACTATTACTGATCTAAAATGTCTAAAATGTATTGCTAATTATTTTAAACAACAGAGAACGGGCTCCTATTTACACAGATCTGTATGCAGTCACTAGTTTTTCAAAAAGTAAATTCTTCCAAAACGAAGACGCGCTCACGCAAATGCATCTTGCCCAGACCACTTTCTGCAGTAGATCCTCAATTGAAAGCTGCACGGTTTTGTCCATTTGTCCTATAATTTATTACCTATTCATTCATCCACATGCTGCATTGTGTCAGGTTATGCCCCGTTTTATTCCTATTCGCCTCTATTGATTTTCATTTATTTTAGTAAAACACTAACATAACAAGTCCCTTGTGAGTAAGTTTCTTTTAAAATATATGACTTGAGAGCCTGATGGTGACACTAACTTGTTTCTCTAGCGCTTCCATTTATATTCTATTTAAGGTGTGTTTATTTTGTTCATTGTTCAGACATGACGCACATCAGACTCAAGTAAAATAACGTATATATGTCATTTGTGAAATACATTATACATGTCCCTTGAGTTCACAAGGTGAAATTAGCCATTAAAACATCTAATATGACCAAATATCAATTGTTCCTTCACCTCTGGCAAATTGACTTGTCAATCAACTAAAAAAAATAAAAACTCCCGTTTATGCCCTGAAAATAAGTGCGCCATCCGCCAAGCGCTTTAGGTATCACGTCATGAAAATCTAGCCCTAAAGCTACAGTATAGAGAAAAAAAAACAAAAAAAAACACTGCATACACAGTTGAGGAACCATGCCGTCTTTTGTATGCACTTTGAAATACAACATTTGTCTTTAAAAGCACTTTTTCATTCATCCATGCATGTATCAGCTCTCATATGTCCATATTTATAACATATACATAAAAGCTATGACACTGATGAATGTGTTACTGTCACCTTTCCTGTGTCTTGTACTGAAGCAGTTTTGTGCTGTAATAATAATAATAATCTTTATTTTTATATAGCTCTTTTCCACCTACTGTAGTAGGCACTCAAAGCTCTTTTCATACATTAAACTATTAACCAGTGTTACAGAACTTCACTGGAGGTAATGTAGGTTAAGTGTCTTGCCCAAGGACACAACGACAGTATGTGGGGAGAGCGGGATGTTATGATGTTTTGGGATGTTTCGAGTGGGGTTTGAACCACCCACCCACCGGTTGAAGGACGGTCGCTCTACCCACTGAGCTATACTGCCGCACACTGTACATGTACAAGGACCAGAGGCGGTTAAAGCTTCATAAACCGTCTGGCCGTCTGTGTAAGTTCTGTACAGTATAGTCACACAGCCAGGCTCTTGTGGGAAGAGCCAGAATTAGCCGTGGATCGTAAAGGTCATAGAGCAGTGGGAATGGAGATCCTGTTGACGCAATCTGTCCAATCATATTTATTTCTTTTGGCCAGAGAGAAGAGCTTACATGGAAACACACCAAAACAGAGTGTTTCCATAAAATACATGTTTGAATAGGTTCTTGTGGCATTTAAAGAGGTCCTTCCTTTTCAACAGTACACACATGCTTTAACAAAGGCAGTGGACATATATCAAGAAAAAACATGTCAATAAAGCAGAGCAGTGTCTTTCAGCTTTATTGACTGCTCTCACAGAGAATCAGGCAGCCTCGGGAGGAGTTGTTTTTCACATGCCTGTGTGGTATGCATGTGCGCCATAGCCCACTCAGAGTCACCTCATGGCTGGCTGGTTGGCATTCCAGCCTCACTCTGTAATTATGGCTCCTCTCCAGGCCTCTCTGCTCTGCACTGCTGAACTCCTAACAAGGCGGCACCTGTCTGACTTCTCACCTGGCCACTGAGCTTAGCCTCTAATTTGAATTCCACATTGTCGAGCTTTAAATCCGCACAGCCTTTACAGACAGGAGGAGAGGCTCAGGTTACCAGGTAAACTATGGTTTAAACTTCTAGCTGCATTTTTTTTTCTTGCACTCTTTGTGAGAAAAATCAACTGAGACAAAGTGTGAAAGGGCTAATGTGTCAGCACGTTGATAGACGTCAAAGTGTGTAAGAGTGAGAATGTGCAGCAGTAGACTGTTCATGCACCACTTTTGTATTAAACACAGTCTGTGGGGTTACATACAACAAAAGAAATATACTGCAGCACATAGATGGGTTGGTTCATATACAGTTTAGTGACGCTAAGGTCAAAGTAATGTCTCTGAGCATGCTGTAGAGCTGACAGAGTGAAGTCGGATGGTGGCACAGAGGAACACATGTCAACAAATAAGAACACACAAAGACCACTGTTTAGAGTAATGCACCATCAAGGCCAATGGATCAGAGCGGTTGTCCTATAACAGGAAGGTTGGTGGTTTGATTCCTGCTCTCCCCACAGTTCATACTGTCGTGTCCTTGGGAAAGACACTTAGCCCACCTTGCAGTGGTGTTCCAGCTGTGACATCAATGAATCGAAGCTTATTGTAAATTGCTTTGGATAAATGTAAACGTTCAATTCTCTTGGTGCAAACTCAAACTAAATACAAAAGCCCAGTTAGATAGCCTAAATGAGCTATGAGTGAGTTTTTTTTTATTGAAATTAAATAAAAACAAATGCACGGCTATAAACAAACCTTTAATTAGTAACATCTGTGCCACCTACCATTTTATTCACTGCGATTGGTCAATAATTCTGACATGCATAGCAAGAATTTGTAGCGACATGAAAACTATTACATTCAAAACAAACTTTGCTATGTTCACAGAATTTATGGAAGCCTACAGAAAACATTTGTGGAGCAAAACACAACATCCTTATGTGAATTTGCTGACGTAAACTAATGAATAATCCAAAGACATTAGCCTTATGTGAAAGGAAATGGCTCACAGTTGAGACAATCTGCTCATTCATGCAGCTGGGGGCACATGACAAGCCGGCAGCAGAAGGATTAGAACAATCAGCTGAGAGCCCCTCAATGCAACATTGTTCCTCGCTGCTCTGTGCTTGTTTTTCTTCCGACTCTCTGTGCAGCTTATCAACGGAGCACAGAGGCGCATCTTCTGTTCAGACGGCTGCCAAACTTCAGTCAGCGGTGGTCCGCAGCCCACTATAGACCACTCACAGGCCAAAACAGCAGGGCCTGAATGTCACCGCCTTTTGTTAAACTTTTTTTTTTTCATTGTTTTTACACAAAACCTGGGAAATTTACTAAAAAACAGCTCATGATCTGAACAAATAAACACAATATAATGGCAATCAAGGCTATGAGCTTTGGGTTTGGCGATCACAGAGCACACTGCTGCTTTGTTCACAGGGCACATCTGTATCTGAGCGACAACAGGCAGCCACACACAGCCATCAGAGAGGGTAGTGTGAACTCATCCTCCGTCAGGCAGGCTTCGTCTCTGCTGCAGCTGATAACACACCATGTCTACTCCATCAAAAACAGAAGTGGAAGTATGGTAACAAATTACAGACAACAAGAAATTATTACATTTTGAGATTTAAATTTGCATATTTGTGCTGCATAAAATGTTCATTATCGCATTATAAGCAACTATCCCAGTCACAAAGATCTGCTTGTATTAGAATTCCATGTGACAAATATTTGATAATTAAGTTTCTGAATCAAATAGTGTTTTGGTAGCGAAGTAACATACATTACTGGAAGGTCCGTAGCCGTAGGTCTGCATCTTTTATAAACATCTGCATAAACCCCAGTTTGTAAAGACGTTGCTCTAGAGTCACAACGTCTGATGCTACTGCAGTAAAACACTGCTTTGCGCACATTTGTCATTGATGACCACTAATAAATGGAAAGTACGCGTCCTTGTCTTTGGTGGATTATTTGGCCAGACCGACCAGACCAGGACCAGGTCAACACTTGCTCAAAAAATAGATGCTACAGATGGAATGAATGTTGACAGATAATATGAATATAAATGCTACTTTTGCTTTGAACATGTGTAATTTTAAATAAGCAGTTTATCTGAACAATTATAGTGCTAACTTGGAATGCAGTTTGTTCAATATAAAAATAGAATTGGCTTATATTTAGTAAATTACTTTTGCCATGATGCTCTAGCTTAGCTTGCTACATTTCTCAGGGGGGTAGCTTTAGGTAAGTGTTTTGTTAACGTAGAGTAACTTATAGCTTAGCTCACTATATTTTTTAAATGGCTTGCCCAACACTGGTAATAAGGCTTGCCGCAATTGTCGATGTATCGACCAAGCCTCTGTCATGGAACCCCTTAAAGGAGACATCATACAGCGATATACAGCGAAATACAGCAATACATCTACGTCCACCAGAGGACAGGCTCCAAAAGTGGAAATCTAAAGGAGAAACCCAATGGCAACTTTACAAATGTAAAAATCTTGTTTACAGCCTGAATTTTGGATATGTCCGTTTATGCAAACTAAAAACTTTAGTTCGCATTTGCTTTACTATGCAGTAAAACACGAAAAGCCAAGATGTAACAACAGTAACAACAATATTGGTAAATAGGGGAGCAATGGCCTGAAGAAATACATATTTTTACAATTATTGATATCACCCTATCACAGAATATATAGAAATATACAGGCTACACACTTTTACTAAAAAGATGTAGATTAATCTAATATGGACCGACTCATTTTGTGTTGAGTTTTCGTTTACTACATTTAAAATGCTTATGGTATTTAGTTATTGAGCACAAAGCGTCACACGTTGCGCTGTTCTCTCTCTCTCTGCTCTGAGACGAGCCGACAGGAACCGGAAGTGAGTGAGTAATGACGCTGCACTCACAGACACACAGAGCTGCGTGCTCACGCGCGGGCAGACTGACATAGAATAGAGCAGAGTCAGATGAAATGAAGATAGAGAGCAATATATTTAGCTGTTTAGGCCGTTTTTAAATAACATGTTGTTAGCAGCGAGCTAAAGGAAAGCTAACTTCATGAGCAACAGTTTGTTGAAGTTTCACAAACTCCTCCCTCTGAGCGTTACCATGGAGACCCTGACAAACCTTCACTCACCAATAGAATCTGAATTAGGTGAGCTTTGAAAATGTATTACTACTGTAGGTTTATTAATTCAAATTAAACGCATAGGCTAGACCTTGGTTTGTTAAATGAAAGTAGAGCTGTGAAGATATCATCATAAACAAATCATAAATTAAATATAGAATATTGAATCATCCCTTGTCCTTCTGTTTATATTGTAGGTCCACAGTTCAGCTTATAAAACAGAGAAAATAAAATATGTTGAATGCATTTAGTTGAATGCATACAGTACATACTGTTGAATTCATACAGTAAGATATTGTAGACTATACTGTACATTAGATGAACTATTATTTCTTTTATCTCTCCCTGCTCCTAACCCCACTATAACAGGTCATGTGACCTTTGACTAGGCCTGTCACAATAATTACTATATTGACTTATTGCTTGATGACCAAAACATGCTCGACGTAAAGTAGAGCTGCAATCTGAATTGATCTGAATCAGACAGCAGCCACAGGCACAGCAAGCAGTGCTTTATCCTCTTTAGCAAAAGGCATTCACTCGCTCACCGTCTGCGTCTCTCCGCTGCGGCATAGACCGGTCCTGGGCCAAGTCAGGTTCTGCGCGGACTTAACGAGTGGGGCTCAGGGCTTAATCAATGACTGTATATACTATGGACAACTTCCGCCCATTGGTCCCGTATTTACCGATATTGTTCTAACCCCAGGTCAATAAAATGGCGGTTTCATTCAGGCCTTTTGGCTTTTACTGCATAGTAATTTAATAGTTTTCAGTTGGCATAAATAGACATATTAATAAAAAAATTAAATAAAATTCAAAACTACAGACAGTGACAAGTGATTAGGGCAGAACATAAAATTAGGGTAACTTTAGCATTCCATATTTTGAATATTGCAGTAATGATATGATCTGCAATATCTAAATTCTCCCTGTGACACAGTACTCAGACTCAGTACATGTTCAATTAAAGATGATCTCTTTTGGGCTGTTCCTTTAAGGGGTCGCCACAACAAATGATTTGTCTTCATCTGTCCATCCCACACTATCCTTCTTCTTCTCTTATTGCGGTAGTGGCTCAGTGGTAGAGCGGCCGTCCTTCAACCGGAAGGTAGTAGGTTCATACTGTCGTTGTGTCCTTGGGCAAGACACTTAACCCACCTTGCCTCCAGTGTCTGTAACACTGGTGTATGAATGTGTGTGACTGTGGAGGTGTGTTTGGTGGTGGTAGGAGAAGGTTGAGCGCCGTTTGTGTGGCAGCCCCCCTCTCTGTCTGTCCCAGGAGTGGATGTGTGTGAATGGGGTGAGTGGAAGCACCATGTAAAGCACTTTGGGTGCCCGAGAAGGGTGCAGGAAAGCGCTATATAAATGCATGCCATTTACATCTTTATGTCCTTCTTCACTATGTCCATAAATCTCCTCTTTGTGCTTCCTCTTTGGCAGCTTTAACTTTAGCTATATTTGATCAATATATTCACCATCTTAACACACACAAATTGAAATACATTATATATTTACACAGTTTTGTTTTGTTACAATAACATCTTGAATGTAGCACCTCTTTGTTTTTAAAATGTGCCTTTTTTTCCATAGATTACATAAATGCAAAGCGTCAGTAGCTTGGTATGCCAACTATTTAAAAACAGCTTTTGCACACCTCTAAATAGTCATGTAGAAAGAATGTGCACAGAAAGCACTTTGGCTGCACCTTTAAACCTGAACAGCCACATCAGCAGCCCCTCGCCTTTGAGAGGGGATTGAGTGAAGCCGAGACGTTGAACCTGGATCTGGCCCTTTCTTTATGCGGTACTGAAGATTAAAAAGCTCAGCGATCTGCTCACCTGGCACTAAGCGTGAGCAGGCCATGCCCCGGACTACATGCACATTACCAGGCAGCACCTAATGTGTTGACTCAGTCCATTAAAATGTGTCAGGTTTGCAAACACAGTACCTCGGGCTGATGCAAAGTCCTATTGTCACAGGAAATAAGTGCACTGAATTAAAGCGCTACTTTATTAGGAACAACTACAAGATTGTTGTTGAACATTGCAATGATGATATGACTTGTGATATTTGAAAGTTCCCATGAGGATGATTAAGAGTTTTTTTACAATACACCTTACTGGAGGCAACTGTTTCTGCAGCTGCAGTTCATATACCAATGTGATACAGCTAAGGTGATTATTGTCTTATTTTACTCTGCAGCCAAACACTTTATTTTACATACTCAAACCGATTAATTATTAATATGCCTGCTGTGAAAATCAAACTTCAAACAAAGAAATATTAAATATAGAAAAATATAGAAAACCTGGGTTCAAATATCATAAACCATCCCATTAAATATTTTCATCACAAAATATACATTTTATGGCTTCATCAACCATGTTTTGGTCGTTTTGGCTGCTATCTTCAGGAGTCACCACAGAGAACTATTCACATGTTTGGGAATGTTTTTACGCCAGTGCCCTTCTTGAGACAACCCTTTCCATTTTTACAAACCAACCTTTTCACCCAAAATAAGTTTTATAGTCTCTATACATTTTAAAACATTACAAAGAAATAATTCCAAACGTTGCAATAAATACTGCGCCAAAAATGTAATTGTAAAAGTTGAATAATATCCATTTGACAACCAACAATCATCTTAAACGCTCTCTGACCGTTCAGATTCACCGCTGATGCAAAAATGGAGTCATACAAAGTGTCTACAACTTCATCCAGTGTTTTTGTTCTTTTTTTCACTAAGAAAAGAGAAATATTACGACATTTACAGTGTTTGGTGCATGAAAGAGCATGTGCTTGTGTGTGATGCAAGATACAACACACCAGAAAGTCATTGGCTCACCTGGTAAAACATGAATTGAGTGTCCTGGGTTTGAACCCAGCTTAGGTCAGTTTGCCTCAGTCTCTCCGTTTCTTGTCTGTCTACACTATAAATAAAGGCTGAAATACCAAAAATGAAAGCTATAGAAAAGTTAAATGTATGTATTCGTCAGGCTTTCCTTCAACCCATTACAACTCTAGACAGGCAGTGTTTTAACCCATCACTTCTGAACTGGACTTACCTATATAAAGCGACGAGTCTTTCTTCTTGACGTGGTCGTCTATGTAGGACACCCCGAGTGGCTGCACCGGCGTGGCCCCGATGCCCAGCAAGACCTGGGCCCCGATCAGCAACAGGTACATCATGTTAGTGTTGGTCTTGTTTTGGCACACAGCGTCTTCTCCTTCCTGCACCTGCCTGCTGCTGCTGTTGGAGCACACATCGCGGCCAGCACCAGTCCTCCACACTTTCTTTATCTCATACTGATTTGTGAGAAACTCAGGGAGAGCAGAGAGAAGGGCTCCCAGTGCCATGACAATGCCCCCGCAGCCGATCAGCCGCGGCCGATGCGCTTTGGCCCCAAAGTAGCTGACGAACAGGATCAGTGCCAGGTTGCCGATCTCAAAGCTGCTGGCTATCACTCCCACATCAGCACTCTGCAGGTTGAAGCGTCGCTCCAGGGTCGTCAACACACTCACCTAAGGATGAAAAGAGGATACAGCAGGTCAGAGTCAGACTGGTTCAGAAAACGGTCAGATCTGAGTATAACATTTATGATTAAACACAAGCAGTATTTAATTTTGTTTTTTTGCATTGTCATCTGTGGATTTTCTGTCTAGAAATATTGAATAGATGCATAGAAACTGCCTTGCGTATTGTTTGAAACAGCTCATGTACCTGACAATGAAAACTGTTTCTTCAAGTAAACACATAACATGGCAAACATCAAACTCTGATGAAGAGCAGTAAGTTTAGTCAATTCTTCAGTGCATTTGGTGTCAAAATGACAAACCATTATTTGAAAGAAAATGTCTGTGCTTGGATTCTTGAAGAACACCCTACTGACTTTTTTGACCAACTGATGCACTCCCACTGACACTTTCCTGTTTCTGAGAACAATATCTGAGATCAATATCTTATATATAATAATAACATGATAACAAACTGAGCATGGGATGCAGACAAAACATAAAAAGGATGTAAAACAGCAGTAAAACATCAAATGGGGATGTCCTGTCGCTGTGGTAGTGTATAGGGTCATCTACAAATTCATTGTCAGGTGGTGTTAAAAAACTAAAGACACATAGCATACAATAATCTTTTTTGCATCTTTGTTTATCAGTTAAAAAAAGTGATTATTATTTTGCTTAAAATATGCTTAATATTTTATTGTTATTTTTGTTAATTTCTCCTGAAGAAGACACTGTTCATATGTCATAATTCTCTTAGCTCATTGTTACCGTTTTTTTCCATTTACTTGATAGGTCAATGGCCCAGTTTTACATTGAGGACTATATCAATGATGCACGAGTCCTTAAAGTGAATGTGTTTGAGATTGTTAAAATATGGCCCCTTGTCTCTCAGCTGTCCTCCACCAATATCTTCTTTACACAACAATCGTCTGAACGGGAGCTAATTCAGACCTTTGTCTTAAAGTTTGGATATAATTAGCTATGAACTGAAACAGAATTAAAAGGTATAAGCTCAGAATCTAGTTCATTACAACCTAGTCTATTCCAAAGGACTGCCTGACAGAGTTAGCGTTTGATCATGTGGGCACAGTCCCTGTGTGACATGTGCACCACTGTGTCACAGTGAAACAGTAATGCTGCTATTTTCAGATCTGCCCCAAACTGTCCTTGAAAGGGCATCGTCGTTTTCCATTTTCCATTTCCCAAACCCGCTCTATTAAAGTGTTTTGATTGAGCTCTAAAAAAAGATCCTTCTAACACAAACATCCTTTTCTGTCTTTTTTCCAAACAGGATTTTAATCACAGAATACGTTTACTTTGTCCATTGTGACGGTATATTCTTCAGACTGAATGTTTACACTTATGTAAGAGCAGATGTGGAGGGAATGAGGTAAGCTTCAATTTTCCTCTTTATACACATCAGAACCTATTTATTGGCAAAGAGGGCCGCATTTGATGAAAGAAAAGTTGGTCTACACAGACTATATAATCCATTTGGTAAACAAAACTAATGTTGAATGGTTTGTCAATAAAGTTTTGAAAAGACTGCAGTGACTCTTCTCTGCAGATGTCTAAGCTCTAGTTTGTTCACTGAGGTTTTAAAGTAAATGGAAAACTTCAGAATGAGTCATAACATTTCTGTTCCTTAATTGGGCAGCACTTTTATTTTTTTTTCCCCACATACTGGACAAACTGCAATTACAGCTGGCTGACTAGCTCCACCCCGTCCTACTGCTGTCTCATTCGAGTCCAGAAAACCTGTTTGACACCCTGTTTTTTTAATCCCACACTCAAATAAACTCATCGTTGGAACTCATGTGAAGCTCATGAGTGTGGCACAGGTAACTACACCATCCCATCCAGTCCCAGTCTGATCCAAAAACGGTTTGAGGGAGCACTGACTGACGGCTACTGAGATCAACTCGACACCACGAAACACACGGATAAAACAGCAGACTGACAGTTGAACAAAACAGAGGAAATCATAGGAAAAGATGAGAAACTTCATTTTTGTCAGTGGTCTGGTTAAAGCCAAATCTGCTTCAATGTTTGATCTGTTGCCTGGTAACAAAACAAACTCCACCAGTCCTGTGACAACACTCCACATCAGAGAAGAACAGGACTTCTGTCTGCCAACGTAGAATTCCTGAGAAAAGGCAGAGCATTTCTAGGATGTGCTGACAAGGCGTGCGTTATCAAACAGAGAGAAGCTAACACTGGGAGCAACACATGATGTTATAACTCTGCCGCAGAGGAATCAATGTGCTGCTGAGATGCTAGTGCTATTTGTCAAGGCAAAGCAGCTGTTTAGGAATGAAGTGTAGCTACTTTGAAAGACTTCCCTTCAGATTTATAAAAGTGTAAAATGCTAAAGCCTGACTGATGGTTAGCTCAATGAACTGTATGGAGCGCTCACATTGAATGCTGGAGACTACTGTAAGTGCAATGATAACCTACAGCAGTGCCCTCCCTCAGCTCCACTGGATGTGTTAAATGCAGAGAATGAATTTCCCCATGGGCATTATTACAGGAAACATTGTACTTATGCGTGCAATTAGCCGTGCCTAAGCCCATTTTTTGTCCAACTGCACCAAAGCCCAGCAAACATGCCGTGCCTAAACACAATTGGTAAAACTTAAATTAAGCCCCTGTCCCGCTGTGTATTTTTTTGTCACACTGTGTGACTTGTTGGTGTTACTGACCTATATATAGAAATGTTTGTTCTCAGAGTCAAACCTGTACACTTTGTCCTTTTCCCAAAAGCCGTTATCATTGGCTGACACAGATCTCATGATCACTATAATTTACCAGTATTAGTGCATGAGTGTAAGCATATATCCATCCAACAGAACTGTTTTTTCATTTTCTAATTACGTTTGACATTATTTTATCTCTGTCACAAAACTTTTTTGGGATGTTTTGCAGGCAGACCATATCTTGCTTTTGCACATTAGTAGTTTTTAAATTTGACTTTTTTGGGGGAGTATAAATAATGCATCTAGATTATTTTAGTGACTTCTATGCAGTAGCAAATGCAAGGTCAAATCCACAAGCAAAAGATAGTATTCAAATCTTCAAATCTGTTAAAATTAATGCTATACCAAAATGTTTTTTATATATGTCAGTAATGCTGTACTTCTTGCCATTTTTGAACAAATACCAGCTATTTGAGGTTTTCAATTCATGGAAACAACAAATATAATTGTCCCTTTCCTGAGAGTATGCTGCATTAGGGCTGGGCGATATATCAATAAATATTTTTTATATCCATATGGAATACAAGTAATATTAATGTAAATATGCCGCGCCCATTTGCCTCCCTGCCTCCGACTCCCTCTGCCCCGCCCCCGTTCCTTGTGAGCAGCAGCAGCTAGTTCTTCATCTGTAAACTACTCAAGCATCTGAAACTGTTATTTCTGTTTCAACACTGGCTCTGTTAATGTGTGCTCTGTTTCCCGATGTGAGAAGAGGGCTGGACAAGTGCACACAGCTCTCTTTGCACCTGGCTCCTCTCTCTGACGCTGCGTTACTGAAAAGGGAAGTGAACTAAACAAACTAAACTAAACTAACTCCACACGACCAGCTGAGGTCAGAGAGATGTGGACAGGAGTTTATCTAAAGCAGTTGTGACTCTGAGCAGTGTCCGAAAGGCCCGCTGATATTCAGAGACATTCTGGTTTTAAACTTTCGTCTGATGCTAGAAGCTAATCATTTTCCAAAAAAAGTAACCCAAGTGAAAACACTGGTCCATTGGGAAAAATGAATAAATAATTACCAAAGAGTCTAACAGGTTTGAGGAGACACCTGGCAGTAATCTGAAAACCTATTGAAAAATAATTTTGATTAAATAATAGCTAGTTCTTTGTGGATATGTTGCTCATTTAAAACCTTCCCGAGTTTTTCCATAATATATACCTATACACGTCTTGAAGATTTATAATCTAAAATTTCAGATAAAAAAAATAAATAAATCTAATAAGACTTAAACTCCTAAAAATAAAAGCTTTCTCTCTGTGAAAGTATATCAAGATATATATTGTATAACAAGATATGAATTAATATAAGATATAATGTTTAGTCCATCTTGCCCAGCCCTTTGCTGTATATGAATCATTTACCTGCAAGGTATGGTCTCCTAACTTCTTTTTAACTGAACTACCTACTCTTCATTTAACTATTAACTATTAAATTTGCATTTACGGACCATAAATGTCACCATTCCAGGGCTAATGATGAAGCTAACAGCCGTGTGTGGGCCCACAAGTGCACACAGTCCGTCTTTGTTAACACTAGGCCTGCAGTTGACAGGTCTGTTCTGCTGAGACTAGTTCAAGTTCGAGTGTTGGCAGCACTTTGCAGCTGAAGTGTCAGATGTGTTCCAATCCAGAAAGGTGCTACGATAACCGGGCTCATGTCCTCAGGTGGTGTCATCACTAAAATAATATTTTTTTGTCTGTAGCTAAATATCAATTACTCGCCACCAATTCAGGAGCCGTCTGGGGTTATGGGCATAATGAGAATTTTAAAACACACAATGCCCCATGTTTATATCCTCTTTTTTTCTTTTAAAACAGCTGATTAATAAATAAAGGCCATATCTAGGTTTTGCTTTTGCTTCCAGAACAAAATATTGGTTTACATTAGAAACATGTAACGCTTCTCTGTTAAACCTAAAACACTGCCAGTACAAACGCTCCATTGGTCCAAACCAGCAGCATTTCACTGGAAATTGTCTTCAACAGGACAAGATGGATTTTTAGTGACTTTGTGAACTCACAAATCTTGTGGTAAGCTGGCTACAGTAACAAGGAAAAGACTTGTCTACTCAAAAACGCCACATTCAACTTGAGCCTCAAGTCTTGTTTTTAAGTTCCTATATTTCATACAATAACACAATAATATAGATACTAACACCACATAGTGAGAAAATAATTCATCAGTTAGTAAAAGTTTCCAGAAAACTGACAAACATTGAGAAGCCTTGCAAACCTTATCTTATTCTACATTTACTATAGTAAAAAGATCTCAGACAGTTGCATACATTTGGATAGTCTCTTGTGCGTTCTTATTAGCATCATTCCACACACAGCAGACAGAAGGTACGGTAAACAAAGACAGTGAAATAAACTTGCTGCTTGCGTAGCTTTCGCTGAGTTTACTGCAGATTAACACTAAGTGCCTTGTACAGTAATCCGCTCACAGAAAGTAAGGGTCATGATAACTGAGCTCTGACCCCTTCACCACCAGCAAATACTCTTAAGTGGCATCATCCGGAGTCTGAAGCTGCTCATGTAAGTCAGCTCCAGTTTAGACGACTGTGTACCTACTGTCCTGTCTGTGTCAATAAGCTCAGAGTAAATTAGCTCTGTCAGACAAGCGCCGCAGGTGTTGCTCCGGTAAAGGATCTTGTCCACATCCACAAGCACACCATTTACTGATCGACCTCATGTGTTTGAACAGGTGCCGGAAACATACGAGCTGCAAAAGCAGAAGTGCTGTTTTTATAACGTAGAAACAAGCACAGTTGTGACGTAGGCTACTTAATGAAAATCCGTTTCCCTCTCAGTGGCACCAGAACACCCTGTCGCCGCTGTCATCTGTGGGACGCTTGATGTTCCACAGATCCACTAATAGACGGGATAAGATGTTCCACTCCTAATATGGAAAAGGCATTTATACGTTTGCTCCTCTAATGGCACTTGGCTCAATGGATTTTTTTGGGGAGAATAAACAATGTAATGCTGTTACAACGTTCACAGCAGCTGCCTTCGCATTAAAAGCTCCCATAGAATGTGAAGGGACACTTTGAAGGCACATAAGAAACCTTTGTCCCATAAAGTGTCTGCTTACATTTCCTAAAGTGTGTGTGTTTAGTTTAGCACCCCTCTGTCACAGTAGAAGACAATGGTAGAAAAGCTGGAGGATGTGCATGACCTTGAATGACATTATGAATTAAATGTGCTAATTACATCCTTCCTCTGCTGATATGGAGCTAATAAAAGTGAATGCTGACATTATTACAAACAGATCTCGAGGGATAAAATAAACTCACTGTAAAGTGGCGTCCAAATAAATTAGATAAATGTTTAAAATGTGTCTTTAAAATAACAGTCATTGAAGACTGGGTCTGCACTTAGTACGAGATCAACTTTCTGTTTTCAACGGGTTGTCCTGGTGCGTGTTCGTTAGCTAACCCAACTTCTAAAGCTAATGTAAGCCCTGACAACCTATAGCTCAATCACAGCCCGCACTGCTCATGTGTGCGCGTGTACGTACCAAGTATGCCCCCACGGTGCCCTGCGCCAACATCAGGGCGCATTCTGAAATCAGGAATATCTTGATATTCGAGAAACACGAAGACTTTTTCCGGAGGCCGTCTCCCTCTAGACTGTCCCCGGCGCTGGGCTCCGAGTCCCGCTGCTGCTTCTTCACCTGCATCCTCCCTCCTTCCCGTCTTCCTCGCTGCTCCGCTCCTGGAACCACAGCACTTTACCCGCTTCAGAACCAGTCTCTCTCACACACTGCCGGCTACACTGCACACAGTCTAAGCTCCGAAGACTACATTCGCCTCGTTCGTCCGTCGCTGCCGGTTTTTTTTTTTTTTTTTTTTGCTAAACGAGCTTCAGTGCTGTCTCTTCTTCGTCGAAACGAGTGTGTGTGGAAGTCCCCGGAGGTGTTTCCAAAGGCACCGAAGTTAAAGATTCGCGATCAAATGTCATTTTTTACTCCTGTGGGGGTAGTTTTCAGTTGAGTTGAGAGGGCGGCTGTGGCTTTGGTGTGAACCGCGGCTGTTGTCGGAGTGCCATGCTGCTGCTGCCTGTTTGACGCGCACACGTTGACTTACTGCTGGCGGCCCGCCTCTTTCGGCTGTAGGCTACTCTTTACTACTGTACACTCCTCCTTCTGAACACACACACACACACACACATACACGGCCCTAGAGGCGCTGTCTGCTCAACGCGACTCCGACTAAAAAAAAAAAAAAAAAGCTGGTCCTGTGGGGGGCAATGTGTGCGGCTGGCTGATAGTCACTTTAAAGCGTTTGTTTGATCCTTACTTTCCCATAATACACCTCATGGGATCACGTCTCTGCCTTTTATGTAATATGAACATAATCAAACATTTGTACTCTCTGCTGACTAGAATTTCCAGCACAGACTGTTTTTTTGTGTATTTCTAAATTCCAGTGAACAGAGCCTCGTCAGCGGCAGCTTTCAGGGCTGTTGGCTCTGACTGTGATGCAATGCCACCACAAAGGCCTGATGTCTGCGTGTCTATCCTGCATAATGCCAGGTGGAGTGCAACGTCTGACCCCAGCCAGGTTTTTTCAAACTCTGTTCAGTGGAGGTTTAAAGTGTTAAGTGGGGCCCAAAAAAGTCACCATACAAATTTAAGGTCTAAGATTTAATAAATAGGAGGATGGTTGTCACATTTTTTCATTAGTGTATATAGAAGGGGCTGAGTACATCATAGAGTTCCAAACTGCTGACCACGTTAAAGAGCAAAGTCTCTTTCAGTACAGACCTTTAAATACCAGGATGTGAGTAATTTTTATTTATAACGCACCTTTCAATGACACTAGTCACAAGGTGGTTCACACTTAAAATACAGAATAACATACAACATAAAATACCTTGACATTTAAAAATACATTTCATAACAAGGTACATTCCATCATAACAGCCCTGGGGATATTTTGGCTAAAAGGCTTGTTTAAAAAAGAACTTCTTGATTTGCTTTTTAAAAGCGTTCTTCCGAGTCCAGTGTAAGGAGAGTGTGTGACAACAAGTTACTATAAGAGGTAAATAAACAAATGTACAGTTGATCCCCTTTTAAATTAAAATTCAAGATTGATTTTAGCTACATAAAAAGAATTTAAATGTCCTCATCTCCGTGTGCGTCAGAGGGGTCTAGAGACCTGAGGCCGTCGTGTTGCTGCTCAGACCTGGAACAGTAAAAAGAGAAACACTGAGATAAAGATGGTGTGACTTCAGTTTGGTGGGAATTATTGTCGATCAACTAACACTGTGCACCCAAGGGATATTGTGACTGTGTTTTACTTGAAAAGACATTTCAAAGCTCTTTTACAACTTACAAAATGAGATGGGCCTAATCTATAACTGTCACTGACACTGCCAAAACAAGAAGCCTTATACATCCTGCAGCAATATCATTTCACAACTGTGTCTTGTTACTGAATTACATGCAACAGACATTTCACAACACCATAGATAATGTGTTATAATTTTATTACATTTGCATTTGTAATTAATGTGGATTTTCAAAACATTTTACCTCTGGCCTTTGACCCCTACACCAAAATATTTATATATGTGCTGGTCTATTGACATTTGAAGAATTTGATGTATTCACAAGAGTTGGCATATTGACCTTTGAACTGCACTTAAAAGTAATGAGTGGATCTTAAGAATGGACAAATGGTTCTATGTGTGATAGCTTGCGGTTCTGTATGTTAGTCATAGTGAAGGCCACAGAAGGGTGCAGTGTACATGTAGGGGCATGAGCGAGACAGTAAAACTAGTGGGTGTGGCCAAGGCAGCACCGGGGACCTATGAGCAGGACTTTCATTGTTCTGCCCTCTTAAACAGCTGCTATTTATAGAAAATGGAAACGGGTGGGCGGCCAAACGAAGCCCTGCCCGTCTGCTGGGAGATGCTGGGAAGCGGGGGAAGTTCAGGGAATAAATGGGAATACAAACAATGCATTTAGTCACTTTTCCTGTTATTACTTTTGTGGAAAAAGCTTTCACTTCTTGAGAACGTTGACTTTGTCCTTGCAGATTGCTTTCATGCTTTGATTTTTCTGTTCCTTTTGAATGTATCACGTAGTATACTCAGATCTGAGGTGTATTGACTAGAAGGCATTAAGTTAAGTGACACACTGTATTATTGCTGATGAAACAAATCAAGCAGTTTTTCTCCCCAACAGTAAATAATAAAACATTTCGACAATATCTTTTGAAATAGTAACTTTAATGGTTATACTTTATTCACTATGTGAATGTACACACCTTTTATAATAATGATAATCTTTATTTTTATATAGCGCTTTTCCACCTACTGTAGTAGGCGCTCAAAGCACTTTACATACATTAAACTATTACCAGTGTTACAGAACTTCACTGGAGGCAATGTAGGTTAAGTGTCTTGCCCAAGGACACAACGACAGTATGCGGGGGAGAGCCGGATGTTATGATGTTTTGGGATGTTTCGAGCGAAGTGAGAAGCTTTTATTTTCTACCAACTGAAGTCTGTTTGTTTGCATCTGACCATGTGAGCAGAATGAGATAACGCTTGATGAACGTCCAACTGATTAAATGGTCTATGTGGTGAGACATTTAAAGATGGTGATCCACTGTGATACATAATAAATGAATTGGATTAACTTGCTTCAAATTAGATGCCTTTATTGTGAGGAGCAACTAAGAATTGCTGTGCAGTTGTTGTTTACGTGGAATTACACCAGAGATTCTAAGAAGTTCAGTCCATTTTTACATTTGACAGCAGTAAAAATAAAAATACCCTAAACATCAGTCTTTGTGCCGGAAATTTGATAACTTTTGCTCAAGTAACCCAAAATACACAAAATTTAACTTCTGCTAATTTGTGTACACTGAGGCTGTTCTGGTTCAAACTTGTCCCATATCTATTGAGATGGCTTTAGGATCTACCAGTGTGGGCCAACTCAAGGAAAATGGTGTATTTTTGGAATCTCAAAACAGTGAAACTGTACAGGCCATGTTTGTGTGTATTTTTGTTGGGACAGTGGTCACAGTACCGAAAACTGTTGGCTTCACGTTGTGTCCCAGTGGAGGACAGTGGACTGTGGAATGCATGTGGCTGCAACTCTGTCATAGCCTCAGTGTATTAGAGTGTGTCCATGCCTCTTATGCCTTAGTTAGCATCTGAGACACAATCAGCTGCAGCCTACAACAAGACAAAACTACGAGAAAATAAGCTAAAACATGTTGTTAAATTTAGTTTCCAGGGTTGGAAGTTTGACTTCCTCTTATTTTAAAGAACTAATATAAACGCACATCCTGCAAACATGCGTAACATGTAGTTTGTTGAAAGTGCTCAAGTTAAAAAGAGTAAAGGGAGAGCTTTACAAAAATTACATCAGCTTTTATTCAAATTTTCTTGGGGAGGACACATATCCCTGGCCTTGACACAGACAAGGCACCTGCAAGCACATTGTCATAAAATAATCTACAAAGTAACACATTTGAATCAATCCGGGTTGGGAGGTGTTGGTGGTGGGAGGTTCATAAGATTATAAAGGTACCTGAGCTGCCTTCAGTTACTGACATCATGGCAGCAAGACTTACAGTGAACAGGCCTTGGTCTGATGTTCTGATGATGAGGAGGAGATGGTGATTTCTCTCTCCTAACACTGCTTTGAATGCAAAGCCTAGTTTATAATAAGCATTTTATTTAATGTTTTATGTTCTAAGTGGAAAATGTTAAATTCATATTGATAGTTTCTTATGATATAGCACTGAGGACAGAGTTTAATGGTTGAACATGGTTATTTAGTAAATTCAAACTTTTTAGAAAGTTCCAGAAAGATCCAACAAGTGGTTACTAAAAGAAGGTTATAGACTGTCTGCAGAGGCTGGAGAAGGACAGAGTCACTGATCAACCTCTGTACTACAGGCTGTATCCTGGGAACACCACTCCATGTAACTGCGGCTTGCCCAAAATACACAAAGAAGGAACTTAACCACAACCCATAGTAAGCAGCACAGATTCAGCAACCTACAATGCAGCCATATGCCAGGTCACCATCTGGGCTCCATTGGTAGGCCACTCACATCAAGTAACAGGACTTTACTAATAAAATCAAACATCTAGAGTTAGACGCAGATGAGACAATTGTCTCCATCCCACCTGACCTGATTACAATGAAGCACTCATGGTTGTAAGGAAGAGACTACTACAGGACACATCTCTACAGGACAGGGCATACCTTGGGATCACCTTTCTCCATGATTGTGGCTAACCTGTAAATGGAGGAGGTGGAGAACAGAGCTCTGGACTCTTTCCCAGGTGCAGTGGACAAGAACATCAAGTTCACCTGTTAAGATGCCATAAACAACCATATTTGCTGTTGGATTCTCACTGCCCTCTGCAACACAAGCTGGAGTCATCAGGACTCTTCAGCACAGAGCACAAGAGGTGCCCACAACCTCAGAAGGTAAACGGAAAGAAGAACAACACATCTGTAAAGCCCTGAGAGACTGTGGATACCCCAAATGGACAAACAAAACCAAGAAGACACAGAAACGGACAGGAACCAGGGACAAAAGGGAAGGATGTAGTTATTCTTTAGGTGTCTGGTTTATCTGACAAACTTAAAATATTGTTTTACAAACACAACATTCCAGTCCACTTTTAACCTGGGAACACAAAAACTGGTCCATCCTAAAGACAAGATCCCCACAAACAGAGTAATGTCGTTTATGCAGTTCAGTGAAGAGTGCAGTGACAGTTATGTCGGTGAAACTAAACAACAGCTTCACAAGAGGATGTATCAGCACAGAAGAGACAATCCTGGAGGACCTGAGTCTGCAGTTCACCTCCACCTCAAAGACAAAGGACATTCCTTTGAGGACAGTAATGTCCCAATTTTGGCCAGAGAGGCCAGATGGTTTCAGAGAGGTGTGAAGGAAGCCATTTTTGTGAAAATGGAAAAGCCCTCTCTGAACAGAGGAGGTGGCTTCAGATTTATGTTGCCTTGTATTTATAACAGTGTTCTGAAACCTAAATCAAAACAGTTTCACTCTAGAACAACAACAACACCTGAATGGAACAGTGTCACAAACAACTCTCCTGAGCCTTATCGACTCTCACATCAGGAGTCACACTGTCCTTTCAGAGCTAACGACTATGAGACCAGAACAGTCTGGTCCAATCACGTTTAGTTTCAGGTCACTCACACTAGAGATATAAGCTCAGCTCTCTTACCAGTTGATCTCAGAAGTCTTTTATGGAAGAGAGAAAAAAATCTTCACCTTAAAAACCTAGTCCAGATGCCTTGGCTTTGACTTTTTTTTCAAGATGACCTGGATGACTGAGAACCTTCACGGGCAACTTTCCAGAAGGTTCATGCCAATTTCAAATTCAATAAAATATATTTAAATTATTAAAGCTTTTATGTTTTATGTAAAATAGGACATGATACTTTTTCATAGTTATTCTCCAAAAACGAGTGCTGTACAACTTAAAAAATTGTCACAGTTTTCAATTGAGCCCAAAAGCAGATAACAACAACATTAAGAAAGGTGACTCAAAACAGGAAGCACAAGGAATGAAGACTAGAGCCAAAACTAATTGTGTTGGTTTGCAACAGGAAACTGGCAAAAAGTAGTGGGAGAACCAGTCTTCTTATACAGCGTAGTGATGAGGTATTCCAGCTACGCCTGGGAGGAGACAACACAGAAGGGAGGGGGAAACACAGAGAGAACAGGGAGACAACCAAAACCAGGATTGGATCCTGACAAAAATACACTCTGAAACACTTAATTAATGTGACGTAGGCTATGTAAGCATTCTAAAAAGATCTGTAGATTCAGATTTGGTATAGACACTTACTTATGAGGGAATTCTTGGTCAAAATTGATTCGGGCCATACTCAAGGCATAAAATAACAGTATGTAAGGGTTAACCCGAGGCCAGGGGAAACTGTGGAGTTGTAAGTGGGGAGTGAAAAAAATGTCAACTTTAGAGATTTTTGTACCAATAGGAAGAGGAATATAGAATGGACACCTGTCTTCATTCTGAGCCAGAGACAGTTGCCTGGTTTGTCCACCCCCTCTGTCCACCCCCTAGCAATGCCCCTGTTCATCCCAATTTTGTCAAAGTCTCATCAATGTATATATTTTACAGCACAGAAAGACCACATTTTGTGGTTTGCTGCTTTTAGGTCCCACTCAGGCTACAGTCTGAGATACAAGGACAGGGACAAACTCAAGGACACAGGCTGTACATGTCGCTTGTGGCTACCAACAGCTGCAGAGACGACAGTGGGTCTTTGCTGAAGTCACATCTGGAACTCCCCATCTCCTCTCACAACTTAGCCCTACCCATTCCTAAGAGATCATTATAACAGTTAAGACTAATGTAGTGTGCAATTTAAAGTCACATTTTTAGACTAAAAGTGGTCCCATTGCATATTCAGATGACTTGATAACCCGAGCGTCTTTAGAATGATGTGTGTCCTCTTTGGCCCAAGGCGCTTCAGCCACTGATCCACCCAACGCTGGAATTTCACCTGGAGGGAGCAGCCTTTGCAGAGGAAGGTGCCGACACTCACATACTGCAGAATAATTTGAGTGGAAATCCCCGAACGTGTCAATCTCACCTAAGAAACACAGCAGCATTCGCCCAGGCCTCTGTAATTAGAGGATTGGCAACAAGACATGGTCATGATGAATAGAATGAATGATGATTATATGAATTTTGCATATGATATGGACTTTGAGTTGAGAAACCAGCCTTGATTACAGTGGATATTAGAAGCTACTCATTCAAAACATTGTCATTTCAATCAAGTAGGGTTTGTGTCGCAGCATTGTAATATGAATGTCAACTTGTTTTTGTTTTTGGAAAACACCTCTAGACACTTATTTTTCCCTTCAGTTTTTCTGTTGGAGATGTTCATGTGTCTTAATGTGTAATGCCCAAACTGGTGGATTAGTAGAGGGAATGTGAAGAAAAAAATGGATTTACATAGATGTACGAAGTATAATTCACTTACATATACACAAATGAACATGCTGGCTTTCATTTCTTTCTTTGTACCATTCTTCAACTTTTTACAAACAAATTTAGAAAAAGGAAGTCGTCAGAGAAGTCAGTGACCACTTCCTCTCAGCTTTAATTATACATTTATTGATGTTACCTTTAATAATAGAAATCTGGCAGTCAATTTCCTGAAGCCATCTGAAGTCAAAATATGTACTCCAACGCAATTGCTCACATTTTTAATGCCGTTATTCCTCGGCGCAAATTGTTTAGTCCAAAGCTTTTATATTGAAAAGAAGTGGTCAACTTCTTTTTTTTCTAAATTTCTTGTACAAAGTTGGAGAATGGTACAAGGAAATACTGCGAAAACAAGCATTTTCATTTGTAACCTTGTACATATATGTAAATGAATCATACTTTGTACAGGAACCCAAAAAGCCATAATGTGCTTTTTCATTTGTCATCTTGAACAAACGCAAATTATACTTTATATATATTTTGTAAAAATTCATAAACTTAAACTAAATTTTATACAGCTAACGTAGGTATTAGTGGTCTCAAATCTTTTAAGTGACATTGTATAACTCCTAAACTATAGAATATATATTCTTAAAACAATCCAAATATATAGTCTCATAGTCATGAGCTGAAATACAAACCAGGAAGACTTCCTTCTCTTTCATAACAAGTCCGTCCATCTCACCAGATTATGCAATACAGTATATGAGTTAGAGTGCGGGGCACGCTACAGCTCATGTGAACGTGTGTTTTCTCCAAACCCATATCATCAACGCAAGTCTCTGCACATCTTTCAAATATTTAACATATGTATTAACATGTATTGACAGTTAAGTTTGCAGCTGTATAGTTGCACTCAAAGCCCTCCTGAAGCTGAATATTGTAAAAAGTTACAGTGTTATTGTAGGTTGTAAATAAATAGATAATAATATACCAACCTTTTATAAATCAAATGTTATATATGTGTTGTAATATTCCCATTTATTATCAGCATATTCAGTGGTGCTCAACAACTCAGACACACACACACACACAAAGAAATGCACATGATTAACATGGTATCCCAATTCTAATGCTTTGTGACAAATGTCTGCTCTCACGCCCAATTTTCTCACAGTGAGAAATCAGCCAACAGGGCTTGTGTGAGAATTCAAACAATGGGAAAAGTGCTTGTGTAACTTGGTTTAGATTATGTGCTATTACACTTTTCATTACTTCTATCCGTGTTTGTGTCTTTTGTAGTGTAGCTGGTAGTGGTTAGTGTTTAGGACTCACTGACATTTCACCAATATCCGCTCTGTTTGGAAATGATGTATTTATGTTCTATGACCATTATATGATCACTGTCTACTATAAAAGGTGTCATTTGGAACATTTATGAGTTGGTTTACTGTGTAACATTTATTTATCCAGGAAAGTCCCACTGAGAGGGGGACTTCCCTGAAACAGTTTTTTTTATTTTTTATTATTATGTTTACCATTATATGGAAAGTATGCAATACTGGGTACTCTGGTTTACGTCACCAACATTAAGAAACATGCACAGTAGTCTCCAGTTAGTAACATGACCAATTACTGAAGCATGGGTGGGTTTAATGCAGAGAATGAATTTCCCCACAGGGATAATAAAGGGTAAATTAAACGTAATCAGCTAATAGCATATGTATTACATGTAAGAATGTACAGTGAAAAAACGTGACCTTTAATGTTCTGTAGGTTTTATTATCAAGGATTTTAATAGATGAGAATGTTCACAGACACTGGCTGATTCGGCCAATCACATGCTCACGTAGAAGGGCATTCTAAGATAGGGATGCTCCCATTGGCTGTTGGGCTACACAACATACACAACAACTCAATCAATGGCTGCAGAAAATCCTACAGAAAAAGTGTATTTTGTTGTTGTTTAACGAGACAGAGATAATTCCAGGATCACATTGGATTTAGACTGAACTCAGTATTTTAAGGTGGTTTAACTTTTGATTCAAATAAAAGCAGGTACGGTTGTATTGCCATTGTTTGGGGGTGGTGTCAGGACCAGGCCTAGAAGAAAATATTGTGTAACGTAGCTTTATTGATTGTATTACACATGTATGACATTTTAGAAGCACAAACATGCTGCATCTGTAACACCTGCCTGTCACAAGCCCTTGTCTTTGATCAGCACAGTGTTTTATCCAGATATTAAACACCATTAAAAGACTCATCTCCTGGCCATTGTTGTAACAAAAATTGTAATGTACAAAGGAACAGACCAAAAGGGGTAAAGGCTGAACCAGGCTGAACTATAGCAAGGTCAAGTTGCTTTAGTGAACCTGTTGTTATGGTTGGATTTGTCCATTTACTTGTCTGAATTTTCTAATTCTGATTTCTAATTCTGATTTCTAATTCTGATTTCTAATTACTAATGATGCTAAAGGTTATTGGTAAAATGCTTCCCTAAAAGCAACAACTGACAGGAATGTAGCCACAGCTCCTCAAACTTCACTTTTTCAAACAATTGTCCACCTTTCTTATTTTTGCTCTTTAAAACAACAAAAACATAATCATGTGGGAATTTCAGACGTTTCCACTTGCTTTTTGCTTGTAAAAAAGATGAACCCAAACCTGAATTTTCTCCCCAGACAGCTGTGGGGCATATGAATACTTCACGAGCGAGAGAACAGTCGACTGGCATTTGTAGCTTCACCGGAGAGTTACTAAAATGTCACAAGGCCCTTTTTGTGATTGTGTCCCGTCTAAATTTAGCCAGTGGCTGTCTGTTCTACATTTTATACCATTTCTTGCCGCCGCTCTGCTGGATATTTTTAAACTGGTATCAATAGAGCGGGGCCAGCGTGTTCCCTGAAATAGAGTAATATCATCTCCAGTGCTGGGGGAGAGTGTTGCACCGGCACGTATGCAGCAACGTGCTCTGGCTTCCCTACCACGGTAAACAAAGCCAGAGGAAGCATTTGTATATTTATGTGGACCACATATCTTCTAAGAAATATTGTTCTGCAAAGAATTATCAGCCCTGCCCTGTTTTAAAAAAATCATTTTACAGCACCAGTCATACCTGCTTTGTGGGAATAACATGAGAGGCGTCTAGTTCCACAAAGCATTCTTTGACAGAGGAATGGCTCCTGAATCCAGACAGACGAGTCCAACGGGACACACCAAAAGAGTCAGCACAGCAGCACAGCATGTGCTGGCTGATCATGGGAAAAATGCAAATATAAAGAGTTTAGAGTTACAATGGGATAGGTGGAAACAATGAAGGGACAGAATGAATGTCCTTGAGAGCTGTGGACGTTTGATGCGAGCAAGATTGTTTGTGTTTCTGCATCGGCCGGTGCTGTTAAGTTAAAACAAGCAAATAACACCCTCCAAAACAACAAACCACACCAGTGCACTAGCGCACTACCAGGAACCATGGCTCATGCCTTTTTTATGAGCCCTGTCATGTCATAACGCACCACAACATCAGCCATGTGGATTTTAAAAATAGAAGTTCAGCAGAGCACTATCTTCTTTTTCTTTTCTTTTTTTTGAAGGATTGATGATCTAAGATGATTTAGGCAAATAGCAACCTCTACCTGCAAATGTGCGCAGTCTGTGAGTGGATTGAGAACATAAGTGAATTTAGTGTTTGATAATCAACTGCTTTGTATAAACAAGAATTTAAGGCACACTTTTACTTTGGTAAATTGAACCAAAGCCTATGCACAATTGGGTAGGGGTCTCTGGCCACCACTATCCTGCACTCACACATGCAGAAACAACCTGTACCTGGGCCCAGTTGCATCAGCAGGACAGATGACACAAAAAATGGACGGTGGGTAAAAGATGAGGCCACATGTACAGGAGGCATAGATTAAATAAACCTGTCTGGCAAAAACTTACGCTAAATAACTACTCATAGTTGGACCAAGCAAGTCTGTTCCATGTTAAGTATTTACTAAACACAAATCTCACATTTCCACTCACGGCCTTCCTCAACCTAGTTTCAGCCAATTGACTTCTTTTTAGATCTAAAATGAGCACCTCGAAATTCCGATTACCAAAGACCTATAATTCCTCTAATTAAAGCCTTCATTTGTCTGGAAAGTATATAAAGTATAATATTTAGGGGTGGGCTTATCCCTGTTGTGTGCTTTTCCAGTCACACTTATGAGAAACAGACACTGACTCTATAGCGTGGCTTTGAAATAATGTATGTGACAGTTTAATGTAACAGCCCAGCACTTTAATCATCTTCATCTCTTCACTCAGCAGAATTGGCGGTGCCTGATGTGGAGGGAATATTTTAGCTGTGACATTTTGATTGTCAGTGTTTGCCATGTGGTGGGCTGAGAAGCTGACTAATTAGGCCCTACTTCCAAATGGCTCTCTGTCTGGAGGTTGCCCAGAGTAAAGATGATTTCATGCTACGGTGCACATTTTCCTCAGCCCAGCACCAGATCTACATTTGACTTTTCAGCTTGCAGACCAGAATATGTATAAATGTACATATATTGATTGCTGGTCTCATTTTATAAAGCAGTATAACAACCACTAATATGAGCTAATAAGACAGAGTGTACAAAATTACATTTACAAAACAGTTTCTCTATTGAGCACAACTCATTTGTTCTACATAAAAACTATTGAACAATGTTATCTTACAGTAGGCTCAATTGTAAAACTCGGAAAGGTAATGAGTTATGGTGAGGTTAGAGAGAAAACATCTTCTTGAAGTTACCCAGAGTTTTCAACACAAATATTACAGCAATTGGTGGCTGCTGCTGTTGAGACATAGCTAACAACCTAACACCCTGACTATAGTTCCACCTCTCCCCTCCAACAGCAGCGTAGTAACCTTTTTTTCTTCTTTTATATAGAAACATATGTTAAAAAAAACCTTAATATAAGTGTAAAACTGGACCAAACACTAATACATCTATATACTTATATATACCAACTCCAGCCACTTTAATAGGTACACCTGTTCAAATTCTTACTAACTCAAATTTCCAATCAGCCAAATACAAGTCAGCAAGTCAACTTGCTGAAGTTTAAACTGAGCATCAGAATGGGGAAGAAAGAAGATTTAATTGACTCTAAACATGGAATGGTTGTTGGTGCCAAACAATCTGGTCTGAGAATTTCAAAAACTGCTGATCCACAGGGATTTTAATGTACAAGCATTTCTAAGGTTTACAGAGAATGGTCAGGCTGGTGGTGGTGCTATAAGGGTTAGGGGGATATTTTCTTGGACCACTTTCGACCCCTCAGTACCAATTGAGCATTGTTTAAACACAACATACCTGAAAATTGTTGCTGACCATTTCCATCTATTTATGACTACAGTGTGCCCATCTCAAACGTGCAGTTTGTGCTGGAGTTCACCCCGGTGAACGAAAGTGTCGCTTCCCTGTGCCTTCGGGTCGGGGATAGGTCTCTCACTGTTGTTTGTGTTTACGGGTCAAATGGCAGTGCAGAGAACCTGGCCTTCTGGAGTCTCTGGGAGGGGTGCTGGAACGTGCTTCAACACTCACGTGGGCAGCGACAGTGACACCTGACGTAATTGAGAGATCTGAACTCGAGTGGTGTTCTGTTATTGGACTTCTGTGCTAGTCCCAGTTTGTCCATAACAAACACCATGTTCAAGCATGGTGCACGTGGTGCACGTGGTGCATGTGGCACCAGGACACCCTAGGCCGGAGATCGTTGATCGACTTTGTAGTTGTTTCATCTGACCTCCGACCGTATGTCTTGGACACTCGGGTGAAGAGAGGGGCGGAGCTGTCAACTGATCACCACCTGGTGGTGAATTGGATCCGATGGCGGGGGAGAAAGCTGGACAGACTTGGCAGACCCAAACGTACTGTAAGGGTCTGTTGGGAACGTTTGGTCGAGCCCCCTGTCAGAAAGATCTTTAACTCCCACCTCCGGCAGAGCTTTGACCAGATCCCGAGGGAGTTTGGAGACATTTTAGTCCGAGTGGACCATGTTCTCCACCTCCATTATCGATGCGGCCACTCAAAGCTGTGGCCGTAAAGTCTCAGGTGTCTATCGTTGCGGCAACCCCCGAACCCAGTGGTGGACACCGGAAGTAAGGGATGCTGTCAAGCAAAAACACGAGGGCTCAGCGGTGGACTCGTCCATCACCCAAGCAGAAGTCACTGCGGTAGTTTGGAAGCTGAGCTGCAAGGCGAAGCTCTTGATTTACTGGTTGATCTACATTCCTACTCTCACCTAAGAACAAGATCCCGGATACAGGCGGCCGAAATGGGCTTTCTCTGCATGGTGGCGGGGCGCTCCCTTAGAGATAGGTTGAGGAGCTTAGTCACTCAAGAGGAGTTCAAAGTAGACCTGCTGCTCCTCCACATCGAGAGGAGCCAGCTGAGGTGGCTCGTGCATCTGTTTTGGATGGCTCCTGGACACCTCTCTAGGGCATGTCCCACCTCGGTATCCCCTCGGAAGAGCTGGAGGAAGTGTCTGGGGAGGAGGGAAGTCTGGGCATCTCTGCTTATACTGCTTCCCCCACGACCTGGCCCAGGATAAGCGGTAGAAGATGGATGGATAGAGTAATAAAATCTCCTTTCTTACAGAAGCTGCGTATTCAAAACAAAAGTCACTCCTTTATTTCAAATCACTTGTTGGGGCCAAATGAATGGTCCTATAAAGCAATAAAATAAATGGAAAGATCACAATAAAGCTTGACGGGCCAGTGCCTCGTTCACTCCGCCAAGTGAAATGGCACTGATATTTGTTTGAATGACAACAATAGTTAGTAATACTAATAGTAATAGTAATAATAGTACAACCAAACTGTTTTACTAAAATCTAAAATGGGGTGTGCTTTATGTAAAGTTCAGTTTCTCTGTTATTTTAATATTCAGCTATTATTACTGAATGTTACAATTTATTTACCAAAACAGTAAAAAAAAAAAAAAAAAAATGAAAAAAACACAACACTGTCATACAATCATACTTACACTTAATCACATTAGAATCTCTTACTGTCCAATGCCTCCAATAAGTCACAGAGGTGTTTCGTTTTGTGTGAAAATGTGGACAATGACTGATGTGGTCCATTAGCCCATCAAGATATATTTGAATCTTCTATTATATACAATCAATTTGTCTGGTCTTGTTTGATTTCCAGGGGGTGGATCTATTTAACGCAAGTTAAACACCTGCAATTAATAATCAGAAAACAGGGAACAATATCAATTCTCTGGCCAGGCATTGTTTCCATTATGTCTGCTATTGTTGCCTGAGCAATTTTGAATCCTATTTGCGTTCAGTAAATGTATGCAAATACACATCAAGCAGACACCTGTGCTCTGTGTGCATTGCTTTTCAAATCTTTAGCATCAAAAACTGAAGTCCAATTGCTATTTAAAGGATGGGAATATGATGAATGGTGAGGCCTTTATTTGACAGAATAAGTTTAGACTGACTTGAAACAGAGTGAGAGCGAAGGTAATGACATCGGACAAAGAACCCGAGCCGGACTCAATCTCTGGTCACCCAAGTATGAAGTATGCGCTCTACCAGATGAGCTATGTAAGTGCTTTATCAGTTGGATTGTGTCCAAATGTGTGATGTGAATTTAATTGATATTTTTCTTGGATAGTGATTAGCCACATCTCTGCACTCGTCAGATGCTGAGAAAAAAAACTCAATGAACTCAAAGTTGCATAACATCCCAGGATTGCTTTGCTGATGAATTATGGATGGCTGGAAATGACCACTAACGTCCCACGTCTCTATCAGTAATTAAAGCAGAGGACATCAGAGGGCGTCCTATTCTGTCCCGGGCCACAACTGGCAGCACACACCACCGCAATGGAGAAGACATTACGTGAAACTTCAAAGGACCTTGGGGGAGCATTACAAACTCTTAACAATATTTACTCTATGAAATATTCAGCAAGCACTTTTTCCACTAAGTACACAAACGTTTTTTTAAAGTCAACTGAAAGCAACATGTTACAGACAGTGCTACAAGAGAATTTGCAGAGAAGAAAAAAAAGTGTTTTTGGCACATTTCTTCTCCCATATATTAACAGTCAGTAAACATGAACATGGCTAAAGCCAGTCACTGTAAGCCACTTGTGAAATCATTTGGTTTGGAGAGGTCTTTCTTCCTCTTGTGGGTGCCAGAATGTTTGGTGTTTGTGCGTATGAGAGGTACTGTGCCCCGGTCGCCCCTTGCCTCATCCTGTAATTCTGACAATGCTCAGCTGAAAGCTTCCTTCCTGTCAGCTAAATGACATGCTAATGGCTGGCTCGAGCCTCTCCTTTGCAGCCTTGAAATGCAGCTGTCTAATGAGAGATGCCGTGTATAAGTGGCACCAGTGATGGATGCCTTCAGTTTTATCAGCTGTGAGCAAACGATGAGCAAATCAGTTCTGGGCTTGTCATCAACAACACCTCATCTGTCTTTGTCTCCTGTGAGTCTTCTGGGTGTTGAAATATTACCATGCTATATTACAAAATGTAGAAAATATATTATCACATCTTTGAAGCAGCAGGTTCATTGATTTATTCTATCACAGTTCTGTTAAAAGAAAGTAGTTTTAAAGCAGAGTTGGAGAATTATAGTAAGAGATAGAGAAGACTAGTCTATTAGAGAGAAGAGGGAAGACCTGAGCCAAGAATTGAGCCCTGCATGTACACTCTCCACCAGATGAGCCACAGGGGCGCCCTGAGGTAGGTGGTCTTTGTCCATTTATAAAATTGTGTAATGAGAAGTGCTTCAAAATTTACATTCAAGCAATTTATTAGGAGGGGTTCCATGTGTGAACCCAACCCACTCCACTCACTTGAGATGAATCATCTCGTTTTTGAGGGGGGTCTTCTAAATTTACTTGGGACACTTAAGAGTTGCCAATTAACCTACACATGAATGTCCTTGGATGGAGGGAGGAAGCAGTTTCTTTAATCTTGAAGTTGTTTAATTACTAATATGTTTTCTCCAAGTTACTCAGAAATTTATGTTTGCTAATGTATTTTAAAGAAGGTTTTATTTTTGCTATGCATTGAGCTTTTTATTAGGTCAACGCATAGCAACGTTGTCTGTTGTTTTGTCTATATCAATTAATATATCATAAAAAAACAGTCCTTTTGGATTTTGTGGTTGAATGTCTTATATAGGACAGAGACTGAGGAAACAGCAGCTTATATTACATATTATAGACTTAATTAAACTACATTATAAAAACTATTTTACATTTTAGTGCATTTATCTATATATCTATCTTCTGCTTATCTGGGGCCAAAGCTGCTGGAATAGGCTCCAGTCACCTGCGACCCCTTACAGGAATAAAGCAGTAGAAAATGAATGGACGACAACATAGCTCTTAGGATCATTCGGGCATTCAAACACCTCCACCCTGGTAAGGTGGCGGAGTTGTTATATATTGTTGTATGTATGATGTTAAATATTTTATAAACCTTGCACTATTATAGATCTCATTATACATACATGAGTCTACAAGTGTAGTGGTGTCTCATTTCTTAGGGTATATTCATATATATATATATATATATATATATATATATATATATATTTAATGTTTCTGGAAGATGTTATTGCTTCCACTGTTTAGGTTTCATTCATTTTATTTGGCAATTGCTTTTTGAAATCCTAAAAATCCATCAATTAAATGATTGAAACAGGAAAGTTAAATTATCACACACACAAAGCGTGTGGAGTTAAGACTGTGCAAGAAGATTTGCATAAGTACACAGCACACAGGACACTCAAAAAAATAAATAAAATGTAGAAAATATTCTTGTATTTTGTGGGTCTAGAGCAAGCCTCTCTTATGGAACCCTTAAAAATACAGCAATATACCGCCATCCACCAGAGGACAGGCTCCAAAAGCGGAAATGTAAGAAGAAGTCCAATGGCAACTTTACAAGTGTAAAAAACATGTTTACAAGTTTTTACTACATGACAACTCTGGGGGGGCTGATTTTTTGTAAATACATATGTTTATGCTATCTGAAAACTATTGTTTGTTTTATTGCCCTTTTGATAAGGACAATATCGGTGAATAGGGGACCAATTGGCGGAAGTTGTCCAAAGTATATCCAGTGATTGATCTAGAGGCTTCACCAGTTCTTTGTGGGTGTGCTTTGTCATTAGGGTTTCTCTGTTTCCACAAGTACATTTCAAAAAGGAGAACATAAATAATTGAAAGAAAATGCATTACATGGTGAAGGTTGTTTTCAGAATATATGCTTTCATTTAAATTTAAATGAAAATTTAGAAAAAATTATAAAAAAAATACATTTTTTTGAAATAATTATGAAAATTTAATTTAATGCTCTGTAAAAGCTGGTAGACTGCGGCATGGCTGTCACAGAATATATATATATATATATTCTGTAATAATTTGACACTTGACATCGAAGTGGCAAAACTACATTTAGCTTGCTTTGTAAATGATTTCAGTTCTTTCACTTTGGTCTCATGTTTTTTTTTTTTTTTGAAAACCTATTTGTTTGTTTTTTATGTAGAATTCTCCGCGCAAATCCAATCACAGGGCAAGACAAGGCAATTTTATTAAGTATTTCAAATTGCTTTACAGAAATAAAATAAAAAATTTAAGTACACAGAAAAGATTTACAATAAGAAATAAGTAAAATACAGAATTAATAAAATTTTAAAAAAGGCCTGTCCCAGATGTTCTCAGAGTCTGAGAAGGTTCATAAGGAACTAGCATTTCAGAAATATATTCTGGTGCAAAGGAGACTTGTAAACCAGCAGTGCTGTTTTAAAGTCTATTCTCTGAGCAACAGGAAGTCAGTGCAGAGATTTTAAACCTGGACTGATGTGGTTGTACTTCCTGGTGTTAGTTAGAACCCGAGCAGCAGCGTTCTGAATAAGCTGCAGCTGTCTTAACCCTCGTTTTGAGAGACCAGTGAGCAGTTACAGTAATCTAACCTGCTGCAGATAAAAGCATGAATAAGTTTCTCTAAGTCTGGTTGAGACATTATCCCTTTGACTCTGGAAATGTTTTTAAGGTGAAAATATGCTGATGATGTAATTGACTTAATGTAACTTTGGAAACTATATGATTTCCTAGATTTCTAACCTGTTTTTAGATTTTAGAGAAAGAGACTCGAGGTGACTGCTGACACTTTCTCTTTGTTTCTGTTTCAAAGATGATTAGTTCAGTCTTGTCTCTGTTCAGTTGGAGAATCATGTTTGATGCAGTGACACAGTGAATGGATTGATCCATTTTCACCTGCTGTGAGTGAAATGTAAATCTGTCGTCTGCATAATTATGGTAGGATACGTCACAGCTGTGTATTAATTGACCTAAAGGTAGTATGTAAGAATTTAATAATAGAATAATAATAAGAAAGACCCCTGTGGAACCCCACATGTCAGGGCCATTTGGTCTGATACACAGTTACATTTACATTGTTCTACAGTAATTACCAGCGTTACAGCCACTGGAGGCAAGGAGGGTTAAGTGTCTTGCCCAAGGACACAACAACAGTATGAACTGAGCTATGCCACCCCGCAAAGTTACCAGCCGAAACAAAGTACTGCCTGTCTTCAAGATAGGACTAAAACCATTTAAGGGCAGTTTCAGAGACACCTTTACATTCTTCAGCATTCAGGAATACATTACAGATTCCACTTTTCAGTAGTTCTGGACAATCCCCAAAAATATGGTTTCTCACCAGACCTCAAAGTACAGTGATTTTTAGGTACCTCTCAACGTCCCTAACAAGCTCAGGCTCCTTCCCCCAGGTGAGTGAATAGTTTTCCTTCGAGACCCAAAACACCAAAGATACATTTATTAGATATTAATTCTATGAAGCATTATTAATTATATAAATGTGTGACAGCTTCAGCCCCATGCATTCTGTAGAGTTCTAATTTCTTCATGTGCATTTGCTGTACAATTTCTCTTCTTTGAGGTTTAATGAGTGACTATAAAAGCTCTCATATGAAAAATGGATACATTTCAAACCTGTACTTACTGCATTATGCATCAAGGCAATGATTCATTTATCATGTATACAATATAACATTTCTAAAGCAAACATACTGTATTCATGCATTTTCTTAAAATGTCTCACAATTTAACAGCATATATTAAGCGTCTTTTAATGCCACAGATTTCAAAAGAATTAATGTTATATGGCACTGGGACTGACATAATCTTACCAAAACTGGGCTCTAATAAAAAGCAGGAAAAGCCAAATAAAACATTAAAAAGGCATAGCTCAATGCAAATCCACTCATTGGAGTATGATTTATGCACAGTTTTATCTATCCTCACATGCCCTTTGTTGGCACACACACAGGGAAATAAGGTTAAAGGGAGAAATCAGATTAAGGCAGGAAACAACACAGTGGAGTGTGTGTGTGTGTGTGTGTGTGTGTGTGTGTGTGTGCACGCGTGTGTGTGCTTGTGTGTGTGTGTGTGTGTGTGTGTGCATGCCTGTGTGTGTGTGTGTGTGTGTGCGCGCATGTGTGCACATGTGTGTGTGCTTGTGTGTGTGTGTGTGTGTGTGTGTGTGTGCATGTGTGTGTATGTGTGTGTGTGTGTGTGCATGTGCTTGTGTGTGTGTGGTCAGCTTTGTGCAGAACAACTTGGCCTTTTCAGCGGCAGCCAATTGTGATTTACTTAAGCTCTACTGCCCTCTTGTGGTTATTGGTACTATTGCACTAAGCAGCTTATTAAAAACAGATATTGCGGAGTTGCATTAGCCTATGTTCTTGCCAGTAACATCCCGCTCTCCCCCACATTCTGTCGTTGTGTCCTTGAGCAAGACACTTAATAATCCACCTTGTCTCCAGTGGTCAGCTGTAACACTGGTAAAGCGCTTTGAGTGCTTACTAGGGGGAGAAGCACTATATAAATACAATTTATTTTTTAAATAAAATAAAAGACACAAATAGGTACATTGTCATAGAATCTCTATTTCATTGTTCCCTATCAATAAATAATAATAATAATAAAAAAAAAAGACTGTACTAAAATAACTTTTCTCATGTCCGGATGCCTTTGCTTTAACATTTTCTTCAAGATGACCTGGATGACTGAGAACCAAATGTACTAAAATAAGTCATTCCAATAAGTCTCACTCCTCCAAAAAGGATCCCTTGTTTTGCACAATTTTTTTGTAAAATCCTGGAAAAATCTTTAACTTTAGAATGTGCAGCATTGTGGCTCAAGGATAGCTATGTAGATACTGCCAAAACACTTGGTTAAGTTTTCTCACTCCTAGTTTTCTTTACAGAGAATTTCCAAAAACGTATTTGTGTGTTTGATGGGGGTTAAGTGTTATGTTCACTCTGCTGCACAATTCATTTTGGAGTAATCAAATAATTTGAAATATCTTGCAGTCTCTTTGAGGTGGCTTGTTACTATAATTGTTAATGAAAGAATCACACAGAACCATATGTCTATGGCCATAATATGGAAGGAAATATGCTCATATTAAGAGGCAAAAGATTATTTTTAAATCAGTGACCTTTTTGTATTTCTCTACATCAAGACAGTTCTGGCCTAACTGGTGTTTTTTCTGCAGCAGTGCACCTAATGTAGGCTAATGGAAGCTATACATCACAGTACCACAGTTCTAACTCTGGGCTCAATAATTAAGGCTCTCTCCACGACCTGGATGTCAGAAAACTGAATTGTAGAACGGAAACTGAAGGTACTGTAGAACTGATTTTTTTACTCAGGAAAAGCAAGTAAATTTAATTTCAAAACATACTGCGATTTGGGGTGCACGTGGTAGAGTGGTTAGCACTCCTGCCTCACAGCAAGATTTGTCGTGAGTTCAAAACCCGGCCGACTCAAACATTCTTGGTCGTCTCCGGTCTTTCTGTGAGGAGTCTGCATGTCCTCCATGTGTTACCGTGGGTTCTCTCCGGGTACTCCGGCTTCCTCCCACCGTCCAAAGACATGCATGTATAGGTTAATTGACAACTCTAAAGTGTCCCTAGTGAATGAATGTGAGAGTGAATGGTTGTCTGTCAGTGTCTGTCTCTAAATGTTAGCCCTGCGACTAACTGGCCACTGTCCAGGGTGTACCCCGCCTCAGGCCCAAAGCTGCTGGGATAGGCTCCAGTCACCCGCGACCCCTAACGGGACAAAGCGGTAGAAAATGAATGAATCTACTACAATTCATTTACAAACCAATACATTTGGTTTCAGATTACGCTTTTATAAATTAAGTTTACAAAAAGCATTCATTTAACTTCAATTTCAAATACAACATATTCAGTTTCAGTTTCTAGTAGCACAAATATCATCCCATACATAACTTTTACTTAATGCTAAAATACATAACGACCCAATGTTTTAGACCACCCTGGCAGTTTCCATTTTCCTCAAGCAGGTTTAGTTTGTATTGAGGGTCCCTGTGTAGCTCCTGCCCAAGGCCCCTACAGTCTTTAGAAACGCCTCTGGTTTTTAAAGCAAAAGCTAACATTCACATGAACATTAACTTCCAGTAACGTTCCCTCCCTCTTCCTGAACTTTCAAAAGGTGATAGAAGTTTTTGTTGACAGTGTGGCCCCGCCCACCACCTCGGCGCCTTATAACTCCAGCGTCACATGGAGCTGCGCGGTGTTTGGCTTTAACCATGGAGGCTAACGTCGTGGTGATGGGGACAGAGAGCGTTGGCAAATCAGGTGAGAAACGCGTCCTTTTACCACAGACGCACGGACTTACGGCTCACTTTGAATCACACAAAGTTTGTTTTGCAGCTCTGACCGTTCGCCTGCTCACTCGGAGATTCATCGGAGAATACGGAGACATTGGTAATTTCTGATTATTTCAAGCAGAGCTGTGTAGCTCACAAGCTCTGTCTAACTTAGAAACCTCTTCTTTTGCAGAATCTATTTATAGTCACAGCTTTCTCGTAGAGGGGAGAGAGATCACAGTCAATATATGGGACTCGCCTTATTCTGAAGTAAGAACAGGCTTTGGTTTAGCGTTTATGCTGCAAGTATTTAATTGAATATGCAAATGATTATGCAAATCAGCCGCGCACAAGTGTGTTAGTTTTAATTCATTCAAGGTAATTAAAATGTGCACAAATGTAGAAATGTATTCAAATGCCCTGGGCACCATAATGTAGTGACTGAAGAGTAAATCAAACCATAAAATACTAATTATGTTGATTATGTATAAGCATTGTTTCATTGTGATGTCCCATTTTGCAGGATATGTCTGTGGAGACCCCGCTCTTTGACAAAAAGCTGCGCTGGGCGGACGCGTTCATTCTGGTCTACAGCATCTGTGACCGGGCCAGCTTCAACATGGTCAGCCGCTTGCTTCACATCATCAAAGCCTCCAAAGACCCCCTGAACACGGACAGAGTTCCCATCGTCATTGTGGGCAACAAGATGGACCTGCAACACAGACGGACGGTGGCGAGCGAGGAGGGCCACCTGCTGGCCCTCACCACTGACTGTCACTTCCACGAGGTGTCGGCGGCGGAGAACTATCACAGCGTCCTGAAGGTGTTCCAGGGGCTGCTGGACAGGATGAAGCCTGCGGTTAAGAGGCCGCTGGGAATTAAAGGCATTGTGAAAAGTATGTCTGCAGTCTTCTCCAGGAGACGGACCGACTCTTTAGAAAGTTCGTGAAGCTAAGAGACTGCTTTGTGCCTTTATTGTGTCACCGTCTCAACAGGCGGGTCAGTACTTAAGGGTTTGGGTCAGTTAACATCTCAAGAGTAAGTAAGATAAAAATCACAAAGTGCTTTATAAAAGCGCAATATTACAAAGATATAAAATAAGTAAAAACAGTAAAGAATTAAACCTTAAAAGCCTTTAAAGCCCAAGGGGCTTGTCCATGAAGAGATGTGGGCTCAGTAAAAGCCTTGCTGCTGCATTTTTCACAATCTGCAGTTACAAGAGCTTGTTGCAAGTGTAGTGTTTATATATTAAAAAAGATGAATCATATTTAAAACCAAATTTTCAGAACATCAATTCTGAAGTAAACAGTAGCTTCTAAACTTAAAATGTCATTAATCAGCAGCTCTCCACCTTTCATGGACTCACTGTTTAATGTTACACAATACACTTGTATTTAATGCAATGTAGAGTGAACAGAACGTGGCAGCTGTGCAGTACATCATTTCTTCTGTTGTCCTTGGAAAATGACAAGAACAACACAAGTTTCATTTGAGAAAAAAATTGCTTTTAACTTTTTCCTTTTTGTTGACTGCAGTGTTTTGCTTTACCTTTTTTTTTTTTTAGCAGTGCTGGCACACTGTGTACCTTTTCTGACAATGGGTAACTGTGGAGTACTGACCCGACCTGCACTCTACTGCTCTAGTAGAATTGAGGACAATGATATCAAAAAGAACTCAAATGAAGCCACAGGTTTAGGAAGGCTATGTTGTAATGTAATATTACAGGGCGCACTAATATAATATGTACAGAAAGGATGTAAAATAAATGTTGCTTTATCTGTATTTATTGAAGTCTAAATGCTGTAAATGCTTAAATGATTGTTCTATTTCTATTTTTAAATGTTTATAAATGTATCATACAGAACTGTTTTCAATAAAGCAGATCTACAAATCGTTTTTTTCCCACAGAACATTGACAACAGATTTTTTTGAGAAAAATTTCCAACACTCAAATAAGCATCATTCACATCATTTATACACTATTTATTTTCTACAAATGCCTCAAAAACTTTTCTTCTAATCTGGCTCCAACACAAATTCGTCACAATACGGTTAATTTATTACATGTTTCATTCACAATCTCGAGTTTGTTCAGTTTGGTTTTTATTGTAACTTATAGTTTTATTGCCCTGTTCATGCCTCTCTTATTGGTCAGGCCACATCCTGCTGTTCCCACATAGTATAATATGACAGTTTATGAATCCACAGAAAACCTCTAATGAGGCAAAGCAATGTTTATTAAGCTGCTCTATTCAGTTTGTTTTATGAAACAGCTCATTTTATAAAACCTCATATGAATTTATAACCTGCAGAAACGCCGGCCTTAACTTAAAACTTAACATTGTTTTAAATAAATAGAAAAATATTACTGTATTTCGCTAAATTAAAAATGCCATGTTGAACAAAAATTATTTCCTTTTAGATATAACCCCCGACTGACCTCCGACTGACCCTACTGTGGAGGGGACATGTCTAGTCTTTTCTCTCTGAGGTGAGGGGAGGAGGGGACCATCAGGGGCCATTAGTGCTGCAGTGTGTGATGACAGGTGGCAGCTGAGATGGTGTTCTTGTGTCTGAGGAATGTGACAGGGACAAGGCGTGTGTTTACTGGGCACCTGACACAGGTCACAGGTCACTTCTACAGGTGTGTCTGACCTCAGAGGTCACATCCAGACTGACCTCAGACTAAACCAAAACTGTCTGACCCAACCTGTAAGAAAAAAGGAGGTACATTTTGGTACATAATACAAGTGTAAATGGAATGGAATGAATGGAATTGCAAGAATGTTGTTTTTACATTTAGTTGACACATTTAGTTCAGACAGATTTGCCTTAATACTGATAACTAATATAGTGTTTTGAATTACATGGTAGAAAAATACCTCAGACTTCTAATCTAAAGAAAAACAAAAAACACATTTGACATAACATCAAAAGTGTTAATTCTAAATTTGAATTATGTTTAGAAACCGTCATCTGTGTAATCTAAGTCCAGAGGTGCCCAAAGTCTGACGACTGATTTAATCTGCTTTAAACGGTCAAACATAGTCATTAATAAGAATTTACATTGGATAGGTCAATATTATATATTACAAACAACCTACTGCCCTCAGTCATAGTGCTCACATTAACATAGAATAAAAACAATTCAGGGAGGTGTATGTGTGCACATACTTTTTAAGTTCACACAACTTGTCCCATTTTGATGGATTTTTGGAAACATCTGGGTTGAACAGTGAAAGATAAAGTCAAATAGCTTAAAACCACCTCGCATAACATTTAGCCCAAAACTATATATTGTCAAAGTCATATGGATGGTTCTTTCTTAGTTCTATCTCCTTGACACAAAGCAGGAAAAACGTTGGCCACCCGGGAAAAAGTCTGTGACTAAATTTGATGTTCTAATAACATTTAGTTTGGTGTTTATATCTTCTTTAGCCAAATAAATATTCTGTACAGTTAAAGGAGACATGATAAACACTGACTAATAATTTCTATATATGGAATATTTGCTCTAGGCAGTAGTTGGTTATCAGAAGAAAAGCGAGATGAGTAATATCTAGTAGGGCTGCACAATTAATCAAATTTTAATCACGATCACGATTTTGGCTTCCCACGATCAAATTTGCGTGATCGAGCGATATTTAAAATGCGTCATTCATTCACGCTTTGTATTAGTTTTTTATTTTTTTTTATTTTTTTAAAGCCAGTCTAGTGCGCTGTAAAGCCGCTGTCTGATCACGTGCGTCCATGCACCAATCAGAGTTCCTTGCACCGCACAGCAGCTCAGTCAGTTTCCAGATGTAGACAGTCACAGACGGAAGACAGAATAGCGTGTGGAAAATACCACAACAGATAGCAGGCAATAATCAAAGAAACAATGTCTAACGTAGCAGAGGGAGCAGCCGAGGGGCTTGTCCCGAGTATGGGATCGTCATCCATTGTGTGGGAACATTTTGGATTTCAGGCAAGTGACACAAAACAAGAACAGGTCATATGCAAAGAGTGTCATAAAATTGTTTTGGCACCACAAAGCAACACAACGAACCTCTTTAACCTCTTAAAAAAACACCATAAAGTTCAATACCATGTATGAGGACCAAGAAATGCGTTGCAAAGACTAATCCACCCACAACATCAACTCAGACATCCTTCGAAGCGAGCCTCTTTAGCGCATCACCATACCCATCCACCTCCCAAAGACACAGTGAAATAACGAACGCAGTCGCATTTTATTTGGCTAAAGACATGTGCTCAATATACACGGTGGCAAACGAAGCCCTAATATCTAGTGAATATCTCAACTTTTTTTTATAAAGGCATAACTGTAGCATTGTGTTATAAGAAATCCTATCACATACTATTTGTATAATATCACAACAACAGCCGCCTTAAAGGGCTTAACAGACTGCACTAGACAACATCCCCTGTCCATAGACCCTCCATCAGGGTGAGGAAAAATTCCCCAAAAAAACCCAGCCGGGAAAAAAAAAAAAAAAGAAACCTCAGGGAGAACCACAGGAGGGATACACTCCCAGGATGGACAGGTCATGCAGGAATGAGTCCAGGACAGTTTAAAAAATACATAGAATTACACAAACATATTTACAATTTTTTTTTTTATATTTGCAGTGTCCAGTGTCCAAAAAACAAAAAAGTGCTAAATACTACTGCAAAAATAGGCAGGTGTAATAATAAGAGGTAGAGTGTGTACTTACAGCTACAGCCAGTGTGAGCGTGTACCTACAGCTACAGCCAGTGTGAGTGTGTACCTACAGCTACGACCAGTGTGAGCGTGTACCTACAGCTACGACCAGTGTGAGCGTGTACCTACAGCTACAGCCAGTGTGAGTGTGTACCTACAGCTACGACCAGTGTGAGCGTCAACCTCCACCTACAGCCAGTGTGAGTGTGTACCTACAGCTACGACCAGTGTGAGCGTGTACCTCCAGCTACAGTCAGTGTGAGTGTGAATCTCCAGCTACGGTCAGTGTGAGCGTGTACCTACAGCTACAACAAGTGTGAGCGTGAACCTCCAGCTACAGCCAGTGTGAGTGTGTACCTACAGCTACGACCAGTGTGAGCGTGTACCTACAGCTATAGCCAGTGTGCACGTGTACCTCCAGCTACGACCAGTGTGAGCGTGTACCCCCAGCTACGGCCAGTGTGAGCGTGTACCTACAGCTACGACCAGTGTGAGCGTGTACCTACAGCTACGACCAGTGTGAGCGTGTACCTCCAGCTACAGCCAGTGTGAGCATATACCTACAGCTACGACCAGTGTGAGCGTGTACCTCCAGCTTCAGCCAGTGTGCGCGTGCACCAACAGCTACGACCAGTGTGAGCGTGTACCTCCAGCTACAGCCAGTGTGAGCGTGTACCCCCAGCTATGGCCAGTGTGAGCGTGTACCTACAGCTACGACCAGTGAGAGCGTGTACCTACAGCTACGGCCAGTGTGAGCGTGTACCTCCAACTACAGCCAGTGTGAGCGTGTACCTCCAGCTACAGCCAGTGTGAGCATGTACCTACAGCTACGACCAGTGTGAGCGTGAACCTTCAGGTACAGCCAGTGTGAGTGTGTACCTACAGCTACGACCAGTGTAAGCGTGTACCTACAGCTATGACCAGTGTGAGCGTGAACCTCCAGCTACAGCCAGTGTGAGCGTGTACCTCCAGCTACAGCCAGTGTGAGCGTGTACCTACAGCTACAGCCAGTGTGAGCGTGTACCTCCAGCTACAGCCAGTGTGCGCGTGTACCTCCAACTACGGCCAGTGTGAGCATGTACCTACAGCTACGACCAGTGTGAGCGTGAACCTCCAGCTACAGCCAGTGTGAGCGTGTACCTCCAGCTACAGCCAGTGTGCGCGTGTACCTCCAACTACGGCCAGTGTGAGCATGTACCTACAGCTATGACCAGTGTGAGCGTGTACCTCCAGCTACAGCCAATGTGAGCGTGTACCTACAGCTACAGCCAGTGTGAGCGTGTACCTCCAGCTACAGCCAGTGTGCGCGTGTACCTCCAACTACGGCCAGTGTGCTTGTTTACCTCCAGCTACAACCAGTGTGAGCGTGTACCTCCAGCTACAGCCAGTGTGAGCGTGTACCTCCAGCTACAACCAGTGTGAGCGTGTACCTCCAGCTACAGCCAGTGTGAGCATATACCTACAGCTACGACCAGTGTGAGCGTGTACCTCCAGCTACAGCCAGTGTGCGCGTGCACCAACAGCTACGACCAGTGTGAGCGTGTACCTCCAGCTACAGCCAGTGTGAGCGTGTACCCCCAGCTACGGCCAGTGTGAGCGTGTACCTACAGCTACGACCAGTGAGAGCGTGTACCTACAGCTACGGCCAGTGTGAGCGTGTACCTCCAGCTACAGCCAGTGTGAGCATGTACCTACAGCTACGACCCGGTGTGAGCGTGAACCTTCAGGTACAGCCAGTGTGAGTGTGTACCTACAGCTACGACCAGTGTGAGCGTGTACCTACAGCTATGACCAGTGTGAGCGTGAACCTCCAGCTACAGCCAGTGTGAGCGTGTACCTCCAGCTACAGCCAGTGTGAGCGTGTACCTCCAGCTACAGCCAGTGTGAGCGTGTACCTCCAGCTACAGCCAGTGTGCGCGTGTACCTCCAACTACGGCCAGTGTGACCATGTACCTACAGCTACGACCAGTGTGAGCGTGAACCTCCAGGTACAGCCAGTGTGAGTGTGTACCTACAGCTACGACCAGTGTGAGCGTGTACCTACAGCTATGACCAGTGTGAGCGTGAACCTCCAGCTACAGCCAGTGTGAGCGTGTACCTCCAGCTACAGCCAGTGTGAGCGTGTACCTCCAGCTACAACCAGTGTGAGCATGTACCTCCAGCTACAGCCAGTGTGAGCATATACCTACAGCTACGACCAGTGTGAGCGTGTACCTCCAGCTACAGCCAGTGTGCGCGTGCACCAACAGCTACGACCAGTGTGAGCGTGTACCTCCAGCTACAGCCAGTGTGAGCGTGTACCCCCAGCTATGGCCAGTGTGAGCGTGTACCTACAGCTACGACCAGTGAGAGCGTGTACCTACAGCTACGGCCAGTGTGAGCGTGTACCTCCAGCTACAGCCAGTGTGAGCGTGTACCTCCATCTACAGCCAGTGTAAGCATGTACCTACAGCTACGACCAGTGTGAGCATGAATTTTCAGGTACAGCCAGTGTGAGTGTGTACCTACAGCTACGACCAGTGTGAGCGTGTACCTACAGCTATGACCAGTGTGAGCGTGAACCTCCAGCTACAGCCAGTGTGAGCGTGTACCTCCAGCTACAGCCAGTGTGAGCGTGTACCTACAGCTACAGCCAGTGTGAGCGTGTACCTCCAGCTACAGCCAGTGTGCGCGTGTACCTCCAACTACGGCCAGTGTGAGCATGTACCTACAGCTACGACCAGTGTGAGCGTGAACCTCCAGGTACAGCCAGTGTGAGTGTGTACCTACAGCTACGACCAGTGTGAGCGTGTACCTACAGCTATGACCAGTGTGAGCGTGAACCTCCAGCTACAGCCAGTGTGAGCGTGTACCTCCAGCTACAGCCAGTGTGAGCGTGTACCTACAGCTACAGCCAGTGTGCGCGTGTACCTCCAACTACGGCCAGTGTGCTTGTTTACCTCCAGCTACAACCAGTGTGAGCGTGTACCTCCAGCTACAGCCAGTGTGAGCGTGTACCTCCAGCTACAACCAGTGTGAGCGTGTACCTCCAGCTACAACCAGTGTGAGCGTGTACCTCCAGCTACAACCAGTGTGAGCGTTTAATTACAGCTACAGCCAGTGTAAACCTAACCCTATGATCAATCGGTCTCCATACGTTTGGTGAAATAAGTATGTTTTGAGTTTGCTTTTGAAAACCTCAACAGAGTCAGCTCACCGCACTTCCACCGGGAGCCCATTCCATAAAAATGGGGCTCTATAAGAAAAGGCTCTGTAGCCAGCAGACTTCTTGTCATGGCCTAACTGCCCGAAACTGAGAAGACTCCAATGCAAAAACGCCACACGCAGGTAGAAAGGTCAAAATGTTTATTGTGCCAAAACATACAAATAAAAATCCAAGAGACACTGCCAGGGTCCGAGCATAGAACAAATACAAAACGCAGGTAACCAGAGAAATAATCCTGAGATTATTGAAATCAAGTATATAAACTATACACAGAGCACATGAGGGTAAACCAGAACTCACAGATGAACACATGGGAAACCCCCAGAACAACAGCCTTACTGGGTGGAAGACGACCGCCTGGCACAGAGCCACGGGACACAGGTATATATAGACACAGACAACAAGGGACAGGTGAAACACATTAGGGCGGAGCAGGTAATCACACAGAAGGGATAACCAGACAGGAAGTAAATCAGACAACACAGACAGGGGTAAGACATTTCACCCAGGAAACCACATACAATCTTGAAACAAAATCAGATACATTTAAAGACACATGCCCAAAACAGACTGCCTACAAACAACAGGCAGGGATCCTGACACTTCTTCATTATTCGAGGAAGTTGAAGGAGGCCAGCATCGGTACGAGCTGGAGTATACCGGGTGATGAGGTCAGATAGGTAAGAAGGTGCGTTTTTTTGTTTATTTGTTAACAAGAGAACTTGGAAATCAGCTCTAACATGAATAGGAAGCCAGTGTAATGAAGCCAGGACCGGAGTAATGTGATCGAACTTCCTGGTCTTTGTCAAAAGTCTGAAGGCTGTATTTTGGACCATTTGTAGTCTGTGAGTACTTTTCCTCAGCAGCCCAGAGAATTACACATTGCAGTAGTCCAGCCTGGATGTGACAAATGAATGAATGAGAATTTTAGTATAGTGTATCATCGGCATAACAGTGGAAGTTCACTCCATAACTACTGATGATTTGTCCCAATGGTGTAACATATAGTGAAAAAAGCATGGGACCGAGCACAAACCCTTGTGGCACACCGAACTTCACTGGTGCCGTGGAGGAGAAGGATTTATTAAAAGAGACAAAATGAGACCTATCACACAGATAGGATTCTAACCAAGCAAGAGCAGAGCCAGAGATGCCAAAAACATCTTTTAGTCTGTTGATTAGCACTGCATGATCAATCGTATCAAATGCAGCACTGAGATCCAGCAATAACAGTAGAGCCGATGAGTCCTCGTCCATCTGAAGGAGGAGATCATTTGTCACTTTAACTAAAGCTGTTTCAGTGGAATAAGAGGCCCTAAATGCAGACTGAAACGGCTCGAGGAGGTCATTTTCCGATAGATATAGAGTAATTTGTTTTAGCACAACTTTTTTGAGGACTTTAGATAGAAAAGGTAAATTGGAGACAGGACGGAAATTATTTAGGCATCCAGGATCCAGAGTAGGTTTTTTGAGCAAGGGTTTTGACAACAGCCTGTTTGAAAAGGGAAGGAACGGTGCCAGTAGATGGGGACAGGTTTATAATGTTTAACATAATTTGCCCCACATAGGGCCACAGTTCTTTAAGCTGTTCTGCTGGGAAGATATCCAGGAGACACGTAGTTGCTTTACATGAAGAAACCACCTTTGTCAGCTCATCGAGGGAAACAGAATCTAAGACTGAGAGACGAGAGGTCGGTGGTGAATGATCCAAGTGAAAGAGAGACCCGGAGCTAAAGGAGACAAAAACAAAATATTATCCCTGATATCTTCAATTTTAAGATTAAAGAAATCTAAAAAGTCTTGTGCACTAAAGGGAGAGGAGTCTTCAGTTGTTTTTGGTTGTATTAGTTTAGCAACTGTCCTAAAGAGAAACCTGGGGTTATGCTTTCTTCTGATTCTTTGCAGTGCTGAGGGCGTGCTTATAGGTGTTTACACACAAACACCACTTTTGATAATTTAGATTAGTTTTTGACTTGCGCTATTTGCATTCAAAACTCCTGCAGGCATGTTTCAAAGCCCGAGTTTCCTCGTTATTCCATGGAGTAGGTTGTCTGGTTAGTCTGGGCTTTGTCCTGAGGGGTGTCACTGAGTCAATGATGGAAGAGAGGGTTGCATAAACCTCCTCTGTGTAGGCCTCTACTGAGTTTCCAGGTGTAGTTCAATTAGGAAGAACATCTTGGGCAAGACACTTAATCCTCCTTGACTCCAGTGTCTGTGGCGCTGGTGTAATGTGTGACAATGTTTGGTGATGATCGGTGAGTCCATAGGCGCAAAATGGCGTTCACATCTAAATAGTCTGCCCCAGGGCAGCTGTGGCTACAGCCATAGCTTACCACCACCAGTGTGTGACTGTGGAGTGAATGAATAATGTGCTTTGATTCTCTGGAAAAAAAAAGCTCTGCATAAATCATTGTCAGCAGGGTCATTTGTTGAAATCTCCTATTGTTCGGGCCACAACCTGCTTTTTTAACATGAAGCTGTAGACTGTTCTAGAGTCTGGGGGCAGTTGCAGTGAAAGCACTGTCTTACTCTGGTTTTCAGATGACTTTTTAGCACCTCTAAAATCAGTTGGTTTGTTGACTGTATTGATTAGGTAGGAAGGTGGAGATGGTTGGTGATGAAGGTTGTTAATTATTAAAAAAAAGGACATCTGACAGCTTCAATGTGTGTTGTCTAGTGCACACGCACTGCTCGAGCTGTGTCCTATTGACTCATGTTTACTGCTGTGGGTTGTTATGAGGAAGACTGTTACAATATTAAACAGACTTTAGTCAAACAGTAACAAACCACTGGACCCTGTCTGAAAGTCAGAGCCACTTTGAAACAGAGGTGACAGAGAGAATGTAGAGTGTGAAACTTGTGCAGGGCATTGCACAGGACTAAGTTAAATACATATTTAGTAAAGAGAAAAAAGAAATGTATTAAATATGTTATCTGAGAGAAAGCAGATGACTGCAGGAGTAAACACAGCCACTGTCAGCCTTTATAGGCTCATATAAAAGCAGTTCATTTGTATTGATCAAGTAACGGCTTCCTCCCACCGTCCAAAGACATGTATGTATAGGTTAATTGGCAACTCTAAAGTGTCCCTACTGAATGAATGTGAGAGTGAATGGTTGTCTGTCTCGTCTGTCTGTCTATGTTAGCCCTGCAACGAACTGGCCACTGTCCAGGGTGTACCCCGCCTCAGGCCCAAAGCTGCTGGGATGTGAGCCATGCCTCGCCAAAAAGAGCTACTATCAAGAGCAGTTGCTTTACATAAAGCTGGAAAGGGTTACAAAGTTATTTCAAAGACAATAGAAATTCACCAGTCTACAGTTTGGCAAACAATCTACAAATGGAGACGCTTTGGGACTCTACCAAGAAGTGGGCGCCCAGTTAAAATGACACTAAGAGAACAACAAAGACTCATCAAAGAGGTAAAGAAACAGCCCCGAATGACAGCCAAAGATTTGAAGGCATCATTGGAACTTGCTAACATCTCTGTTCATGAGTCTACAGTACATAGAACACTGCAGGGTATCCACGACAGGACACCACGAAGGAAACCACTGCTTATTAAAAAAGAACATTACTGCACGCCTGAGGTTTGAAAAAAGAGCACATTGACACTCCACAGCAGTACTGGCAAAATGTTTTGTAGACTGAAGATTATACTATTTGGAAAAAAAAAACAGTGCTAAATCTGGCATATCATCATGAAAACATCATCCCAAATGTAAAGTCTTTTGGAGGAAACATTATGATTTGGACCTGGCCTTCTTGCAATCATTGAGGGGAAGATGAATTCCCAAGTATATAAGACAATTCTTCAGGATAATGTGAGGATGTCTGTACGTCAGCTGAAACTGTGTAGAAGGTGAGTGATGCAACAGGACAATGACCCAAAACACCTGAGCAAGTCCACAACAGAAAAACATAGTGGCCAAGTCAGAGCCCAGACCTCAACACAATTGAGATGCATGGATTGACTTGAAGACGTCCAAAGAATATGACAGAACTGAAGCAGTTCTGCAGGAAGAATGGGCTAAAATTCCTTCTAAACGATGTACAGGTCTGATCCACAGCTACAGGAAACGCCTGGTTGAGGTTATTCCTGTCAGGAAGGGCTCAACCAGTTATTCATTTTAAGGGTTCACTTACTTTTTCCACTGCCATTTTAAATGTTGAATAAGTGTGTTCAATAAAGACATTGAAGGATCAGAATGTGTAATTATTTTTATTCACATTATGTTTGTCAATACCCTTGACTTAAGATGAGGATCAAATCACATTTTAAGACCATAAAATTCCAAAAGATTCACACTTTTTCTTGCCACTGTATTTGGTAAGATATGCAACAGAATAATGAGTTCAAACTTATGGAGCTCAGAACTGAACATTGTGTACTGAGCAGCAGAATCCATTCTCACTCCTGGACCTTTAGCTTGTGGCATTTCTTCATCGTGACAATGTATTTCTATTCCATTCCTCATAAAGTGCCTCCACAGGGGGGTCTGGAATGTCTGAATGGGAAAGAAAAGGTGCCCAGTGCTCACTAAGGCGGAGGCTGAAACATTTAATAAAAAATGTGTTAACTGTTGAGAAATGCCAACTATGGCCTTTAGTCCTTGACTGAGCTCCCCTGCAAAGAGTAAAGGACCTCCTGCAGTGCTGAGCAGCCCACGCTCCACATACAACAGTTCAAAATCCACCCCCCAGCACTCGACCAAAGTTCAGATTCTCTTTTTTCAGCTTCAGTGGTTTATAGTGAAGAGCACTTGTGGCATGTTGAGGTCTTATAAGTGTTTGAGAACTTAGTTGAATAACAACCATCACATAGAAAAACAAAAACATCCCCCAATTTATTTTATATCAACTTAATTGCACATTAAAGGAAATGAAAGAGGTGTAACTATTCATTTCAACCACTCAAAAATAGATGTTTACCTACAGTATAATATACCATATTAGAAAACAAAAATGATATGATGTTAACACTATATTATACCTCACCACATACCACCATGTGATATAACAGAACACAATATTAGATCACATTATAAAATAATGTCTGTGGAGGTTCTCAGTCATCCAGGACATTATTTTTTGTGATGAGGGACAAAAGGTCTTCACTTTCAAACCTTTGTCCAGTTGCAAATCTATTAAATAATTGATAAAATTTTGTAACCTCCAATTTTCAGTGAGTCCAGACCCGGTCTTTCTCATCTCAGGTCCGTGCGCATGCATCTACCACACACAGCAGGACATTAAACTCTGTGTCAGGCACAGAACGTAGCTGGACAACACGGACCGACGGCACGTGGCAGTGGTGAACTGTGCCCATCCGACACGGGGCTTTACACACTCGCACACACACAGACTGTAAGAGGTCTCAGAGGGAGGGAACTAGTTTGAAAGGCATTGTTGCAATCGCAGAATAAAAGCTGATCAGCAACAACAATAAGGTACACTTACTGCAGAAACAAGTATTTCTCTGTTTTAGAGGCTAAACATTAATGACTGTACTGTTTTTGTCCCTGTCTCTGTGTGCCCTGTATACTTTCTCTTCAGAACTCAACACGTAATAGAAGCAGCCACACTATATCAGCTACAGGTACTAATATTTACTGTTCATAATGGCTCTTTATAAACCAGACATTGTCTACATAATTTAACATTAATTAAATTAAACATTCATTCATTCATTCATTTTCTACCATTTTGTCCCGTTAGGGGTCGCGGGTGACTGGAGCCTATCCCAGCAGCTTTGGGCCTGAGGCGGGGTACACCCTGGAGAGTGGTTAGTTAGTTGCAGGGCTGACATGTAGAGACAGACACTGACAGACAAACATTCACTCTCACATTCATTCACACAAATTAAACATGATTTTATAAAAACTTACTCTCACTAATTAACTGCAGAAGATAGTAATAGAACTTACACACAACCTAACTAATGCCTCTAACCCCTTGGAGGGTTTTTAAATGGCCTTAAAGGAGAACAACAGGATGTCATGAGTGAAAAATAAGTGCTCCAAGGCCAAGCATTGTTCCTTTTTAATTGAAATGTAAAGTATGGGATAAGTATGGTGTAAAAATATGTTTTGAAAATATATAGCTTATTATAGCATTTGAGTAATGCACATAAATAAGTGCTTGTTATTCTCTGGTGTGTTAAAAGTGAAATGACAGAAGTGGCAGGAGTCTGGTCTTCAGCAGCACTGGTCAGGTTTGTCTGGATCACCTCCTACAGGAACAACACACAGAAAAGTCAGTCAAATACAATGGCTCCAAAAACACAGTTAGATTTAATTTATTGTAAAAATGGTAGCAATTCTACAGTGCATCCGGAAAGTATTCACAGCAATTCCCTTTTTCCACATTTTGTTATGTTACAGCTTTATTCCAAAATAAATTAAATTCATTATTTGCCTCAGACGTCTACCCAATACCCCATAATAACAACATGAAAGAAGGTTTTTTGAATTCTTTACAAATTTATTAACAGCGTTTGCACAATACTTTGTTGAAGCTGTGGCACTAATTGCAGGCTCAAATCTTTTTGAGTATCGGACAAGCCTGGCATACATATCCTTGGGCAGTTTCTCACATTCTTCTTTGTAGAACCTCTCAAGCTCCATCAGGTTGTTGGTCACCTCCCTGACTAAGGCCCTTCTCTTCCAATTGCTCAGTTTGGCTGGGTGGCCAGCTCTTGGAAGAGTCTTGGTAGTTCCAAACTTTTTCCATTTACAGGTTGATGCAGGCCACTGTGTTCATAGGAACCTTCAATGCTGCAGACATTTTTCCATACCCTTCCACAGATTTGTGCCTTAGTACAATCCTGTCTCAGAGGTCTACAGATAATTGATTGATTTGTCTCTGACATGCACTGTTAACTGTGGGACCTTATATGGACAGGTATGTGCCTTTCCAAATCATGTCCAATCGACTGAATGTACCACAGGTGGATTCCAATCAAGTTGTAGAAGCATCTCAAGAATGATCAGTGAAAAAAGGATGTACTTGAGCTCAATTTTGAGTGGCATGAAAAAGGCAAAGAGGCAAATAATGAATTAAATCCATTTTGGAATAAAGCTGGAACAGAACAAAATGTGAAAAAAAGTGAAGCACTGTGAATACTTTCCAGATGCACTATATTAAAATAAATTTCAATTAGTCAGTTGTGACTATAGAATCACTGTAGTGAAATTGAAAACTTTTTAACCCCTAAAAGAGCGATAATAAGATTTAAATATGCATGTGAGAGTACTTTCTCTCAATTTTGTCTAATCGCAAAATAGTGTGTGAAGTTCAGAACAACTAAATACAGTAATGTCACATTAATGTCCTGGCTTTACATTAACTAATTGCATTTCAGAAACTAATTCCACATTTTACTGTCTTCAAGAAGAGAAATTATGTCAACACATTTTTATATGAGATATGCTATATCTATATATGAGGACTTTTACATATTATACATGAATCTATAAAATATTCTTTTAAATCCAAAATACTGTATATACTTTTCACATAATACTACACCAAAATAGCACTCAGTGCTGGCAGACATGAGTAGTCTGTGGTCGACCAGGCCCGCTCAAAATGACACTTCACCTACCAATCAAAGTCACCACTCCCTTATTTATGCACAATTCTAAAGTTAAACTGAGGGTGAACCAAATAAATAAATAAAAAAATCACTCCCCCCAGAGTTGTCACGTAATAATAACTAAGCTCTAGAAACCAACGCCATCTTTTGTACCAGGCTGTTAACAGGTTTTTTACACTATTACCACTTTTGGAATTTGCTTTTGGATGGAGGTACGTATATATCGGTATATTTTATACGTGAGAGGCCCTTTATGAGGTCGTGTCTGAGGGGCTATGTTTTAAATCCTCATGTACTTATTATGAGAATGGGCTCCTCTTTACACAGGTTTGTTTGCAGTCACTAGTTTTTCATAGAGTAAATCCTTGCTCTGCATTACACACCTCCTTCGTGCCCAGACCTCTTGCTTTAGTAGATCCACAATTGAATGCTGCCAGTCAGTGTTCAATTGTGGAATTCTGATCCACAGCTACAGGAAGCGCTTGGTTGAGGTTATTGCTGCCCAGGAAAGGGAGATGGTGGTCAACCAGTTATTAATTCTTAGGGTTCACCTACTTTTTCCACTGCCATTTTGAATGGTGAATAAGTATGTTCAATAAAGACATGAAAGATCAGAATTTTGTTGTGTAATTATTTTTAGACACATTAAGTTTGTCAATACCGTTGACTTAGATAAAGATCAGATCACATTTTAAGACAAATTTATTCAGAAAACCATCAAATTCCAAAAGGTTCACATACTTTTTGTATGATGGGAGCCTGCAGCTCACACTTATCAGGCACAAGGGTTTAGTTTTATTGTTTTATATCTTTTATATCCATATGAATTTAGAATTATTATTTTAATGATTTTCGAACCCCATATTTTAAGAAAAAAGTTACATATTTTTAATTATCACCATCTGTGAAACTGTACATCTATCAGAGTATTAGAACGTTTATGTTGGTTTATTATTTCCTATTTCTACTCAACAGAAGAACAGGTGTTATGAGGCTTCGACAGGAGCCACTGCAGCTGGTGTCATCCAGAACAGCTTTTACTGCAGTGGATCTTTCATAATGAGTCTTTCATTTGAACGAAACCATGCATTTGCAGAAATAAAGTGTACAAATATGTTGGGCTACTACACTCCTGTAGCATTAGACACTAACATGGTTGTAAAATATAAATGTTCCTTCCATTTTACCTTGCACTACACACACTAAATATAAATGTGTCTTTATGTCACAACCAGTGCAAACAGAAGAGGGTTGTGCTGTACTTCTGTCCTCCTGCTAATGCTCACACTGTCAGTGCTGTTAGTTGCTAAAGCTCTTTTTATTGAGTCATTCATATTTTCAAGTGACAGCTAATGACTCTTTGACTTTCCTTAAAGCGACACTATGAAAACTTAAGGCACTAGAGGGCGCAGTTCCCTTGATAGACTGACTGTGATGAGAGGAAACTATCCAAAACCATCAAGTTTGAAAGAAAAATACATTTCTTCTGAAGTGGTAGGGTCATTTTTAGTGCATTTTGTACAAATGCAACTCTGCTAGGTTACAGTATTTCTGCTCCCTGTGTCTGAGCTGCTAAGCATGCGGAGTTATTATTATTATTATTTTATTTTATTTATTTATTTATTTTTAATTATCAGCATTTTCTGTCCAGGTGAGTGGACTGTGTCGGTGAAATAGACATAATTCTACCAATCGTGTCTCTAAGAATCCATAAATCAATATGAGAATGTATATATATATATTCTTTAAATTACGCAATGCTACTATCTAAAGGTTACACAGTGTTACTTTAAGCATTTGGATTTTGAGAAGGAAAATGTACAGTGCATGACAGGCTCAGGTTGGAGCTGACAGCTGTCTGTCAGAGCTGTGCTCTATAACTGCTCTGTGTGAGAGGAAAAAGTTGCATAGTGAGCAGCAAGAGACAGACACACTGATCAGTGAACATCAATTAATTAATATTATAAAATGTACTCAATGTAATTAATAAAAATGTAACGAATGAAAATTTGCAAGTAGTGAAGTAGATTACGTGGCTGTTACGTTGTTCACCGCTTTTCAGGCAAGAGTCTGCAAAGAATTAACATAGACAGGCTTTTACTCGTGTTATTTTCACACATTCACTCCATTTTTGTTGGTGGTGTTTTAATTTGCTGAGTAACTAAAGTCTGATTGGTTTCATAATGTGCTGCACAGTGCTACTTCCTACTGCTCACAGTCGATAATAAACTGAAACCACAACTATCTCATTTGCACGCTGGAGTTGGTTGATGGACCTATGGGCTGTAAGGCTCATTTTGTCAGGGAAATTTTGTTTGACTGGCTGAAGAGTATGAGGTGGTGTAATGAAGTATAAATACACATGTAACTATTCATTTTCATCTTGTACTGTTATTTTAGGGATAAGACTGTCATACAGACAGCTGTATTTCCAGCGTCTACCAGTACACTAAGTGCACTAAGACTATTTTAACCACCACAACCAGTGTTTAAAAATGTAAATATTTTGACCAACAGCAATATAATGCCATAAAAATGTGACCAGTGATAATTACATTTTGAAGAAATGGTTTGTGTTGTGTCTCAAAGGTGCAAGAATCCAGGAGCTTGAGTGGCCGGTCTGCAGCAAGACTGAGGAATACTCTTCACTGAGACTGGGACACAGTGGAAAACAGGCCTACAGCCTGACTGTATTCACAGCTTCACTTGCATCACTAGTTTCTATAATAATAATAAAAAGCAGTGTAGGGTGACTGTTTACGCAGGCGGGTCAATGAGTTGTACATGCAGTAATTATTATATTACAAAGATATATTTTGCAACTTTATGAATCCAGTCACACACCAAGTCTTTAGTCTTCTGGGTCTGAGAGAGGTTTTTGCTACTTCCTACAAACGTTTTGTCAAGGTAAGTGACACTTTTTTTACGCCACGCTCACATTTCTTGCTTGTAGTCAGCCACTTAACTGAATATAAATTTCTCATCTTGTCAGTAATAAAGAGGCTATTTTTTTTTCAATGTGAAACACAGTTGATGCTCGTCCGAAAGGCAGCCATTTGTTCAATCATTGTGTACTGAAGTGAGAAAGAAGATCTCTTCAAGCACTTCAATGTAAGTACATAACATTTACATGTACTGTACATATCACACTTACATTTATTCTTACAGTATACATACTGTAATGTATGCAGTACTAAATACAGTACTGTATCTAAATACAGTACTATATTTAGAGGTGAAAATAACAATTATTTATCTATTTTGATTAACCAATTAGTGTAAAGATTATTTTATGTGTTCCTCTTTTAAAAATTCAATAAATAAAAAAAATATTTAGAAAATTACATTATCATTATTTATTTATTTTTAACAATTACATTATCATTACCCCTCCTTGAACCGCCACCTTATCGTGGTGGAGGGGTTTGAGTGCCCGGATGATCCTAGGAGCTATGTTGTCAGGGGCTATATGCCCCTGGTAGGGTCTCCCAAGGCAAACAGGTCCTAGGTCACGGGGTTCAGAACCCTTTATGGACAGTTTAAAATCAAGGACCGTTACGTCGCCCGTATGGCGCAACCGGGACCCCACCCTGGAGCCAGGCCCAGGGTTGGGGCTTATATGCGAGTGCCTGGTGGCCGGGTCTCAGCCCAAAAAGAGCGACGTGGGACCGACCTCCCGTGGGCCCACCACCTCCGGGAGGAACCGTAAGGGGCCGGTGCAATGTGGATTGGGTGGCAGTCGAAGGCGGGAGCCTCGGCGACCCAATCCCCGGACACAGAATCTGGCTCTAGGGACATGGAATGTCACCTCGCTGGCGGGTAAGGAGCCTGAGCTTGTGCGGGAGGTTGAGAGATACCGACTAGAGATAGTCGGGCTCACCTCCACGCACAGCTTGGGCTCTGGAATCCAAATAATATTTGTTATTATTTGTTACACCATTTGTTGGGGCAGACCCAAACGTACTGTGAGGGTCTGTTGGGAACGTTTGGCCGAGTCCCCTGTCAGAAAGATCTTTAACTCCCACCTCCGACAGAGCTTCGACCAGATTCCGAGGGAGACTGGAGACATTGAGTCCGAGTGGACCATGTTTTCCACCTCCATTGTCGACGCAGCCACTCAAAGCTGTGGCCGCAAAGTCTCCGGTGCCTGTCGTGGCGGCAATCCCCGAACCCGGTGGTGGACACCGGAAGTAAGGGAGGCCGTCAAGCTGAAGAAGGAGACCTATCGAGCCTGGTTGGCTTGTGGGACTCCTGAGGCAGCTGATAGGTACCGGCAGGCCAAGCGGGCTGCAGCACGGGTGGTTGCGGAGGCAAAAACTCGGGTCTGGGAGGAGTTCGGTGAGGCCATGGAAAAAGACTATCGGTCGGCCTCGAAGAAATTCTGGCAAACCGTCCGGCGCCTCAGGAGGGGGAAGCAGTGCCCTGCCAACACTGTTTACAGTGGAGGTGGGAATCTGCTGACCTCAACTGGGGATATTGTTGGACGGTGGAAGGAATACTTCGAGGATCTCCTCAACCCTACCGACACATCTTCCACTGAGGAAGCAGAGGCCGAGGGCTCAGAGGTGGACTCGTCCGTCACTCAGGCCGAAGTCACTGAGGTAGTTGGGAAGCTCCTCGGTGGCAAGGCACCGGGGGTGGATGAGATACGCCCTGAGTACCTCAAGTCTCTGGATGTTGTGGGGCTGTCTTGGCTGACACGCCTCTGCAACATCGCGTGGCGTTTGGGGACAGTACCTCTGGACTGGCAGACCGGGGTGGTGGTCCCTCTTTTTAAAAAGGGGGACCGGAGGGTGTGTTCCAACTACAGAGGGATCACACTCCTCAGCCTCCCCGGGAAAGTCTATGCCAGGGTACTGAAGAGGAGAATGCGGGCGATAGTCAAACCTCAGATCCAGGTGGAACAATGCGGTTTTCGTCCCTGTCAAGCCTCAAACAGTCAAAGCAAAGAAAATAGATTTTTTGATAATTTCTTTACTATTTCACCGATGCTGGCAAATAGGAGGAGCCAGAGACCAGCAAGAAACACCGGCGCCTAAAGTGTTTAATTTGATGGAAATTGTTGTACTGCTACTTCATACAAATTATCTGAAATAAAAAAGACAAAAAAAAAAACACTGTAGCTACTTAGATTTATATTATTAATTATTAAATAAGTTAAGACTAGTATGGAGCTAATATCAAAAATCAAAATGTTTTTTAAAAGAAGGCTGTAAATAATAAATAATCATAGACTAGTATTCAAAGATGACCCCTTTCCATGATCCAGAGCATGTTGTAGAAGGGTCAAGAGAGTTGATGCCTGTATCTGGATTTCCACTTTTGGCTTTCTGTTACGGCCTGTTAGCTTTCATCAAGTCCACAGAGGCCAAAAAAACTCCATCTAAAAAACACAAAGGAAAAAAGTGGAGTCCTTAATGTAGCCTTTTGTATTATGTGTTGAGAGCATTTGATCATCAGATCAGAAGCTGACCCCTTGTCCTCAGACAGCTGCAAATGGTGCTGCAGTCAATAAACACAGAGAAGAGACAGCCTTCAACCGTTCAAAAACATGAATCACACCCAATAACAAATTATATATTTGATGAAAGCCTGTATTATGTGTCTGAGGTTGGACTACAACAGAAGCAGCAAGTTTTTTCTTTGTCTGATTAGTCTCCGTGCAAACACAGCTGTCCCTTTTTAATAACACTGACCAAATCAGGCAAATCTGGCAACACTATATTCCATCATCCACATGAACTCTCCTCCTGCTTTTGCTGTTCCCTTCGTGGAAATGGCAGCGCACAGGTAATTGTGAATTGATTTGTACATTAGAAACAGGCAGCTGATGAACAAATATCACTGTGAGTGAGTGGATTCATAGCAGCCCCCACTATATAAAAGAAAAAGTGTTCCCTTTAGAAACAAGTAGCAGCTCAACTATCACCTTTTCAATATAAAGCATTACATTGAAGTCAATCAAACACATTCACAACTTTACATCAAGAGTCAATGGGGGTTCCCATGACCCAACTGTTCTAGATGCCGGTGTACTTGCGTTTCATCGAGATTGTAGTGGCTAAACTGTTGCAGGTTTTACGGAATACTAGTACACAGTTGTGGAAAGAGCACTGAATATTTGTACTTAAGTAAAAGTACTGCTACATGGCCAGAATAACACCAAATTACAAGTAAAAGTATTAGTGTTAAAAAAGTACTCTAGTAAAAGTATAAATTACTTGTAAAAAAATGACTCAGGAGTGACTAAAAATGACTAATTACTTTCACACCCTTGATGTATAAAGCAACACTTTGTAGCTACTAAGTCTGTACAATAAAAGATTAAAAATGAAAATGCAGCAGCAAAATTCACATGTACTATTCACCTTTCATATAAATTCAATAAATATCCTGCTGTAAAGTATAAATGGTATTAAACACAAGAAACTAAAATTAGGTGCAGTGGAGTGGAGGGTGTGGGTAAAATTACCAATTGCGTTGATTTTTTTTGAATGCACTAAATCGAAAACATTTACACAAAAAGGTAACGCATTCATATAACCAGCCCTAGTTTTATATTTTAGATTCTTCAAAGTAGCCACCTTTTGCTTTGATGACAGCTTTGCCCACTCTTTTTTTATATAGCGCTTTTCCACCTAGTAGGTACTCAAAGCGCTTTACCAGTGTTACTGCTGACACCACTGGAGGCAAGGTGGGTTAAGTGTCTTGCTCAAGGACACAACAACAGTATGAACTGTGGAGGAGAGCAGGATGTTATGATGTTTTGGGATGTTTCGTGCGGGGATCAAACCATCCAACTTTTGGGTGAAGGACGGAACACAATTATTGGGGGAGAATTAAAATGACTTTGTTTCTGAAAAAAAAAAAAACTTGAACTATTAATATAGCCTCGACTTGAATTCCACAGTGCAAGTTCAAAAAGTTAAACAAAACTACAACTGTGCAAATCAGGTTAAATATTTGTGCTATCAGCTCACTCCCAAGGGAAAAACTGTAAAACAATATTACCAGAACCTGGGAGAAGATCCTGGTACAGTTCTGACAAATGTCTGTAGACAGTGTCTGCAACACAATCACTGTTTGGGTTTATTGAGAATGTTCCCATAGTAACGCAAGATAAAAGAGGTTTCATATCACCCTTCCTTTCTTTGCTCACGCTCTTGAGCTTTCTTTTAAGAGCTGGACTTTTTGCTTCACTGTCATGGGGGAACCCATTACATTAAATAAACTTTTAACCTTTTAATATTGCAATAAATGCTTTGTTAGAAATGTCAGTGACAGAAAATGACTGTGAATAAATGGTATTTTGCACTAAACTGATATTTTAAACTGCTTATGATACTTAATAAGGAAAACTGTAAAATTTTCTGTCAAATATTTTTTTAGGGATTTATTGATTGTAATGATTTGGCTTTTTATCAATGGGAGTACTAGGTGGACTAGTCTGGCTTTTTGAACAGAACAGTGCATTTATTATACAGAAATACAATATTAGTCAAATCTGCAAGATTTGAAGAGCAGAGCCCCAACATGTCGCAAGAGACCAATGGTTGTTTTCTATTTAATTTAGAGATATTTTTACATTTTTTTCAGCTGAATAGCAGAATAATTTTCTTTTGCCAAACACCTTCTGAGTGTTCATATTTACATTGCATTAAATCTTTGAAACCTAAAGATAAGAAGTTTAATGACTCTTTTAGCATTTAGTTAAATGAACAATAATGACTATTAAGGATTGCTATTTTGGATAACTTGAATAAATAAGAAGGAAATCAGTTTATTTAATTTTTTTACTTGATGGCTACTTAATGTTAAACAGAAACCCAGAAAAGTTCTTCAAAATCTGAATGTCAAATTGGTGGAAACATAACCGTAGTAATTGATAATCTGTTTGAATATGTTACAGCTGAGATTAAAATGAAAAAAGACAATGGTTTCTTGTATTTATTAAAGCACCTGGTCCTTATTAGACAGTATGGAACAAATCTATAGTATACTGAACAAAATCCTAAAAATATATTTTCATATGTGGGGATTTGAACATAGATCTTTTAAAAGTAAACTAAAAACACAAACTTACAGAGAGCTTTGTTGATATTATATATAGTATTTACCTTTGAAAAGACATTCTCAATGGTGATGGTGTTTTGGGGGAAAGCGATGTGGACAGAGCATGTCAGGACTTGTTGTGATCAAGCAGCTGAGTGATGCTCAATGTGAGGTTACTGCACATGAATGCACCCAGAGAGATGACAAAGACAATGTAAAGTAAGAGGAGGCGCTAGCCAATAGTTTGAGGTGGTGACTTGTTTCACACATGTTTGGAGAGCTTATGGACGTTTTTCAGCCCAAAGACGGACCTGCAGCTAAGTGTTAGGAGAAAGTTCAAGTTATTAGCTCTAGTTTATTAGCAGCCACTTGCTAAGCGGCTGGGCTCCTGAAGAGGAAAGTTAAATCAGCTTGCTAAAAGACTGTTCTTTATGTTCTCGGCTTGGGGCATGAAGATGTGTCACTGAGAAAAGCTAAAAGACTGTACGAATTAATAATAAGAGTGAGATATAGGATCTAAACAGTAAGTATTTGATTTCATGATCTACATTCTTTTATTTGAAATTCTAGAGTTAGTAAAGAACTCAGGCGCCCTTACCTTATTACACTGGGTTTAGGTGGGCTACAGTTACATATTTAATAACCTTTGCTTGTAAATGTGTGAATGTGTCACACATGCAGTAGCGGTTTTGGGCACGGGCGAACCGGGCAGCCGCCCGGGGCGTCAATTACATTAGGGGCAGCAGCACGAGCAGATTAATAAAAAAAAAAAAAAAAAAATCCTCTGCGTCGTGAAGCGGTTTTTTATCATTTATATCATTTCACTGTGTGTGTAATTGGCAAATTGGCGCTCCCTGCAGCTGCCGGCGCCCCTGCTTGCTGTAAATGACATGTACCATGCACAGAAGCTGTGTGTTGTGAGAGAAGTGTAAAAGTGGGTGGGGCGCGAGGCGCAGGTGATATTTCACCTATGGGTCTCTCTCAAATGGAACGGACAGGGCGGGGGGGGGAGTGGACGGGGATCCACACTATATAATTAATAATAATAGGCTAAAGTCAGTCACACACCTAGACTTTCTTCCAAATAATGCACATTTCATTCATAATGTTATAATACAGGCCTATAGTTCCTGCAAATTAAACTAGGTAATACAAAACAATTATGCGGTCATCAAGGTGAATTGGTTTAGTCTTGACTTCTGGTCGTGAGTGACAGTTGGGGGGATGGGAAATCTGTTGATTGTCGAGTGCGGCGTGCCAAATAAACAGAGATGGATTAAAAAAATGTCTAAGCCATCAGGTGCCCAATTTCGAAAAAAAAGAAAAGAAGAAGAGAATGAACGAGCAAAAGATAAAGGTATGCAACTATGTTCTCTCTCTCTGTGTGATTACAGTATCCATTTCATGAATAAAGGGCTAATGACGTTAATTGATGGTGGGTATAACTCTTTGTTAGCCTTTTTGCTAATGATGCTTGCTATGCTTATTCAACAATAATTTGGTTTCAACTCACTCACGAGGTCTAATTTATAATATTGTACTTTGCAATAAAACTGTTACAAGTTCAGTTATTATTTCTACCTGTTGGTTTAACGTTAGGCCCTGTAAATAACCAACAGCATTTTCAAATCTGTAGGTTAAAGACAAACATTTGCTATTTATTTGCTACACAGTGTGCTAAGTATAGTTTCCTAAGTATAGTTTTACAAGTCTTAACTAAAAGTGTGTCATGCATAGAATTTGAGGCAGTAACTAAAGAGCTAATGCTTCCTCCATGAAAGTTAGAATTAAAATATTCTGAAACCCAAAACGTTTTTGGTGATTAAAAAATAAAATCCCATTGTTTTTGCCTGTACATATAATTTAAAGTCATTTTATTTTTTAAACAACTGAGTCAATATATATATATATTTTTACCATTTGTTTCTATGCTCTAAATGTTTATGTAACCCTTCTATTATGTTTTGAGTCAATTTGACCCCAGGCTGTTTTAGCTTTATAAAACATTATCCTGTGGTCTTTTGATTTCAAATGCAACTCAATTGCAATTTCAGGGGCACTTCTAACATATTTTGGAGCATCCTCTGCCACTGGTCAGGATGAGCCAACCACCTCCTCCGCTACACATTGGTCTCCACAAATATCTGATATTGAGAATGAAGACCTCTTTGCCTCTACTTCTTCCCAGCATGAGCTTTCGTGTGTGTGTGTGTGTGTGTGTGTGTGTGTGTTGGGGGGGGGGGCGCTCAAAAGGGGTCTCGCCCAGGGTGTATTTCAATGTAGAACCGCCACTGCACACATGTTTTGTTTCTTTTTATCTCAGGGACAGAAGATCGATAGGTTGGGTCAGGCTTGAGCTCCTGAGCCCGTGGTATTGACCTGTTCATCTCATCTCTTTTATTTGTTGTTCTTGAGTGATTCTGTGTCTCTAATTTATGGAATTTGAAAGTACCAAGGGATTGATTACTGGGACTTTTATTGTGTAGATTTTAAACATGTTACATCATGATTTGATTTTACACATGTCACATTATGTTTATTTGTTGTCTTTAATTTCATAGTTGTTGCTTTTTACATGAATTGACGATACCTTTGGGGGAGGATATGAGCTGGAGAATTTTATCCCAGCAATTAGGTTATTTACCAAATGGTCAAGGCTTAAGGCTATTTCAACTGCCTTGCTGGTTTTTGCTTTTTTTAGGTAAATTTTTCCTAGCATGTTATATTTTCTGTCCCTCTTATATATATTGTTTAAAAGAGTTTAAAAAATTTACCAAATCTTCAATTTTTATTATTTGTGACCTTAAAGACAGGTAATTGGTCCAAACCCATCATTATGTACAGTCCTCAGCTCTTCAGGATGCTGTAGTCGGTCTACACAAGTTTAGTGTTTTCTGAAGTAGCGCTCATAAAATCTAAGCCTTAGTTAGGATTTAAATATCTAATCCAGATATATCAGCCACCGCACCTAGTCCTCTTGTGGATTTCTTATTATTCTTCCACAATTTGGATGCTACATAGTCCCATCTGCAGCTGCGGAGTGGAACACTAGACCAGCTCTACATCCTCTCCAGGGTTTATGAGAGTGTGCCGAACCAGTCCACATGTGTTTTGTGGATCTAGAGAAGGCATTCGACTGTGTCCCACTAAAGTCAAATGTTTTGGACAAGGCATGTTGTCTATGTCGTTAAGAATGTCATCTAATTAGACAAAAACAAACTCTTAGGGCATCATTGAGATACTCATAATGACTAGTAGGGGTGTTGAAAACCCCTCCCCCTCCCTTATTCTGAACAAATTGTATTGCATTCCTCAAGTCCAATTTTTTTTTTAAACTTTTGCCCCTTGCAACAGTTAATGGAAGTGGGTACCTGTTCTTAATTGTGATATCATTCAGTCTTTGGTAGTCTATGCAAGTACGTAGGATCTTGTTCTTCTTGTCAACAAAAAAGAATCTAGTCACTGATGGAAAAAAGAAGGATGGATAATACAAGTCTTGAGAGTAGAGGCAATGTATTCAGCCATGGCCTCAAGTGCATGGTTCAATAGGGAGTGGAGACGTCTCTTTGGTGTGATCTCCCTGGACGGAGGTCTATGGCACAGTCATAGAGCCTATGTGGTGGAAGGGAGGTCGCCTTAGCCTTGTTAAAGACCTCCTGCAGTTCTAAGTAATCCTCTAGAACTAAAGACAGATCCAGCCACTGGGTATCCTCTGATGCAAGTGTGTTGCAGGGCTTCTCACAAGTAGAAGTAGAGGACTAAAAACAAAGTTGATTGCAGCTAGACCCCAGGATAAAATATTTTTCAGAAGACCTGTCTATGTGAGGGTTATGTTGAATGAGCCAAGGGACACCCAAACTTACTGTGTGCTGGGATGAGTTAAATAGGTGAAAACTGATCTTCTCAGAATGGGACTCCAGAAAGGATAGAATGACCAGACTTTTGTGGTAAGTGACAGGAGGAGATGATCTAGAGCATGACTAGAGTGAGCCCAACTCAGAAGCAATTGATTACAAGCAACTTGCTTGTAATCAATGTATGTGTGTAATGTGAGTTTCCCTGACAGACTCCTGACAGACCCTTGCATCTTTCATCCAGTGCTGCACTGATGTTTCTGCATTCTGAGTCATGGGGAAAGCAAAAGAATTGTACAATATGAATGTCACCTCAGGAGAAAGCAACATTAACACTAAACAATAAATCAGTAGCACTCACCACATTGACATGTAATCGTCCTGTCATGCCCAGGGTCACTTTTCCAGTCACTGCCTGAAAAAACAGGCTGATCGCAATTTAGTCTCTCCTTTTCATCTCAGTCTCAGTCTTCTATAAAATCCTCACAAACTTCATCAATGTCAAACAAACATACTAACTAGCTAACTCTAACTACATTTACAGCCATTTCCTTTTAGATGTTTAGCCCCTCCCACCACCATTGTCTGTAAAGGCTATGTACACTAGCTACTGTATGTGCTCTGTTATTGGCCGAAATCTAGGCCTCTGGGTTAATTTCATTTAGCCCTAATAGTGACGATATCAAGGGAGCAGGTCTTACATATATGTCAATCACAAATTACAAAGCAGAAAAGTGATTCTTGGGTACGGTTCCTGGGCAAAAAGAAAATTTGCCCATTTTCTCAGAACACCAAATTTTTTTACTGCACGTTCTATACAGTGTTTAGACATTTTTTCCTGCAAATTTTTAGAATAGAAAAAAACTGCCTTGAACCTGACTTTGGTTAATGTGGCTGAGTCAGAGAGAGAGAGATAGAGTATAAGTATTGGTGTCATTTTGACTGTAATAACATTAATTACTTTACTATGGCATATAATACACAGACATACAGATAGTATTTTTCAATGTAACAAACACGTCTGCGGCATTGTAGGTAAGAGATAATCCTAACCTTGATATTATGGTGTAAAGCTGATACATAACAAAACAGTCTAGACTTTTCCACTGCTGCATGTTCCATAAACTTTATGGTTTCAGTGAGAGATAGGACCGTGGGCCTGTTGCTGACATACTTGTCCTCTGCAGAGTTGTATCTTTGCCAATATGTCTGTAGGTGGAAGCACAACTCCAGAACCAAAGCAATCCTCTTTGGAGTTCCCCTGTAGACTTTAGACAATTTCCCAAAATTGTGCTCTAAGTCTAAGCAGAGACGCCCAGACTTACCTCTACCCAGACACTTCCTCCAGCTCTTCCGGGGGGGATACCGAGGCGTTCCCAGGCCAGCCGAGAGACATAGTGCCTCCTCTGGTGAGGACTTGGGATAAGAGCATAATAAGGAGCGACTGCCCGGTGGAGCGTAGGGAACGAGCAGGGTAGCTCACAATTGTAGTGAGGGGCAAGATGTTGTAGCAGATCAGCCTCCAGAACGCCACACGGATTATAACATTTGTTTAATCACTTACAGACCTCCAAACTGTTTCACTAAGGGTCTTCAAGATTAACAACTGTTTCACCATCGGCCTCCAGAGACAGGCCGTGGACGTAAATCTTGAGAAGAAGACATGCTAACCCCGTTTTCTTTCAGATAAAAGGACACCAACGTGTCCTTTTTAACTATTCACAGATGTTTCTTGCTTGGATAAGACTGAACCAGTCTTCAGGACTTATAATTAACGATTTTGTTTGTTTTCATAAAAAGCCGGGACCTAGGTCCAACCAGCACCAAAGACCAACCAGGTCAAAATTGACTCATGGAGAGATCCAGACGCTATAGACGCCACTGTCAGAAAGTCATAAATTCTGTAGATAAGGTGTTCATCCAGCTTTCTCGAGAACACTTTATTCTAATCCTGATTGACAGTTGAAAATGTCTTTGATCATAGTCATTCGGGCATGGTCAAACACTACCCCCTTTTGGTTTAACTGGACAAATGACTCTGCACTCAAGAAGGACATTTGGTGTTATTTCATTAAAGGACATTTTGTTATTTCATTACTTAGAAAGATAGTGAAATTACTAACAATTATACTGTTTGTTTCCAGGATGCAGAGTTTTACAAGGCAACTAATTCCTTATTCCATTTCTACAGAGTTACGTTTTATGTTAATAAAATGTAATGAATATATGTTTTTATAATAAGTCTGACAAATGTTTCTTTGCATAATCCTGCAAGTACAAATGTTTTTGTGTGTTTTACGAAAACCAAGGAAAATAGGGTGAAACAAAAGGAATGTTCAAAGACTTAGTTTAAACGTTTAAACTTTAGTTAAACTCCCCCCAAAGCAATGCCTTCTCCGTAAGACACACCCCGTCCAGAGGTGTTAAAACTGGCGCACAGCCAAAAACACTCTCTCTGCGCTACTCTTTGTCTCCTCTTCACTTCGCACTGGACCTCCTGTCCGTTCAGGGCCGTAGGCCCTCGAAACCCTTTCAAGCTCCGGACCTCGTGTAACGAGTAAATTTTCTTTGTACTTTAAAGCCTCCAAGTTTAGCTTGCCGCGATAAAGTTTCCTTCACACAGCTGCTCAAAGTAGCTTACTTCCTGCCAGCCTGCCAACAAAAGGAAGTTGCCTCGCTTTTATTTTTGAAGATTTCCTGTCTGCTAAAGAGTTAGCTTGACTAAAATCTAACTTTCTCGAGAAAGTTTAAGCCAGCAACACAGCCGCTAAACCTTCTCCAGTGGACTTCGCAATAACTTTGAAAGACTCAATTTTACTCGGTGTACGACGCTGATGCTAAAAGGCTTGGCTAGTTGTGACAGTAACGAGACGCTTTTTGAATCTCCCGGGCCCACGGCGGCCCCTCTGGAGAGTGGAAACAGCAGGCCATCCTGGAGGCGACAAACGTCATCGGTTGCGACAGGGTTCTGGAGAACCTCTAGACCTCTCGTTGCTAAGATCTGATACCAATCACGACCCCCAGGGTGAGTCTAAACGTTACACAAGTTTGGCGTCTAACTGTATAAACATAACAGCCTTGGCCTCAGAAACCGTCATCGAACCCCTCTAAACGCTCCGTAACAGCCCCTCATTTAATAATAGAGTCAATCCAGACTTCCTTTTGTTTCACAAAATCCTCTGAAAGCAAGTTTATCGTTCTTTGATTTACCCATTTATGTGTCAATAACTATTCCTTTGTGTCATTTCCCCTGTGATTATTCACTGTTTAACTTTATAATCTTTAATAAAACCCCATAAAGACATTTAATGTTTCTGTTTAATTGAGAATTTTCGAAAACGAGAACAACTCACTTCCTTTAGATTAATGAGACTAGACTAAACAGTTTCTCTGGATCTGTTCAAAACTAGAGTGGTGCCCCGAAAGAAATTAATATTTTGATAAGCTAAATATTAATTATTAATTTTCATAATTAATATTCATATTAATTATTAAGACCATATTCCCTACAATGTAGAGTTTTAAAAGCTCTAAAACCAACAGGTATATCACAGAGAATTGAAGCTAAAACAGGTGTGATATGCTCTTAGACAAGTCAAAGATTTGTGGGTCACTCCAGCATAGTGCAATACAATAATCTATTTTCAAGGTTTGCATGTGAAACAAATGGCATTATTTTAGCAATGTTACGTATTTGTACTAGGGACACTTTAAAGTTATCAATTAACCTAAACATGCATTTCTTTGGGCAGCGGGAGGAAGCCGGAGTACCCGAAAAGAACCCACAGTAACACAGGACATACAGACTCCTCACAGAAAGGCCAGAGTTGGCCGAGTATGCCCCCCCGAGCATTCTTACACAAGTGTAAAACATTATTATGCCCACACTACATACGTCATTGAATTATCTTGTGGACATGTTTTATCTTATAATACTTCTGTTGTTTCAGGATGTAGCCAAACATAAGAAAACAGGATTAGTTTAAAAAGTGAATGCAAAAAACACAGGTGAACACAGGTTTCTTCCCTTGTTTCTCCGCAGTAGTGCACAATCAAGACGAGCTACACATTGCATAAAACATAAGCAACTGTCACCTTACAAACAAATAACATTTGTTACGTTCTATTTTGGGAAATTGTCAAAAGTTTTTTCAGCCATAAACATATTAACTGGCCTTTTGAAGTGGTTGATACATTGACAGCAGCAGAGAAAACAGATAAACCCTTAAAGGCCTGTTCACACCGGATGAATTTCGTGCGTGATATTCGCCGACGTTTAACGTCTCGCAACTAAACAAAGGGCGCCAATGTGAGTGTTCACACTGATGCAAAAACCGCCACGCGTAAAAGTGTCAGTTTTTAAAAAAACGCCTCGGGTTTGCCTTTTTGGTTTGACGCGCCGCGTCAAAAACTATACGACCAATGAGATTGGCGCTTTTGCTCACGTGACTGGAGCTTCTGAAGTTACAGTAAAACACAACTTGGGGGCGCTCAAACAAAAAAATGGTCTTGCCAAGCACACGTACTTAACGGCAAAGAAGATTTACGCCAAGTAGCGTCTACACTGCCGGGAAGAAATAAGACGAAGAAGATGCAAGGCAAGATGAATGTAGAGCTGCTGGTCTTGTTGGTGTCGGAACACAAAGAACTTTTGACAAACGCGACATCGATTACAAAAAATTATTTTCTCTCTTCTTCTGAGTGAAAAGCGAGTGTCAGAAGCGTAAAGTTGCGCAGCGCCACCTTGTGTACCGGGGTATTTCTGTTTTACAATAAGCGCCATCTAATGTCAGGGAATGAATTTGCATGTTCACTCGGCTCATCGTCAGCGAAAATCGCTTGGGTGTGAACACAAAAAACGCGTTGAAAAACGTTGGCGAATAACGTGCGACGATATTCGTCCCGGTGTGTACGGGCCTTAAAGATGGAACTCTTTGACACCACCTCATCTATTCCTAAGCACTGATTGCTTAAATTAAATGCCTTCGGTGACATACACTGTAGTCTCCATCCATTCACTCACCCATTCTTCAACAAACTACACACAAGACGAAACACAAATTTACAGTTACACAAATTAAAAATCTCCATCAAAATTCCCCAAAAAGTGAAAACTTGATATACTTAAAATAAAACCTGCAAGTGGATTGTCAAGAATGTCACTTTGAGCGATGAGTCCCCTCCTTGTGCGTAGGCCGAAGAATGTGGAACAAGTTGAACCAATGTCAGCCTTTTTTTAAACTGGTCTAATCCAACATTGTTTACTGAGCTACTTTTTATAGAACCAGCAAGCTATGTCACACTTGTTTTTTGTCTGGGGTGACAGGTAGAGAAATGTGTGGGTGCATTGTTGGAAAAGTCTTTCCAGTCTTCAGTAAAACAAACCTTTACCACAGTCATCAAAGATTATAGTCTAACGTATACTTACATGCAAAGCAATAATTGGTATGCACGTAACATTAAATGAAGTCACTGCCTGAAAAGTACATTTAAAATGTGGAAGCTCTATATAATTGACAATGTATGGATTTAAATATATATATATAAACAGAGAAGATTTCCAATTAATTTATTCATTCAAAATACATATATGGTTTGTGTTGTCATTGTTCAGAAGTTTTTCTAAGGTTTGCAGTAAGTTTGCAGTACAAAAAGACAGAGAGTCAAGATAAACCAATGGCCAAGCATTTTGCTAAATATCATAAAGCCTCCTGTATCACTTAGCAATAGAGGGAAAGAAAATTTCCTGATAGTATGTAATGCCGGAAGGTTATTATGGCTGCAAACACCTTGCGCTTGCACATACAGTAAAGCATGTCGCCATGGCAACCTTAGTGTCTCCCTTCCCAGGTAGCCTTGCCACCTCACACTAATTTGTTTATTATTTTCCTTTTGGCTGGTCCCTTTAGGGGTGACCACAGCAAATCATCTGCCTCCATCCAGCCTTATCCCCTGCATCCTCTTCTCTCAGACCAACTACCTTCATCATGTCCTTCTTCATTACATCCATAAACCTCCTCTTTGGTCTTCCTCTCGGCCTCCTGCCTGGCAGTTCTAACCTTAGCATCCTTTTTACTGATATATTCATATATATATATATATATATATATATATATATATATATATATATATATATATATATATATATATATATATATATATATATTTATATATATTTATATATATATATATTTATATTTATATATATTTAAATATATTCCTCTGAACGTGTCCAAACCAAACCATCTCAACCTGGACTCTCTAACTTTGTCCCTAAAATACCTCACATGAGCTGTCCCTCTGATGGACTCATTTCTGATCCTATCCAGCCTCGTCACTCCCAAAGAGAACCTCAAAATCTTCAGCTCTGCTACCTCTAACTCTTCCTCCAGTCTTCCTCATAGCAACTGTCTGCAAACTAACAAACATTGCTAGTCTGAGAAAGACAAATATTATGTAAAAAAAATAATAATAAATGAATAGTTGTTTGGTACAACAACACAATCTTTTACTCAGTGCAGATTTAATTGTCCTTGCCCAACACTTAATTGCACGAAACCTGTGCTGGGTGTGCTTATTTTATTCTAGCCTTCTGTGTACTCTACTGCTGTGCACTCTGTTGAAGGAGATGTCTGCTTTTGCTTTACACAGACGGCCATTTCTAGCGTTTGGGTTAATAAGTTGTTTAATAAAAAAATAATAATAATAATAATAAGTTTGATTTTGTCCAGCCGTAATCTACAGGAATATTTATCAAACGCACCTCATCACCTGACATTGTGTTGTAGGCTACGAATCAACTCTGGTCAAAAACAGGCAAAGATAACTTGAGTGTTATTCATGTGATTAGAAAAACGATAAATCAAAAGAGAAATAGAGTATGGACCAGGAAAGCTTTAGGTGTGTATATTAAGACATATTTTTCTGACAGTTATATACTGTTGTTGTAGTATTCACTATAATTGTTCTAAATTTGGGAAATTAAGGCCATCTTTGATTTAGTTTCACTGTGCGGAATGCAAACACCAATTTCAAGCCATAAGCGATTTTTGCCTTAGGGCGAGACTGGCAATTGTTTTTTTTATTAAATTTTTTTTTATTCTATTTTTTTTTATTGTATTTTTATTCTTTTTTGCTTCTTCCTCTTGGGGGTTGTGGGTGACTGGAGCCTATCCCAGCAAATTTGGGCCTGAGGCAGGGTACACCCAGGACAATGGCCAGTTAGTTGCAGGACTGACACTTTAGATATAGACAGTGACACACAACCATTCACTCACATTCATGCACTAGGAACACTTTAGAGTTACTAATTAACTTATACATGCATGTGTTTGCGGTGGGAGGAAGCCAGAGTACCCGGAGAGAACCCACAGTAAAACAGGGAGGACATGCAGACTCCTCACAGAAAGGAGTTGACCGAGAATGTTCCAGCTTCTTGCTGTGAGGGCGGAGCGCTATGCACTCTGCCACTGTGCACCCCCACTGTTATGGATATGACAATAAACATCACAGTGGCTTTTCCAATGGAGGAAATTATGAATACTGAAAATAAATACAAGTCCATTTTACATTAGCAGGGTTGGATCAGGAGCACAGATGGGGCCCATCATCTACAAGACGTTCTGTGGACATCTGCAACAGTATTCACTTTCCCAGTGGGAAGTGGGAAGTGCAATGAGCTCAAGTAGAAAAGTAAAAATGTAAAATGTAAACACTATGAAATAAGAGAGAGAAGAGAATAGTCCACTTTTTACAGAAAGTGTTTGCAAAATACCGGTACTTTAAATGAATAACTGGAAGTGAAGGAATAATTGTAAATGTTAGTCAATAAGGTTCCTTATCATAGAACTCGAAGCTAAACTTCCACATCTACAGTGAGATATGGGCAGATTGTAATGTCAGTCACTGGAGCACAGTGGCTCAGGTGGTCATCCAAAAACCAGAAGGTTGGTGGTTCCTTGGCTGTGTCCAAGACACTTAACCCTTCTTGCCTCCAGTGTCACAGAACTGGTGTATGAATGTGTGTGACTGTGGAGACTTTGGTGGTGGTCGGAGAAAGCTGTGAGTACCGTGTGTATGGCAGCCCACCAAATTATATTTGTATAGCTCAGTATCAAAGCAACAATTGCCTCAAAGGACTTCACAAAAAACAAAGACAGTAAACAAGCAACAGGTTAAACAGGACAACTTCCCTTGTACTTAGACCATCCATAAGGTTGAGGAAAAACTTTAAAAAAGTCTTATGCATCTTATGCATGTGTGTTAAGTATGTGTTATTTACCCTTGTAACCTGCCCAAAACCAACTTTCCAGGTTTTTTTGTTGCTGATATTTAGAACCGTATTATGATCATTATTATGATTGTGGCAATGACAAGAGCAGCAACAGCTGTGTAACCCAAATGCATTTGTTTTATTAAAACTCTTATACTGTGTTGGATTGCTTGGACATTTTTATTAGTAAATCAGAGAATTTTCCTCAAACATATCACAGCAAATGTCAGGGTTAAGTCAATGCAAAGACTCACACTTACTTTAGTAGCAGAGAGTCAGATGTGATGATGATTTATAAAGATTAAAGTAGTATTGTGGTAATGATATAAAGGGCATGAATAAAAGCAGCATTGGCAGTGCAATATAAAGGAGGCTACAAAAGCAGAAATATAAAGAGAAATCTAATGGCGACTTTACAAGTGTAAAACTCAAGTTTTACAGCCTTGTACAAAAGATGGCTCTGTTCTAACTGTAAACTATAGTCTTACTATGCAGTAAAAGCAGAAATTAATGTATGTATGTAACCACCATTTTATTGTGAATGGTGAAATGGAGAAATGGGCACACATGACATCCATCTTTATTTACAATCTATGGTTATAACTCATATTTAGTAGACCTTAGTGGGCGGGGTAAATTGTTGACGTGATTATGATTGGAGGGTAAATCTAGAAAGGAAACACCTTTTAACAAGGTCAGTGGATTATTTTCTGAATGCAGTCCTATAAAATATCTAGACAGATCTTCAGACAACAGGGGTTCAGTCCAATTACATAAATGTTATCTCTGAAACTCAATCTACACCATAATTTTCGGAGTGTTACTATTATCAGTCCCAACAGTTCCAGGTCTGAACAGCAACATGGCTGCCTCCAGTCTGTAGACCCCTCGGTATTACACCAAGATGAGGAATGTTTACGTTCCCTGATAGAATTTGTGATTTTTTTTTTTTGGGCCATTTTTAGAGAATATGAATGATAACATCAAACTTTTTTTCACTCATAGTTAGTGGTTGGGTGAAGCCATTAATTGCATAAAAGGTCAGTGCGTTTGTGGACTCCTGGTGGACTCTTGCATGTTTCATCCAGTGCTGCACTGACGTTTCTGTATTCTGAGTAAATGGAAAAGCAAATAATTGTCAAAGGGTCTGCGGAAAAAGGTAATTGAACTGTATAAAACAGGAAAGGGTTATAAAAAGACATCCAAGTAATTGAGAATGCCAACCAGGGATTCTGTTGAAACCAAACCAAGATGAATGAACAAATTTAACATCTGAGAAAATAAAGAGCCTTACTCAAAACTACCACAAAAGGTTTCAAGCTGTCATTGATGTTAAAGGTGTCAATACACAGTATTAAGAACTGGGGTATGTAAACTTTTTATTAGGGCCATTTGAGTAGTTTCTGTTGTCATTATGATTTAAAAATAGTAAACACAATTTTTTTACCAATAAATGGCTTCACCCAACCACTAACTATGAGTGAAAAAAGTCCTATTCTCTAAAAAGTGTCCAAAAAAATTACAAATTCTGCATGTTACAAATTACTGTATGCTCTTTACAGCACTCAAATAGAGAGCACTGCCCAGTTTCCCAGGTAACATTGCTATGGCAGCCCCCAAAAAATGAACTAGAAAACCTCTGACAGCGAAAGCCCTGAAGAGAAAAACAGAAGTAGATTGCCAAAGGGACCGGACCCGAGTAAACCTGGGCCAGGTGTTCTCTCGTTGGCAAGACTTACACAAAGAAATAGAAAGCAAAACGGACACCAGCTTCACCATTTTGCTCCTCGCTCATTTTTGGCATTTTATCTTTTTTAGTGGAATTTAGTGGCAAGAGTGGTATTAGTACAAACTACGCTAAAATTACCTACCATATTAAAAGACATGTTCGTCACATCTTTCTTTCTTTCAAACTTGCTGGCTTGTGTGCTTCTCACAGAGTCTGTGGAGGGCTCTGCGCTCCTAGTGGCTAAAAGTCACATAGTGTCGCTTTAAGAAAAACACAAAAAAACAGTAATATTTAATAATTAATAATGAAATAATAATAAATGTGTATTTTTTTATTTACGAGCTATAATGAAACCTCATTTTTTGCACATTTGTTTGCAAGAATCAGTTTTTAATGTTTATTGGGCTGCTCAGTCCTCTCCTCCCTACCCTCTCCTAATATATGGACCATTGTCAATTGTGAATTTTTTGTTGCTGATACAATAGCTCAAAGAAATATATGGCTAAAAATGTAAATATTGGGACTACAGACGTTGAAAATTTCAATATTGTTAGTTTAAGCTAAACCTTTGATAGGCTATTAGCATTCATGGCTATTAGTTAGCTAACATGTCTAGAGCCTGTTATATTGTGGAATCAAATGATCACTGAAAAATTTTGAAAGAAAATATATGCAGTGTAACTCTTAATAAATTGTTAGTAAATGGGTCAAAATCAGAACCCAGGAAGTAGAATCTTGCACAGAGCACATTAACGCAGTGAATAAGAACATCAAGTTCACCCGTGAAGATGCCATAAACAACCGCCTGGCTTTCTTAGACTGTGCAGTGGTTATTTGTGAGGACAGGACTCTCCAAGTAGAAGTTTATAGGAAGCCTACACACGGATTAATATGTCCAAACACCCTCTGCAGCACAAGCTGGGAGTCATCAGGAATCTTCAGCACAAACTCAGAAGGTAAACGGAAAGAAGAACAACACATCTGTAAAGCCCTGAGCGACTGTGGATACCCCAAATGGACAAACAAAACCAAGAAGACACAGAAACAGACAGGAACCAGGGACAAAAGGGAAGGATGTAGTTATTCTTTATGTGTCTGGTTTATCTGACAAACTTAAAATATTGTTTTACAAACACAACATTCCAGTCCACTTTAAACCTTGGAATACATAAACTGGTCCATCCTAAAGACAAGACCCCCACAAACAGAGTAATGTAGTTAATGCAGTTCAGTGAAGAGTGCAGTTACAGTTATGTAACAGCTTCACAAGAGGATGTATCAGCACAGAAGAGCCAATCCTGGAGGACCTGAGTCTGCAGTTCACCTCCACCTCAAAGAGAAAGGACATTCCTTTGAGGACAGCAATGTACGAATTTTTGCCAGAGAGGCCAGATGGTTTGAGAGAGGGGTGAAGGAATGGAAAAGCCCACCCTGAACAGAGGAGGTGGCCTCAGATTCATGTTGCCTAGTATTTATAACAGTGTTCTGAAACCTACAACAAAAGAGCTTCACTCTCGAACAACAACAACATCTGAATGGAGCAGTGTCACTAACGACTCTCCTGAGCCTTTAACGACTCTCACATCAGGAGTCACATGCCTATGAGACCAGAAATGCCTGGTCCAATCAGATTTAGTTTCAGGACAAACTCCTCACACTAGAGATATAAGCTCTCTTACTGAGATAAAACGTCTTCACCTTAGTGAAACTTAGTCCAGATGCTTTTGCTTTAACCTTTTTTAAGATTACCTGGGTGACTGAGAACCTCTGTTAAATTATAATAATAATAGAGGAATTCTTATACTATTGATGACTAATCTTGCCGTAAGCTCAGGACTATGACAGTACACTTCAACCGGCTCATCTGTACTAATAGGCAGCTGAGAGTAAATGGAGGCTCTTTGGCTTCATTAAGGACTGAGAGAATTCACTGAAAGATCCAACAGCAATAATGCAAACATTTCTCACAGGTACATTAAAAATGCAGCATTAATGCAAATAAGCCAAACGAGTAAATACAATCCAGTGAATTCAACACTTCATAAAGAACCATGAGAGTCCCGACTCAATGACTAACACTGATCCTGGAACAGGATAACTCGTGTTATGTTTTATAATTCAATTCAGCCTGTTTTTATCAGAAATGACAGATATGACTAAAGTTCAGGTATAAGCTCAAGTAAAATGAGAGAAATCTTAAACTCTCCTAATGACTCCAAACTACAACAACAAAATATAGCCACAGTGCACACGGGGGGAAGCAGAGCTTTGCGTCCTGGGCACTCGGACTTACCCAGCACAGTGGTGCGTGAGGATGGTCTCAAAGGGCAACAAATATGCGTCTGCTTGATTCATTTGACCTTCTGTGGTAGATTTAACAGTGTACACTTCATAGGGGACCAGGTTAAAATGTTTAAATGAGCCTTTATTATATGCTTTACAGTGTAGTTTAGATTATTGCTCTTCAGCACATCGACCTGTTGAGAAAAAAAAAAAAAAAACAGAATAGTAAAACTATTATCCACATTAGTTTAACTGCATCACTCATATTCACAGTGTTTTGTTTATGCTAGAGGCACAAAATGTAAAAATTGTAAATGAGCTCAATGCTTTTCTATGGCAGTGCTAACCACTTTTTGCCAACCAAGAAAGTCATCATATAACGGGCCTTGAGAACGGTCCATAGATTTGGATTTTTAGTATTCATCCCTTAGTCCTCTTCAAATATACATTTTGAACATTATATAAACAGGACTTCAAGTACAAGTCAGATACAATAATGATTCTTGTCAGTTGCTGTTAAATAATATTGAATCCACAGTGACTTATATTTACTACAAATGTGGTTAATTTTGATCCAGATCATTCATTTGAAACAAATAAATGCATGGAGTTTGGAATAATGTTTTTTACTCTAGCTAGTCGATAGATGTTTTTTCCGGATTTATTCGGCCGAAGTCAGCTTCCCGCTTGACCAATACAGATTAGCTAATCTACCGAGCTATAGCTGGGCTCGATAGTCCGCTCCGCAAACTTATTTTTACCCAGTACCTACTGCTTGGCTACTGTCAGCATCCCGCTAACTAATGATATCATATTCAGATTATTGTCCGTAACTCGCTCCGCTAAGTCAGTTTCTAGAATCCCGACAGTTCCGGACAATACACAGCTGTCTGAGCACTGATCAGTGGGAGAAAGAGACAAAAGGCAACACACAGTTTTCGTGGTTCTGTTCTCTCCTTTCTCAAAGCTTTATTGTGAACGCACAGTTTATATACAATGGCAGTGTGACTTTACATGGTAATGGTGCATCTACCAATCCCAGAATACATTCAGAATGTAACTAAAAAAAGAAAAAAGACAGATGTTTCTTGTGCAGCAAAGCAGTGTGTCCATATATGGAAGTCCATATGGCTCAAAGCATCCTGTCCACCCATGGAGGCACATCCACAGCAGCGTGTGTCCATGTATGGAAGTCCATATGGCTCAAAGCATCCTGTCCACCCAAAGAGGCACAAAGCCATGTACAATGTCCTACAATGGGTAGTCTAACTAAAGCCCTTAATAACTACAATGAAGTCATAAGCACTCCAAAACTCATCTACAAACTAGGTTAAAAAAGGATACAAACTATATTAAAAAGGATATCATTCCAATATATGATTAAAATAACATTTTACTTATAGCAGAGTTCAACAGATCAACTGAAATAAGACTTTTATGATGTGTCTTATAATAATCTTTATAATAATCTTTATCTTTATAGCGCTTTTCCACTAGTAGGCACTCAAAGCGCTTTCTTAATTCAATAACTAAGCTCAAGAAAAAGAGGATGGCATTCTTGTCATGGACATAGAATATCCTCGTTTTTCCCCTTTTTTTTAGATTATCAGATCATGTCATTTTCCAAGTTGTCATACCCTCAAACCCCCAGCACCGGTTTGTTTTTCAACCTGAAGTATTTTTAATCCTATCTAGTGGTTTTCTGCTGTTGGATTAGTTGGAGAGTGAGAAGGGGGGCTGGTGCACCTGTCAGAGCAGAGAGGGGCATTGAGGAGAGGAGAAGAGAGGAGAGAGAAGAGTGTGTGTGCATCAGAGAGCCGGGCGCCTGCTGAAGTGTGTGGCTTCACTGATGGAGAATGGAGCAAACGGCTTTAGTGACTGCGCCGACAAAATGAGCAAGCACTAATGGAGCGCGCGTGCTGTCAGCAGACACAATAATTACCGGTAAGACACTAGTCTCTCATCAACGTTTCAGTCAATTACACTGGAGCTTTTAGCCTTTTTAAAGGACTGGATTATAACTTGAATGGATAGGGTTTAGAACTCACATTTTAGTGACCTTGGTCATTTATTTTATTTTCTTCCTCTTCTCTGTGATTTTAATGTTGTATTAGTGCTTTAATATGAGTAATATTATTAAGACTGCTGAAGTAGATTTTGTTTGAACGCAAATGAATACCTTGTACCTTATCATTAAGGCGCATAAGACTGAATGACCGCGTTACAGGCGCGTGTGGCTCATACAGAGTCGGATCTCCAGTGAACCCCCCGCTGCTCATTATGTTCCAACAGCTGACGGAACCGGGGATGAATGGCAGCTGCGCGGGGCCCGCGTCCTCCGCGTTCTGCAACAAGAGCGAGGACAAAGACGCTCTCCAACTGCCCACCTTCTCCACAGCGGCCAAAGTCCGGGTCATTATTACTTTCGCTCTGTGCGCCGTCTCAGCTGTGTGCAACTTAGTGGTGTTATGGGCTGCCAACAATGGGAGCAAACCTAAATCCCACGTCCGGATCCTGATCATGAACCTGACCGTGGCGGACCTGCTCGTGACTTTCATCGTGATGCCGCTGGACGCCGTGTGGAACATCACGGTGCAGTGGCTGGCAGGAGACTTCGTCTGCAGGCTGCTGATGTTCCTGAAGCTGGTGTCCATGTACTCGTGCGCCTTTGTCACCGTGGTCATTAGTTTGGACAGACAGTCTGCCATCCTCAACCCCCTGGGTATCAGCGAGGCCAAAAGGAAAAGCAAAATCATGTTGACAGTGGCGTGGACGATGAGCGTGGTACTGTCGCTCCCTCAGGTAAGACGCGGGCTCTTTACTGCTTTGGTAATGCACTCTCCGCGCATTAGAGACTCGTGCTTAGACAGTAACTGCACTGTTGTTTTGTAAATGTGCCTCTAGTGACTTCTGCTGAAAGAAGAGGTCAGTGTAGATTTTGCTAAATTAGGTCAGGAGGGAGTCTGACAGAGTGCCATTCCTGCAGTAGGTGCATAATCAAGTCCAAACAATGTGAAATCATCTTTAAAGCTGAAGTGTGTGAGACCAAAAAAGTATAATTTTAAGTAGATACCTCTGTTAACTCTGAAAGAACCATGAGATGAGAACATGACCCTAAAGAGGGATGTTAACTTCAATATAATTTCACTTTATACCAACTAATATTATAGTGTTGTTTAGAGATGTGTTCCCAACAGTGGGTTGGGGCCCAAATGAGGGTAGCAGGAAGTTTTATTAAAAAAAAACCTCTCAATAACTTTATAGTCTAGAGCAGGGGTAGGCAAACTAAGACCCGGGGGCCACATGCGGCCCGTGGGATGTTCAATGTTGCCCGCCAAACATTTACTAAAATTTTATTGATGATTAAACACCACATATATTTTGCAGCAATCAGTAGATTCCACTATAGAACATGCTCCAAACGGTAAATATATTTCCTATAGTCAAAATAAATGTGTTTTTATTGAGCACAAGTGAGTTCCCTGCGTTGGCCCAGCCCTCCACAAGAGTTCCATCTACTAATGTGGCCCTTAGGGAAAATTATTGCCCACCCCTGTTCTAGAGCCAAGGTCTTCAACAGGCAGACCCCAGTCCGTACCTCGAGAGGATTTAATCCAAGACACAAATCATTTTCCTAAATTACAAGCACATTGTGTAAAATTTATTTTTTGACTTGGCACTTATAGGACAGCTGTCTACAAGCGTGGGTCCTCAGTTTAATTATTGTTACGAACACAGCCACAGCAAATTCAACATGTTTAGCGTAGCCTGTTAATGACAAAAAGTTGAGCCTTGAGTTTGTTGTTGCGATGGCAAAACTTTAGAGACCTTCACTGACGTTATGGACAGAGAGGGAACATTTATTTGATCAGAAAAATACAGCTCCTAAACTCAGTGTCAAAGTCAAAGGACAGCAAATGCGCGGTGTATTTTCCCTTGTGCCTGTTCTCTTCAGAGTAAAGACAATAGGAAAAGATTGCCTTTATTGTTTTTGCACATGAACTGTATTGATTTTATGGTGATTTTTTTTAATGCTTTGCTGTTGCATTTCTGCTTGAGCCTTGTCTCTGTTATGACCCCCTGTTGCTGGATAAAGACAGAACCACTATATGCCTCTCGTTCCAGTAGTGGGTGTATTTTTCCTTAAGTGGGATTAACATCATGGGGATGATACGTTAACCTCACCTCTGTTGCAATTGGATTCTTTGAGTCAGATTCAGTCAGGTAAGCACAGTTTCAGACAATCATCTTTTGGGCAAGATGATTTGAGAAGTATGAATTTATTCTTTCTGGAAAAAAAATATTATATATATTAATAAATATTATATATATATATATAAATTTCAACAGCAACAACCTTACCTTCTGAATGTTGCTGTAATTCAGTCTTTTCTTTTTGCACTTTTGGAAGATTTCAAGAACAGCATATTTTTTTATCTTGTTCAAATAAACTGGACAAAACCATATTCTTTAGCATCATATTTTTACTGTTAGTTAATGAAAACTGTGCTGGCCATAGATAACGTTTACACACACACAAATCATATTAAACTGCAGCATTTTCTAATAATTTAACTATAACTATCAGAAAATAGATGAATCCTGCACATCCTGCAAAAAACTGCAAATGTGTGCCAAGAAACATGGGCAGACAACTAATCACCTCACACTAAACTATTAGTTTGTTGTTAGTCTTCTCCCAGTGTGACAGATCAAAAACAATCAATCATCTCACAGCTGTGCAACAATCAGCCAGTCTCACAAACTAACCCATGATAATGACTTAAGCTCACCTTGAAACTCAGAAGTCCTTTTTTTCAAAATTTCAAACATAACCAGTTTCTCTTCCTGGTTTGCTTTGGCTCTTTTTTTTGACAATAAAACAACTCTCAGGTTAATACTGTCTGTTGTTGACCACTGGATCGTAGGTTACAATCCATCTTTACAAATGTGACATGTCATAATTTTCTAAGACAACTAAATTGTACATTTTGACAGGAGCTTAACAAATATGGACTGTCAGTTCTAGACAAAGAAACTAGCAACTATAGACAAATTTCCACTTTATCTTTATCTTAAAGGGGCTATATGGATGTGACGTAGTGCACGTTCCCGTGTACAGCTCTGACTTCCCAGCTGCCAGACACCAACACTGACTCCTTGAAAAAAAAAAAATGAAGAATGCTTTATTGAGTGAGGCCCGCAGAGGAAATCTGGGGAGGAGGGAACATAGACAGAGTGGAGAGAACTGCGGTCTACTTTGAAGATAAAAACAGACCCTGTGCTTGCTTTTTTTATTGAAAAGGTAAGACATCATTACAGTTTTGTTTTCAGTTGTCTTATACTAAATAAAAATAGCGTACCCATAAAACGGGGATGCTAAGCAGCTAACAGGAACGACAACGCATTAAAAGTTACTTGCTTGTGAATTTTAAGAAATCTGAGGACCCTGACTACAGAGGCTTATGAGTCTGATACATTTGCTGTCTTGGCTTTTCAAATAATTTTTTTCAAATGTCTTTACAAAGCAGCTAACTCTGTGGCATTTTGGGGTTACACTGTGTCATAGACTCTTTTCTTCGTTACTGCCGTTGGCTCGTTTGTTCAATAACCTTCACCAGAGGGTGAGCCATGACAACTTTATAAATGTAGCCAGGATATAATTTACGATGTAAATCACAGCCCATCTAATGCTAACTCTGTCAAGTCTGGCATTGGTTGTCTTGTTATATTCACTTTATGCTAATTTACTGGTCTGTTTATTATAATAAAAATCACATGCATTGGTCCCATCATCAACATAATAATACTAATAATAATGTTTTGTTATTATTACAGCACTAACGTGTCCACACAGTAAAGGTGTCCAAAGACAGCTACAACCCTCGGCTGCAGAGCTGATTTTGGCGGACTCTCAAGAGGACAGATGACCTTCGGACTCGTGGTCTTCTCCTGGAGTTGTGCTCCCACCTCCAGGAGAACTGGCACAGACACATCTCCACAGGTGACAGGTGTGTCAGTCACTATCATGAGAACATTATGTTTAGGTCTCCTGCAGCATTGGAAAAGTCTTTGTCATTTATCAACTTTACACCAGAATTTCTAGGTGCACCTACTGTACCTACACTGCTGTAGGCATGTTTGTTACTTCTCAAACACTAGCTATATGTCTGTGTAATATATGCCATCATAAAGTAATACAATTTATGTTATTACTGTCAAAATTACACCAATATTAATTCTCTCTCTTGCTTTCTCTCTCTCTCTTTCTCTCTTGGACATAAACCAAGGGCAGCAACAAATAGAGACTGTGGTTCAATGCAACATTTCTTTATTATAAATGTGTGAAGGAAAGAATCTCTAATTATATATCTGTATAAACCGTGCAATAAAAAAAAATGAGCCCTGTTTGGTTCGGCTGGTCCTGGTGTGGCTCGTCTGTTCTCCATCACATCCAGAAAAACCCCTGGCAGACGAGTTTTAACCAACAGGAGAACTTCATCCTCCTGCGACAGCAGCTGTAACTTTGCCTGAAAATGAAACAACAATCATTGTTTAGATTACAGAGGTTTATTTAGGTGTGTCATCATTTCTGTAGATATATGACCTACCTGCCTCTGTCCTGGCAGCAGCTGAGCCCCCCTCAGTCTGTCCTCCTGCTCTCCTGCTTCTTCAGTCACTGTCAAAGCCCTCCTCCACAGGAGCTTAAAACTTTCCTGAGATGGAGTCCTGAGATGAAAACATTTTAATAGATTAATATCTGTAGTTTTATTGAGCTAATCTTCATGTTGGAGGTATTCTGAATGACATCAACAGTGAAATAAACAATGTTAAGCTGAAATGATACAACAAGATTACATTTATGTTTTCTCAACCTAATGCAAAACTTATCTAGTACAGATATGGTTCATAGAAACAAGACAAACTCCTTCACTCAGTCATATTCTTCTCTCTACATAAGTTTTACTGGAGCTTGTCACTGATGTGTTACATTAGTTGACCAAATTAAAATAAAGTACTCCAACATTTGTGCAAAGACTCGACAAAATAACAGTAATAGTAACACAAGGTATCCTATCTGATATAAGTTCACTAACTTTAGCCGTTATCCTGCTGCGCGAAAGCTATGTGAGTTGTTGATGTTGCTGCTCAGCTATTGTTACCTATTTTAGACAAAGGTTACATGCAGTTGATAATATATCATACAAAGTTATTGTTAACTCTAACAACGCTTTATACAACATGCCACTGTCAAACAACCTCTTCTCTTTCATGTCTCAGGAGTTTTTTTTACTGCTGTGTCAGCACTCGACTTAATAACTTAATAAAGTTTGTCAAACAATAAACTTGCAGAAGTGTAACTTTTCTTACCTTCTCTGTAAATGTCGATGTCTTGATCCGGTTACCCAGTCGTACGACTGTACGAGCGCATCCCAGCGAGAGCGAGCAGGACTGACTGCAGTTCTCCTAACGGCCACTGGTGTCAGTAACTATTTTTCTGAAAGTTACAAACTTTTTTTTGATAAAATAGAATTCTGCTTTGTCAAATCAACAGACTTTAGTGTTTAGCTCCACCTTTAAGAAAGCATAACACACTGACAGAACCAAAAGCTCAATGATGAGGAAAGTGGGATGTTTAGGTATGCATTTTATACCAGGGGTAGGCTATACATTTTTACACTATTTTCAGTAGTGATACTACGATTAATTGGCCACCGATCATGATCGGCCGATATTGACCAAAAATAGCTTGATCGGTGAACCCCAAAAGCGCCGATCAAAAAAGCCAAGACTTTTTCACACGTGCATGCAGTGTTGCCAACTTAGCGCCTTTGTCGCTATATTTAGCGAGTATTCAGACCCCTCTAGCGACACATTTTCAAAAAAGCGAGTAGTGACAAATCTAACAACTTTTTCTGGAGACTTTTGGAGACTCTCTGAAGTGAAAGCACACATTGTTATTACTCTTCTCAATGAGCAGCTGGGACTGCCGCTGGCCCCACCCCCACCCAAGCACTCACAGGCGCAGCAGTCCTCGCGCAGCAGCCCCTCCCAGCTGCAGTCAGAGCAGGAGTTGTTCATCCCTCCACATCCAGCCTGAAAATGAATCGCGCATGTGCGGCAACTTTTCAAGCCGCCGCTGGCAACACAGCCGTGACTCAATTTAAAGAATTTAGTTTGACCGTTTTGATTTCCATTCTTCTCGTGTGCTTATCACTTAATTGAGATGAGAAATGTGAAGAGCTTTATTGGGACATTCGGCTATATCATAATAGAATACAGTAGAAGAGACTATGTGAGCACGAATGTGTCAAGAAAGCACACTGCATGAGTATAGATAAAAGATTCTCATTCCCCTTCCATTCTGTGATCGACAGTGATCGGCAGATCATGATTTTAGTGATCGGTAATCAGTGATCGGCCCCAAAAATGCTGATTGGAGCATCTCTAATTTTCAGGGGTGGCTAGTTGCGTATGTGTCTTTGTGGAGTGCTCATTTTAGCTGCAGTTCACATTCCATCAAATCAAACTCTGAGTTCAGAGTCAGACCCCCTCCATCCCGTAATTATCTCTGCTAATGCATTTTGGAGAAGAAACAACAAAAGGGGTTCTAGAGTTGTATCTATGAACAGTATATACATACAGGGGCATGCACACACATAAAAATACATGATTTTTAAGGTGATTGACAAGAGAAGATGAGGCAATAAAAAGAAAATGAAGTGAGAAACTCAGTAGATCCTTCTTGAGCTGCACTGAAGAAAAAAAAATAATATCGAGTATCTGTCTGTCAGGGGCAGCAGAGGTTAGGGACAAAAGGAGTGTGAAGAGTGTGTAATACCTGTGCACCGGGATGACAGTGGGTTCAGGGAATATTGATGTGATGCACCTCATGAACCAGCCAAGGATCCCGTAACAAAGTCCTACTGAGATCAGTGGCTTTCAGCGTGATACCTGTGGCATACCTGTTGCATTCTGGGCTGGAAGTTTAAATTAGCTAATGCTCAAAATCCGAAGGTCCCAGTCGAGCTGTTGTCCTGATCATTCCTTCAGTGGACAGGTGCTTGGAGGATGCGTTTGTGGTCCTGGGCTTTAGCAAAGGATGTGAAGTCAGGTGAGTTCTTAGACAGTGAGTCATGTTCAGGATGTTAAATCTCATTGTCAGCACTACAGGCTGCCACAAGTCAGCAGCAACAAGACAAGATAATGAACTGCCAATCACAGACCAGGTTTAGACCGACTGGCAGTGGTCATGCATCAGGCTGAGCTGGGGTCAAAGGGCCATTAGTGCCGGGTGCAGAGTGTAATATGGGGTGCAGAATGCAATAAGGCGTACAGAGTGTAATTAAGGGGGTAGAGAGTGTACTGAGGGGTGCAGAATGTAATTTACTCCATCCTCTCCTGGGTATAGTGTATTTTATACATGTATATCTCCCACATGGCTGTCACTGGAAGCCGCAATATTTCCAACCTCCCCGTCACTGCCGCGGCCAGAGCGACTAGTTTCCTCCAGTTTCTTGTACTGATGTTGGGCAAAGTGTGGGAAAACCTCTCCCAGCGATATCAGAATGATGTCATTCGAACCTTCCTGCATGAGGCCACAGCAATGGACCCCAGATTCAAAGGGAGGTCAGTCAGTAATGCAACTTTTGACAGACTCAGGACGAAAGCTATTGGCACTGTGACAGGACCAACAACAGAGCTGGAACAGACAGATACAGAGCACCAGCAAAAGGATCAGTCATCTGAAGGAGAAGGTGAGGAAATGGAGAAGACAATACCTTCATTAAAGACAACATGGAGTGCCTTGGAAGAGCTGTTCTCAGAGGAAGACAGGAAATTGAGGTTGACCATCCAACAGAATACCTCGGCTCTCACCCTTAGCGAACGTATTGGCCAAGAGGTTGAGGTCTACAAAAGCCTGCCTCCCATTCCTATGGCTGAAGATCCTGTGTTATGGTGGTGGGAGAAGAGAGCTGTTCTGCCCCTCCTCACAAATGTTGCAACAGGATACCTTTGTGCTCAAGCCACCCCAAATGAAAGGGTGTTTAAAACTGCAAGGAACCCATTAAGCCAGGAAAGGTGCTGGCTTTTGCCAGAAAAGGCAAATATGTTAAACTTTCTTCAAAAGAATGGCTAAAGAGTCCTTTTGCATCCTGCCTAATTGCCCCACCCATGTTGCTTTGTACCACTGTATGTTCTTTAGCAGAAAAATATAGTTTATTTCATTTGTTTTACATTCATTTGTTTTTTGTATAATAGCTATTTGTTCAAACATGGCTGTTTCTTCCACTGAGGAAGCAGAGGCCTGAAGGCTCAGAGGTGGACTCGTCCATCACCAAACCCAAAGTCACTGAGGTAGTTGGGAAGTTCCTTGGTGGCAAGGCACCGGGGGTGGATGAGATACGCCCTGATTACCTCAAGTCTCTGGATGTCGTAGGGCTGTCTTGGTTGACACGCCTCTGCAACATCGCATGACGGTCGGGGACAGTACCTCTGGACTGGCAGACCGGGGTGGTGGTCACTCTTTTTAAGAAAGGGACCAGAGGGTGTGTTCCAACTACAGAGGGATCACACTGGCATAGACTCCCCGGGAAAGGCTATGCCAGGGTTCTGGAGAGAAGAATGTGGCCGATAGTCGAACCTCAGATTCAGGAGGAACAATGCGGTTTTCGTTCCGGGCCGTGGAACACTGGATCAGCTCTATACCCTCTCCAGGGTGCTGGAGGGATTATGGGAGATTGCCCAACATCTGTTTTGTGGATCTGTAGAATACATTCGACTGTGCCCCTCGTGACGCCCTGTGGGGGGTGCTCTGGGAGTATGGTTCATTGCCGGCAGTAAGTCAGACCTGTTCCCAGTGCATGTTGGACTCTGGCAGGGCTGCCCTTTGTCACCGGTCCTGTTCATTATCTTTATGGACAGGATTTCGAGGCGCAACCAGGGGCCGGAGGGAGTCTGAGATGAGCTGTAAGGCAAAGCTCTCGATTTACCGGTCAATCTACATTCCTACTCTCACCTATAGTCATGAGCTTTGGGTCATGACCGAAAGAACAAGATCCCGGATACAGGCGGCCAAAATGAGCTTTCTCCGGAGGGTGGCGGGGCGCTCCCTTAGAAATAGGGTGAGGAGCTCGGTCACTCGGGAAGAGCTCAAAATAGAGCCGCTGCTCCTCCACATCGAGAGGAGCCAGCTGAGGTGGATCGGGCATCTGTTTCGGATGCCTCCTGGACGCCTCCCAAGGAAGGTGTTCCAGGCATGTCCCAACCGGGAGGAGACCTCGGGGAAGACCTAAGACACGCTGGAGGGACTATGTCTCTCGGCTGGCCTGGGTCTGGGCGTCTCTGCTTAGACTGCTGCCCCCGTGACCCGGCCCCGGATAAGCAGTAGAAGATGGATGGATGGATGGATATGGAAAAAAACAAGTTATTCAATCATTCTCACGTGTAAAACCTGTCACATTCACAGATATTGTTCCAAATTGCCAAAAGCACTTGCTTACTGTCAGGGAAAATATTTAGAGAAGCAAAAAGATCAATGGTTCAATTTATTAATATTCATTGTTTTAACATGTGGATACTTTGGGAGTTATGGACACAGCATAAGAACAAGTCAGTCTGTTGCCTGCCTATTGAGAGATAAAGAAAATCTGTAGTTTGGCACAATCTTTCTATACAATTGAGTTATGTAACATGAAACAATCTTTGAAATCTATCTCTTAAAAATGTTTTTGCCTTACTGTGAGAGGAAGTAAATTGGGTCTTAAAGCTGCATTCACCTGCACAAACATTATATTTACACCTCAAAGAATGGAAATAATGTTGCATCTGTGCTTTTGTTTGCAGATGTTTATATTCCACACCGTGACAATCACCCAATGCACGACCCATGGCAGCTTCCTTCAGCACTGGCAGGAGACAGTGTACAACATGTTCACCTTTGTCTGCCTTTTCCTCCTGCCGCTCATCATCATGATCTTCTGCTACACACGGATCCTCATTGAGATCTCCAGCCGCAGTACTTGTACAGTTTCTTCTTTCTGCACTCAATTATCTTTAAATCATCCTTGTCAAACAAACTTATTCTTTCTTGTCCAGTGCTGTCTCGAGACATTCACCTGCGCCGCTCCCATAACAACATCCCCAGGGCCCGCATGAGGACTCTTAAGATGAGCATTGTCATTGTTGTGTCCTTCATTGTGTGCTGGACCCCGTACTACCTGCTGGGGCTGTGGTATTGGCTTTTTCCAGAGGAGATGGAAGAGACGGTCTCCCACTCTCTGACTCATATGCTGTTCATTTTTGGCCTCTTCAACGCGTGTCTAGACCCCATCACTTATGGTCTGTTTACCTTTCATCTGCAACAGGGTTTAAAGAGGTGCAGCCGAGTGTCCAACACCCGCACCGGTGGTGTTGGACAACAACACTTATTGGAGAACAACACTTGTTTCATGCACATGACGTGCCTGTTGTCTCGGAAGAAAATGGCCTCACCCAGTCACAACTCAGACGGAGAGAAGAGGAGCAACAGCAACAATGGCGCTCACAGGCCAATCATGCAAATAAGCCAAATATAAAGATCCATTTTAAACCTGTTTTCTACTGTAAAAGGGAATCAATTACTTCTGCTTTTTTAATCAGTTTTAATTTGACTCATATCAAGGTTTGTTCAATTTACCACACATTTGTTCAAACACAACAAAGAAAGGCTTTGTCAAAGCTTTGATTATTATAGGCCTGATCAGTAACGCTTTAGATTATAGCCCACTACTTAAGGATTACCTATGGGTTGAGTACAGCGTAAGTACTCTATGAAGTACAGAGTGTAATAAGGGTGTACAGAGTGTATTAAGGGGGTACAAAGTGTAATAATGGGGTACAGGGTGCAATAAGGGGGTACAGAGTGTATTAAGGGGGTACAGGGTGTAATAAGGGGGTACAGGGTGTAATAAGGGGGTACAGAGTGTATTAAGGGGGTACAGGGTGTAATAAGGGGGTACAGGGTGTAATAAGGGGGTACAGAGTGTATTAAGGGGGTACAAAGTGTAATAAGGGGGTACAGGGTGTAATAAGGGGGTACAGTGTGTATTAAGGGGGTACAGAGTGTATTAAAGGGATAGGGTAGAGTGGGGTAAGTTGAACCACTTTTATCTTGAAAGTTGTAAATTTTTTATTGTTGTGTGACTTTACCAATTAAAAGCACTCAGCCTTTCAATAAGACTGAAAAAATTAGGGCATATTGGATAAGTGGTAAGCACATTTTTAGGGATAAAAAAGATTTTACAAATAAAAGTAAAATTGTGGCATACTCAATATAATGGTGTTAAAATCAAAGCAAATGCTAAAATAATTCTATATGTTTTGCAATATAGTATGTAACTTTTTAGTTCATCACATGGCTGTTTTAGTGTCCTGAGTTGGATATGGACAACTTTACCAATTTTTTCCCTTATTATGACCAGGAAATTCTGTGTTTGACATAATAAGCTAATTATGTATGCATAAAAGTTTTAACAATAAAACTAAAGATCAGGGAAACTTATTTTCCTTGGTAACTAAAGATTGAAAAATCATAGTGGGCCATATGCCAAAGGTAAATATTGCTTGTATTGGCATTTACAGTTAATAATAATGTTATTAAATATTCCTTTACTATTTTAAATATGTATTTATAAATAACAGCAACATTTAATATATTTAAATGCTATATTTAGGGGTTTTAGTTGATGATGGTCAGCGTACCTTGATAGTGCAACTCACCCCCTGACTCAATTTACCCCTTGGGGCAATTTTTTGAAAGCCCATATTTTTCATCTATCAATGTATGTCAGAGATAAATTCTAATAGTATATATATATATATATATATATATATATATATATATATATATATATATATATATATATATATATATATATATATATATATATATTTGATTGTTCAAATATTTTCATTGTACATCTGCTTTCTTTCTTTCTGGCACAATGACCACTTGAGCAAAAAATGGGTAAATTTATCCCACTCTCCCCTACAGTGTACTAAGGGGATACAGTGCGTAATAAGGTGGGTTCAGAGTGGAAATAATGGGGCGAAGTGGCTCAGTGGTAGAGCAGTTGTCCTATAAGGTTGGCTTGAGTCCCCCTCTCTCCGGTTCATACTGTTGTTGTGTCCTTGGACAAGACACTTAACTCACAATGCCTCAAGTGACACAGCTTTGGTGTATGACTGTGTGTGACTGTAGAGGTAAGTCTGGTGGTGGACGGAGAAGGCTGTGAGCGCCGTTTATATGGCAGCCACCCTCTCTGTCTGCCCCAGGGGTGAATGGAAGCACAATGTAAAGCGGTTTGGATGCCCAAGAAAGGTACAAAAAAGCGTTATACAAATTCACACCACCATTTACAATAAGGTCCACAAAATAAACTGATGCACATTATTACGGTTTAATGATTACATTAAAATTGTCATGTATGTTAAATATATTCCAATGATTATATTGATCACCCTTTAATCATTAAAAATGTATCATTAAGTTTTTATGTTTAACCAATCTGATTAATTATTCATACGTGTATTATTAATCTAAAACAATAAGGAACAAATAAGAGACAAACATATTTCCTGCAGCTATTTCATTTTTATAATTATTTTTTTATTATAATTTAATATTTGACATTTGAAGTGACATTTAACACTGTACGACTACCTTTGGGGGGGACTAAGGTATGTCTTTAGTCCCCCTTAAGTAAAAATCACTTTGGCTTTTGCCTTCAATCCTTACTTATAAGAGCATTACGGAAGATCCCAAGTTTTTGTACTAGTGTGCCACTTCTGGCGTCAGCGGTACTGCATCCAGAGTAATGCGTGAAAAACAAAAAACAATCTGCCTCTTCACAAGTAATTGATGTTTACAGACATAATGTTTATTGAAGAGGTAAGAAAAGTGGGCATTTGGCTGACATACCTGACCCCTGCATAGTTGTGTCAGTGCCAGTTCAACTGTAGGTGAGAGCACTATTCCAGGGCCAATGGTCTGTGGACACGGTAGAGCTTTGACTTTTCTTCTTTGTCTGCAGAACTATAATTTTATAGTTTTGTTAGTAGTTTAGTTTGTTGATGTTAGTAGTACTTTCATTTTTCAGGCTAAATATTAAATATAAAAAATTATAAATATTATATATTTTAAAAAACATCTAACGGCATAACATATCCAGTGAAACAGCCATGACTGAAAAAATTTAAATATAACAAAACTTCAGTATTATTATGTTCTTATTTCATTGTTAAAATCCTTATATCCTAGCATATTCAGCTCTGGCATATCGCCTACTAACAAAACATGCTTAAGTGAGTAAAAGACAACTCCTTATAAGTAATGGTTTTGAAGTTCCTGTTTCTGAGCTGAGTGCAGCTATTTATAACTCTTTTTCTCTTAATATGGACTTGTTTTGTAATCAAAAACTGCTAAACCTGCCCTGTGAGGTTGGGAGAGGCAGACTGTGTGTACATTCTGCCTGTTGAATAAAAAGCAAGAGGAGGCTTCCGTAAACGGAGGTGGTGGAAGATCCCTGTGAGAGTGACAGACACACCTGTCACCTGTGGAGATGTGTCTGTGCCAGTTCAGCTGTAGGTGGGAGCACAACTCCAGGAGAAGACCAAGAGTCCTCTTGGGAGTCCTCCTGGAGACTTTAGACAATTCCCCAAAATTCTGTGCTGCAGCCGAGGGATGTTGCTGTAGTCTTTGGCCACCTTTACTGCGTGGACACGTTAGTGCTGTAATAATAACAAAATATTATTATTTATAGTATTATGCTGTTGTTTCATTGTGTTGATAATGTTGCATAAATAGATTCAAGATTCAAGATATACTTTATTGGTCCCCAAGGGGAAAATAGTCTTGTGTGGATCCTATTACATGTATAAATAAAGACACAAAAAGATTACAAGCCACACTATCCAGCCCATTTTTTCAGGCGCAATGATCCTCAAGAAAATTAAATAGAGCATTTTACAAACATACCAACATAACATATGTAGTCGCTAGGGGGGGAATTAGAGTAAAGGGTCAGACAGATGTCAAATGGCAGATGGTTGGTTTGGGATGATGACGATAGGACATGAAGGGATGGCGTCTGTAAGATGTTTAGGCGGAGCTGGTTGTGTGAGCCTAGTGGCCTTGTCCTTGATGGAGTACAGGAAGTACCATAAGAATAAGAAAAGTCCCAGTGGCTGGCCAGACTTCTAATCAAGATAATGGACTTGGGCATAGGGGAGGGAGACAGGAAAAGAAATATGTTCTTATATTATTATATTCTCTGGCGTAACAAAACATACTTCAGTGAGTAAAATAGTGTTTTATACTCTCACCGAAAGAGAAGACACTTGTCCAGCTCCTTCTGACAACTCCTTCCCACATCCAGAGGAGCATGCTGGCATCTGCAGAGGGCCCACTCGTGCTCGCTGCTGCCGTGGTGCAGTACTCCTTGCCACATACCCTAAAATATGTTGAATTTAGTCTCAGCGTTATTGTATGCTGTACTTTGGATCACAACTGAGAGACAAACAGATAGGATTTTTGTTACTATAAACAGACCAGTAAATATAATGAGACAACCAATGCCAGAAATGTGACAAAGTTTTAGTGCTTTTATTACCGGACAGCGTTTCTGAAACATTTCCAGTGACAAGACAAGGCGCTGCGACTTCAGCACCGGACAGCACCACAGGAGTGACAGCAGCATCAAAGGCGACAAGTGACGGAGAAGAAGGTGTGCGTTCACAGTAATCTTTCATATTAATGTGACATAACCCACACCATTAACCATTAATGTGGACCCACACCGTCTGTCAGGCGTGGCTACCAGTCCCTGTCTCCAACTGCAACAACAACAGCTACTGTAAAAATAGTGACTAAAAAGAGTCAAAATTGGACATTATACACTGTATTTACATGTAAGGCTTTACCCATATGTAAGATTGGATTTTGCACATTATAGTTATTTAAGTTAGTTAATATAGTTAACAGTCCAATATTAGGAAATCTATAAAGGTTTGGAGGGTAAAGTCATCCGTGGCTTTATTCTCTCCTCCTATTCCATGGCCCACAGCATTTCCAGATAGTGCTGCCGACCCTCTTCATCATCATCATTTTATCAACAAGCATGGAGTCTTATTCCACTGCTTTGCTGATGACACACAGTTATACATTAAGGCCACTCCCTCCTTCAGCCCCTCTGACACTATCACTGTCCCACCTCCAGGCCTGGAGGAGATAAAGGCCTGGATGAGTCAAAACTTCCTGCAGCTTACAGTTCAAAAACTGAAGCCGTTCAGATTGGCCCCCCTCATCAGCTCCATTCCTCCCCCATTACCTCCATATCCTTCTCCAGCCACAACATACCCCTCTCCACCTTCGTTACTTACCTTGGGGTTAAAATTGATCCCCAGCTTTTGACCACCTCCATAACATTGCTAAACTCCGCACCTCTCTTTCCCTGCCCGCAGCAGAGAAGCTCATTCATGCATTTGTCTCATCCAGACTGGACTACTGTAACACACTCATTGGGATTCCACTTACCTCAAAGAACTCCTCACATCACACACCACCTCACGAACCCAGTCAGGCTAAATGCACCGTCTGCACGCTCCCAGGACAAAGCTAAAGACCATGTGTGACAGGGCCTTTGAGGCAGCTGCTCCCTGTCTGTAAAAAAAGGACTAAAAACCTTCCTTAAAAAAAAAGTCTATTTTAACTCTTAATTCTGTGTAGATTATTTTTAATGGTTGTTAAATTACAAACAAAGGGTGCACGTGGCAGAGTGGTAAGCACTCCTGCCTTACAGCAAGAAGGTCGTGAGTTCAAAACCCGGCCGACTCAAATATTCTTGGCCGACTCCGGTCTTTCTGTGAGGAGTCTGCATGTCCTCCACGTGTTACTGTGGGTTCTCTCCGGGTACTCCGGCTTCCTCCCACCGTCCAAAGACATACATGTACAGGTTAATTGACAACTCTAAAGTGTCCCTAGTGAATGAATGTGAGAGTGAATGGTTGTCTGTCAATGTTTGTCTCTATATGTCAGCCCTGCGACTAACTGGCCACTGTCCAGGGTGTACCCCGCCTCAGGCCCAAAGCTGCTGGGATAGGCTCCAGTCACCCACGACCCCTAACGGGACAAAGCAGTAGAAAATGAATGAATAAATTACAAACCTGATTTCAAAAAAGTTGGGACACTGTACAAATTATGAATAAAAAAGGAATGCAATAATCTACAAAAAAGGTTGAAAGTAAGACATTTTGAAATGTCATGTCAATTATTGGCTCATTTTGTATTTAATGAGATCTACACATTCCTAAAAAGTTGGGACAAGTAGCAATAAGAGGCCGGAAAAGTTAAATGTACATATAAGGAACAGCTGGAAGACCAATTTGCAACATATTTGGTCAATTGGCAACATGCTTGGGAATAAAAAGAGCCTCTCAGAGTGGTAGTGTCTCTCAGAAGTCAAGATGAGCATTACCCCAATGCTGCAGTGAAAAATACTGGAGCAATATCAGAAAGGAGTTTCTCGAAGAAAAAATTTAAAGAGTTTGAAGTTATCATCATCTACAGTGCATAATATCATCCAAAGGTTCAGAGAATCTGGAGCAATCTCTGTGCGTAAGGGTCAAGGCCGGAAAACCAGACTGGAGGCCTGTGATCTTTGGGCACTTCGACGGCTCTGCATCACAAACAGGAATGTTACTGTAATGAAAATCACAACAACATGGGCTCAGGAATACTTATAGTTTCCAGAAAACTTTTGTTTTCTCTGGAGCCAAGGCACATTTAAAATTGACTGTGGCAAAGTGGAAAACTGTTCTGTGTTCAGATGAATCAAAATTTTAATTTCTGTTTGAAAAACTGGGACGCCATGTCATCCGGAATAAAGAGGACAACCAAAGTTGTCATCAGCGCTCAGTTCGATATTGGGTCACATCTGGAAAGGCTCCATTAATGATGAACGATATATCTAAGTTCTAGAAGAACATATGCTCCCATCAACCTTGCATTTTCCAACATGACAATGTCAGACACAGACTGCATCAATTACAACATCATGGCTGTGTAGAAGGATCTGAAATGGCCTGATCTTTTACCCAGAGAAACCATTTGGTGCATGATAAAGAGAAAGATGTGACAAAGAAGACCAAAGACAGTTGAGCAACTAGAAGCCTAGAATGCCGAGTATGAGTATTATACGAGTAATACGAGTCAATATCTGTGATGTCACATGAATAGTCCCTTCTCATTTGCTTTCTGCTGGACACAATAAGTTCCAGAGCAGGTGCAGGGATATTCCCGGTATCTGGTTCCTGCTGGAGAGACACCGAGATCCCAAACTGGCAGATGGCTTGCCAGTTCAAAGGCCACAACCACCAGAGGGCGCCTTTTTGGCAAGCCACTTTTAAAAGTGGTGATGGCTTTTGATGACTGACGGCCATGGTTCTAGCCTCTACAAAAACAGTCCGGCCGTCTAATCTTTTAATACTCGGACTTTGGCCACGTATCATAATCCTTGATTGTTTATATAGTGGATATAATCCGCCCATTGGTCCCCTATTTACTGATATTGCCGTTACGATTCGGCAATAAAATGGCCGTTACATCCGGGCTTTTTGGCTTTTACTCCATAGTAAAACAATAGTTTTTAGATAGTTTTTAAACAATGTGCTATTCATGTTTTAGGAGAAATAAAGAAGTGAATAACATGATTCTATTGACGTCTCTTTTTAATGCCACCTCCTTTTGGATGCCATTTTAAACTAGAGGTCAGGTCACTTTCTAAAAGACAATGTTTAAATACAATGGCTTCTTATATTTTATTCTTATAAGTATGCCGTTTTATAATATAAATCTTTCAATGGCATAGTATTACACACATTGTGCTCTACTTGGTTCAAACACTACTCTATATTCACCAAAAGAGGGCGACAAAGACTTTATTTACTCCATGTATCAATGGTGTATGGGCTGTAGTCTGCAGACAGACCCCTTGACGAATTTGTCGTTTTGACAAGGCCAGTGCCTTAGGTTTAGATTTAAAAACTTACACTGTTAAAAAATTATACCTCGCTGGTAAAAACGTTGATCAATTACCTGATCTAAAGTAATGCACCATAACATATTTCCAAGAATTTGCAGCTAAACAAAAAGGTGTTTTAAAATCTGGTTGGACATTGACATTGGTAGTAGTCTGCCCTGGATAATTTATTGGTACAGGCTTCAGACTGGACGGATGGCCTATTTTCATAACGGCTAAAACCTTGGCCTGCCAGTTAGGAAAGTGTTCGTCCACTTTTAAAAGTGGCAACTAAAAAATGCGCTCTCTGGTGGTTGTGGCCTGTGAACTGGCAAAGCCATCTGCCAGTTTGGGATCTCGGCGCTGCTGCAAAGTTAGCTACTTATCTTAAATTAGGACAGCTTGTTTTGGTCATACCACCTACTGTTTCACAATTATGCAATTTAAGGGTTTAAATGGGGGTTTAAAGGGTATAACCGAATAACTCAACAATAACACCTTTATGATCATCATTTTAATAATAAGAAACTAATGTGCAGTTACTATCTAATACTATATTACTACTCCACTGATACAAATTATGGTATTATCCGCTTCATATAATGCGATCTAAGACTTTAAAACATTATATTTTTTATAGTTTTATCCACATTATTTATTGTTTTTATTATATAATCAGATGAGGTCCCGCTCAAAAAAAGGAGGTTGTTTTCGAGCGGGGTGGTCGTCAAGGCAATGACCTCTGAACTTCATAAGGCCTACACCCTTAAGAGGACACAGTTAAAAAATAAACATTATACATTACATTTACTACCATACTTCCATTCTAAATGTTTTAACTAATGTTATGCCCTGGTATTTTTTATTCTAGTTCAGAAAATGTTTAGATATCTTATCTCTATCTCTATTTACTTACAATATTTTGACTTTTTTATTAAAATCTAGTCATAATGTGTTTGTAAAGACATGTTTACTCAGCTAAATAATCTGATAAAAAATAATATAGAATCAAGACTAAAATAATTATTCAACATTTGATTTTGATGATTGCTGCATACTTTTTCACATCACTCTATTTTTAAATAAACTTCGTGAAACGGCGCATCGTTAGATTTTAATAAAAGGCTGCTGCAGCAACATCACAAAGATAAACTATTTCTAGCAATTATAACAAAGTTAATGTTGTTAAGCTAACATACTAGCAGGAATTGCACAAATCGTCTACTGACTCAAGCCGGGCTGCGGGCAGTGACACTAGATTACGCCGGTTGTTTATAAACGCGGGTACGATGGGCGTGGCTTGGTCCTTCAGTAAACGCGTCCGGACTGAAACAAGTCACAAATGTCAGACAAATGCTACAAAGTTGTGTATATTTAACTTCACGCCCGATTTCTTACTTTTACCGTAACATTTTATCAAGCTTTGTGAGCTCCGTCAGTTCCCGTGCAGGTGCAGCTCCGCCTCCTTGTCTGCTGATCCCTGCTCATGAGAACAACCTGTACTTTTCAGATTCAACCATGGACTCTGTGATGAAATTTACGAACCAAAGTCAAGGAAGAGACCGTATTTTCAGGTGAGTTTCTTTTCACACTGTACATTAAACTTTGTACTCTTTATTAAATCGATGTGTGCTCGTGTTCTTTCAGGGCGACCCAGTATGCCAGTGCACTGTGTTCGTATTTGCTGCGCAACAGCTCCGCAAGGAAAGAGCTCGTGGCCAAACTGAAGAGCCTCGAGAGCAACATGAGCGCGGGACGAAAATGTAAGCTTAAAACGGAGACTTAATTATTCAGCAGTTGGTGTAATAGTAATATTAATAATGAATAATTCATCTCCATTTGTACATGACCCATGGACAAATGGGCCTCCACACTGTCCAGTTTCACTTCAGTCTAAAGATATAACTAAAACACATACCCCATATCAGCTATATATGGATATACAGTCCATATGTGTATATTCTGTACAGAAGAAATGACCTCTACAATTTTATTTTAAACTTTGTATTAAAGGGTTAGGGTTGTCTTGGACTCATCATCAGTTTTTCACTCTGTGGATTAATTCTCTGTTGCATTTTATTAGATTTTTTTATTTTTCAACGTGTATTTTCCAAGAGAGCGAGAGAAAGCTATCCACATACACTCCCAGATATTTATATGAAGACACTTGTTTGATTACTTGGTTCTTAATGACCACTGGAACATGTTTTGACACCTGTATTGGGAATCATTTAAATTTTTTTTGGTCACACTTAAAATGATGCGGTTAGTGTTACACCATTCAGTAAAAGCATTTATCTAATCATAGTAGATAAGAGGGTCACTGTGCTTGAAGGCTTACAGCTCAGGCTCAGAATTACTGTCATCAGCATATTTCATTATGTATTAGGAAGATGTGTTTTTATCATTAGTATGTAATGTAATGTAACTGGTGACACCACACAGCCTTATGGAACTCCTGTGCTACTGTATTTAGTGTCTGACATGGGTATACCTCCAACTCAGATAAGATGGTTTTATTTATTTTTCAACAATATGACCTAAACACAAGAAATGGTCATTGACCATTAATTTCTGTGTCCTGTTTAAAAATTGATTAAAAAAAACATTTTCTTGAGCTTTTATAAAATAATAAGTGAGGTATAGTATAAGCTAAAGTCTATAAAAAAGAAAGCCAGCATAGGTTTTGAATGGAGGATGTTTGCTTAAATTTGATTAATCCCCAAGGTGAATGTCTTTTTCTAGGAATCTTTATATTGATTGCTTCTGTCTTCATCTTTCACAAACTGATTGGGATTGTACAGTGTTATTGCAGTCATACTTGCATTCTGTCCTGCTTGTGTGTTTTTAAACCTGACCAATATCTGTTTTTTTTCATTTAGTTTAGTTTATTTGGCCATGAGAGAGAAAAGGAAAACAACAAAACTAATATTCCATATCAAATAAAGCTCCGTTCCTCTCTCCAGTATTCTGAAGTACACAGTAGATTACACATTTCCCACTCATTTTTATGACCTTTTGAACTTTGTTGAGGTCTTTTACAGCCTTGTGGGGAGATTTAAACTATGAAATCAACAAAACCTTTTATTTGCAGTAAAAACAAAGCCTCAGAGCAGGGTCAATTTAATGATTAACAAAAAACCAAATAACACTGAGGAGATGGAATTTGGTGTAGGTATTTTCAGGTAATTGAGTCAGACTGCTTTTCAAAATGCAGTCTTTTTCAGGTTTTTCACTGCTAAGAAAAAATGTTTTAAACTCAGATATCCAAATGTCAAATGCAATCTTTTAATTAATGAATAAATGTGTACAAAGAGTGGCAATGGTGCATTTTAATTTAGAAAGTAAAAAAAATGCCAGTATTTGAAAATGAGATGAGATTTTTATAGTAAAAGAATGGTGTGAACTCTTGTTTCCAGGAGTTTGAATGCAAATTCCGTTCATTTTTTTTTAAATTACCATATAAACAAGTAAAATCTGTATCATAAAGAAAATTGTTTGTAACACATTATTGTAATGGTCTTCTTATTTCCACCATCTTTAAATTATTCCACCATAGTGTGCTGTTCTTCCCATATTTACTTAACCATCATGTCCTGATAAGGACATGCTGTGATGTTTGGCAACGGTGTGCATTTTCTGAAGAATTTTTACATTTTAAACACAAATCCCATATGACTCTATTTTACCAATTAGTGATCTCAAGTGTTCTTACAAAAATTGTATGTTAATATTTTTTTCTATGTGTTTTTTTTTCTTCCATAAATCTCTTAATTTACTTTAGTCCTGATCATAAATATCAAATATTTAAATATTTTCTGAATTTTCACCCTCTGTGTATGCCAGTGTTTGTGATGGCACCTCTATGCCAATGTACAGTGCAGTGTCCTATTACTCTTTAAAGCATCAACTTTGATTGTTTAGAAGAAAACCAAATATAAATACAACACTAGAAAAAGTTACATGCACACACACACACACACACACACACACACGCACGCACAGAGAGCTGACTGCAGCTGTTTTCATGTTGTGAATGCAGTATCTCGTCTGCAGCTGCAACTACTGTGTTCTCTGGATGTCTTGTGCCATTACGGTGTACATTTTGGTTCCAAAAAAAATTAACATAAGGTAAATGGCTAAATGGTAACAACGTAACAATTATTTAACAGGTATGAGGGTTACTCAAACCTAGTCCATGTGAGAAAACGTCGCATTAATCATGCTTCAACACACTAGTAGTTCATTCAATTAAAATCTCAATGACATCAGCCAATTTAAAATCATTAAATATTTCTGTAATGACCATCTTTCTCTCCCTCTTTTGTCAGTGTTCCGGCTGGGGAACACAGTACATGCCATTGACGCTGCTAAACGAACCGTGCAGCTCTCCAACCCGGTGCTGAGCCTGTGCCTGACTGTGGCCAACCTCAGCCGTGCCATCTACTTCATCTGTGACAATGCGCTCTGGCTCCGAGACGTGGGCCTGATCCGGGAGCTGGATAAGGAGCGCTGGAGTCTCCACGCCTCTCGCTGCTACTTCCTCTCGCTGGTGATGAGTCTGAGCAGAGACGCTTACGTCATCGCCCAGTTAATGCTCCAGAGAGCCAGAGATGGAGAGTTCAAGAAGAGGATGGAGGAGAGTCCGGATGTAGCCGTGGCTGTTATTCCTCAGCTGGACGCTTTGCTCTTTCTGCTCCTGGAGAGTCTCCGATCGGACCCCGCTGTGGCTCTGGACACACTGAAGAACATCTGTGATCTCTTTATACCAATGGATAAGTTGGGGATATACCAGTCCAACACAGGAGTCGTGGGCTTCTGTGGTCTCTTATCTTCACTGATAGGAATTGCAACTCTGATACAGCCCAAGTTCAGAATCAAACCATGATTAAAAACCATCTGCTTTGGAAGTTTTATGTGCAATCTCAGCAGTTGTGGAAGTTAGAGGAAGCAACATGCATAAAGAGATCACTCAGGGCTTCAGGGTTATCTTACAGATCAGTAAGATTCACAAGTGCCTTTGATTTAACTGATGAACTGACTTCACTGCACTAAGCCACAGTTAACCTTTTTCTATTAGACACAAAGGGAATGTTATAAAAGGTGTGTTAAATAGGCCTTTTTCTGTTCTTCATTGAGATCTTGAAATCTAACTCACTAAAATTTATTTCAGCTTTTATAGCAACATTTCAGAAAAAAACTTGGGCATTCTTTTGTGGCATTGTCTAAAAGCCCTCTTTCTGTGTTCTTATAGAACAATGATTTATTTTTATTTTTATCTAAGACCTCTTTAGATTTGGCTGTGAACGTGTCCAGAATATTTCATGAAAGATCAGATCTGAGACACATTTGGAGGTGTCTTGAATGTAAGCTTTATTGTGTGCCACATCTGATGAGAACAGAGAAACTAAAACTAACGGATAATCTCTCACACACACCTAATAAAAACAATAAATATTAAATAAAATCAAATTGTTCCAATAGGTAAAATCGTTTATATATTTAAAGTGTAAAACAAAAAAATTATCATGTCTATTTGTCCTGCTTATAAAACTCCTGTATTGACTTCCAGAGGGCAGGAAGCTGACAGTTCATCAGCCATGTTCGGCCTGAACATGGCCTTAATCATGTTCGGCCCCTCAGGAAGTGCACCCACTGCTGGGACATGTATCTGGATGTATTCATATCTCTGTGGAGCTCTAACAACCTACATCAGTGACTTTGTATTTGCAAAAAGGAGCACTACACTACACAGAGAGCAGCCCGTGGACATCTGTACAATCAGTCTGCAGCAGATAAAGTCTGAATGTATAATTTATTTGAAGAGATCCAACAGTTGAGTTTCCCTTTGTGGATTATTAAAGTGGAATTGAGATTAACTGAATCTAATGTGGACTCAGATGGACACAGTTGTAAAGAGAAGTCCAGCTGTTCATAATACTGAAGGTTCATAGATAGGCACAACAAATTGTAATGGTAGTTCTCAAGGAGTCCTAAAACACACTTATTGTTTTTCAAATCAAAAACCGTTTATTAATACGATATTTGAGTCATGTATGACATTCATGTTGTGGACCTCCACAGGAGTGAACACTGTATGATCACAATACAATCCAGGACTGAATTATGAGAATGTTTGCTGCTCTTAATATTTAATCTTTGAAGAGGAAATGTTTTGTAGTTTGAATATAAACACTACCTGTGACATTGTGAGCCAGACACATGGCACAAATCCCTTTAAAACAAACATGACACTATTCAATAACAGATTTCATAAAAGTGCCTCTTTAAAATGACTGGTCTGTCTTTAAACAGGAGAATGCTGCCCCCTGGGGGAAAGATGACAACTTGTTAGATTTGAAAAGGTTTTTTTATTTTCAATTTTACTGAGACAAAAACAAATATCTGTGAAAGCTCCTCTTAAAAGGATGAGTGTGACAAAGCGTCTGTCATCAGATATTGCAAAAATAGACTCCATTTCCCTTTCGCCGTACTTTAAGTTTGGCTGTGAAAAAGAACTACGCAGACACAGACTCCAGTAACAAAGACATACAAAGCAATAAATTAAAGACAAGGTAGACTGAATGTTTTTGTCAAAGTTAGATTTCACTTTGTAAGTCTGTACCCACAAGTCCAACTGTCAGGAGATTTGTGAAGACTGAATATAAAATTAGATTTTCCTAATTATCAGGTCAGTGCTCATAGGCTTTGTCTAAAAAGGCATCAGAGAACAACTCAGGTCAACATTTACACAATACCATTTTACTACAGCTCACAAATGAAAAGGCACTAAGCTTCAGCGACAGTTTGAAATGCTTTTGCTCCTTTAAAAAAACAAAAACATTTGCTCAAATATAACACTGATCTACTTTAATAGTTCAATATCTTGCTTATCTCCAGTAAGTGTGTGTAAACCTGCACAGGTATTTATAGTTAATGTTTGTTGAAGGTTGACTTAAATATCAAGTCAAATCCTAAAAGAGTTAAAATAACTGAAGCCAATAGAAACTCTGAATCAAATATTTAAATACCAAATCAAAGCTTTTTACAAACAAGCGGTATGTATATGTAGCTGATCATCTGCAGTGCAGAATCCCAAGAAGTAACTTACAACAGAAGCACTTTCTCATCTGGGAAGCAAATCAAATGCCTGCACACTATTTGAGAATGAGATGATCATCGTAAGAACGTTTTGAGTTTTGTCCTTTAAAAACACACACAGGTTTGACTGAGTCTGGTTTGAACTGTGCAGGTTACACCACCAACAGGGAAATTTTGGAGCCTTTCCAGAACAACTTCCTGCCCTCTCCAGCTCCAGCCCCAATTGTCACTCGATCACAGACACCATCCCTCTCTCTGAACAGGAACCCTCTATCATCATACTTACACTCCAAGCAACAATAATATTAATGAAAAAATTAAGAGACAATATGGTAAAATGTGTTTGTAGGCAATGCCCCTCAGGTGTTTTTACATTTTCAAACGCATATGTGGCAAACTATTTAATCCTACGTCTGGATTTTTCCCCAGACCAGTAAACGTTTTAGAATTTAAGGCTTCCACAACAAACGTAATTTGTCTGAAGTGTTAATGAGCCATTTGTTGATGGCCCTTAGCATGGCGTGCAGATCGACTGGAAGTGGGTAGGGCGAGGGAGGAATTTCAGAAAAGGCCCTTGGAAATGTCATATGTGTTAAGGCAAATATTAACTTCACTCTTCTATTTTCAGCAACATAGAAAAATGTCCACTACATTTGCTCTTTCCTACTTCAGACCACAGTTGATTAGGAGCGGCACAGAGTGGTTAGAGTGTTAGTGGTGAAGCTACAGTCACGTGACAATATGAGCACTAATAACTCATGAGTGGGCCTGTTGTGGTACAGAATTTCCGTTCTTCCCATATTCACTGTCCAATTTGATAAAGGCATTTGTCACTTTCATCAGAATCTAACACACTTTATCAACACAGGTCATTCAGTTCAAATCCCAAATTAAAATCACTGTGAAGTGTGTGAACTCTACTTCACCAAATGAAATACCTTGTTAGCTCTTAAACCAGCTCGTAATGTGATTACGCTTCACAGAGGAGCTTGTAGTCCTGGCAGAATTAATTACAGCACTGGATCATCTGTTCTTTCATTACATATTTAGAAAAAGGCAGTTCACCAAGGCTACATGTGAGAAAATCACCATTGCATTTCTTGGAAACAGTTATGTCCAAAAGCCCATTGGCAGAAAGAACAAAAAAAGTTATCTGGTGCGAGTCCGTCAAGAGTCAGTTGTAGTGTTTTTATTGGTTTGATATGATTAAAATCACCAACTCTGATACTGAAACCTTATAAATCCTTTGTAGAATAATCATAAACACTTTTTTCTTCTTTAGTCCTCAGAATGATTGTACAATCAGCTTAATACTTCTTTAAATCAAGGCTTTTTTATTTCTGGTGAAGATAAACGTTTAATAATTAATATAATCAGCAGGGATCACCTCTGTTTTTGCCCTTCACACAAACTCATTTGGCTCTTACTTTTCTGTTTCATCTTTTATCTCAGAGCTTTATCCAGCCTAACCCCTGAAGTGTTAAAGAGCAACATTTGTCCCACACACCTCGCTCCTTGTCTGGATCGAGAAGGATTTCAGCGACCTTCAGGACCTAGCTGGGCAACTCTTTGGGTCCTTCAGGAGTATTTTTGGTCCAACCACAAAGCACCCTTCTGAGGGGCCAATGCCAGTACTAGGACAGCTCTTGTGCTTGATCGTAGTCCGTGATCAGGTCTTTGATGTGAGACAGTTTCTGGTGGAGGTACTCGCAGCGCTTCTTTTCTTCCCGATAACCAGGAAACCTCTGGAAGGAGAAATAACAGGCACCTGTCAGGCTCTGATATAAACCCAAATGCACCTAAAGGGAGGTGAATGATATAAGTAAAGGGCTTCTTTGAGTTATATCTTAGATGAGAAACATGACACTACACATTACTCTTTAAGTCAGCAGCAGTTTGTTTTTTGCTGATATCTTGTTAGAGATGAATGACCGTAAAAAACTGCAACAGCGATGGCAGTCAGTTTGACTTTGAGGTAAAGCTGTTGTTTTTTTGCAAACATTATTCTGACACTGAGGCTCAAAATTGACAACTTTCAAAAATACTGAGGTCTGAAAAGCAGTGTCAGAGTCTGATTCTTGTTTTCTGCCATCTAAGTTATATATTTATGGTTGACCTCTGTCAGGCTTCAATTGAAGCGTTTTAGTTAAATGACCTCATTGACAAAGGTCATTTAACTGAAACATTTGGAATAAGAGTGAAACAGTGTGCGGGAGTTTTTTCTTGTCTTCTTCTGTGGTATCTCCTCTAACACACCTGTCGACTCCTTAGGTGTGCAGAGACTCAAACTCTTTTAGTACATTTATGGATTGGCAAGACAAAAAACTGGGGCATTAATTGGTTAATGGCTAAAAAAAGGGAGTGCTTTTTAAACATAAAATATATCTTTATTGAAGGTTTCATAAGTGTTTTACTCAAGAACGTGCAGTTGGAGCATTTTTGGGTCCTTAATTTAGAAATGTGAAGGCCTTAAAAGGTCTTAAATTTAACATGGAAATTTTTGCAGTGAGTCCCAAAGCTTTGTACCGTTTAATATATTTTTGGTACTTCTCAAGTTTGGCAGATGATGGGATGTGTATTCAACTCTACAATATCCTTACCACAATTCTGTCAGTGGCTGATTTTATTGGATGTCCTCATTAAGGGAACTAAAGATTCACTGTAAAACCTGACAGCAATGTATTTGTTTAAATCTATAAAAAAAAATTCCCATTTAAGAATTTGACAACTCAAAAAAAAACATTCTTAAAAAAGGTCACACTTACTTTCTTGTACTTTTTGTACTTTTGCAGTATTTGGTCCTCCATGAGCTGCAGAGAATAAATAAAGTCATAAGTGAACATTGTGTTTGTTCATGTTGTTCTCTCGTGACGTGGTTATGACAGTACCTTGTACTCCTGTGTTCCTGGGGACAGAGTGTTGAGCTTTGAGGCCAACTGAACAAACATCTCTGTGATGGCGCCGATGCGGTCGTGGAGAGCCCTGTATTCATCATACTCGGCGCAGAAGTCGTCCTTGTACTGTTCTCGCTGCTCCACTGCTGTTATCGAGCTGTATTTTCTGAAAGAAGAAACATAACAAAAGAGTTTAGGAGTGTTTGGTACATTTTATGAAAACTAAAAGTGCATTTGCATCAGATTTAAGTATTGTTCTTGTATCTTGTTATTGTAACAGTGGTGAGCCACACAGTTCAGAGGTTTGTGCTAACTGTTTTGGGAAAAATACTCTCATTTATGAACTGAACCAAACCAAATGAGAAACACTGTAAACAAGGACATTGTTGTTCTATAACGCGTCCAGCAGATGGCACTGCAGAACAGCGGCTGAAGAGCCTGACACGTCACAGCCCTTACAGCGATGTGTTGAGCAGATGTGGCCTGTGTAAGACATGTGTTTTTAGAGACCCTCTGTGGAGCACAGTGACAGCTCATTTAGACACTGACTTTATGTTAGTGAATGCAAATGTGAAGAGTTAAAGAAATTAAGCACAATTCACATCCACTGCATGAAATGCTTCCTAAAATTAGAGCAGAAATTATTCTGCTGAAATTAATTTTTTTGACTGTAAGCATGAATAAAATAAAGTCAAGTAGTAATGTGGGTACATGAGTGGGTAGTATTCCTGCCTCACAGCAAGAAGGTTGTGAGTTCCAGCTCCGGCCTTTTTGAGGTTTGCATGTCCTCCATGTGTTACTGTGGGTTCTCTCCGGGTACTCCAGCTTCCTCCCACCGTCCAAACACATGCATGTGTAGGTTAACTGGTGAATCTAAAGTGTCTGTAGTGAATGAATGTCTATGTCTAAATGCCAGCACTGTGACTAACTGGCCACTGTCCAGGGTGTACCCTGCCTCAGGCCCAAAGCTGCTGGGATAGGCTCCAGTCACCCACAACCCCTAACGGTACTAAGCGGTAGAAAATGAATGAATGAATAGTAATATTGTAGTAGTAATGCTACAAACCAACAGTGGCTGCAGTGACAGACGAGGTCAACAGGTGCTCACATAAATGCACTCTGATTTTATAGCTTTGTTTTGTTTTCAGCCTTGACTAAAAACAAATCTGCTCTCTTTGGAGATATGCTTTAAACCTCAAGGACACTGTGTTGAATCTTACATTAAATAGTCGGGCAGTTCTTCAGCTGTGCTTCGATTGACAGGTGTTTTCTCCCCCTCTTGCTCTGTAACAACACACACACACAGAAAAACAAAGTCAAAAACAGACGATACAGCTAATGCAAATATGATAAAGCCTGCATGCTATCGAGGCTGATGGAGCATTTATCACTGTCTCTGATAAAGGATCGTATCCCAAACAGATGGTGACACCTTCGGGCCTGAGTAGGAGGCCTGCTGCCTGGCTTGAGCATAGGTCACCCAGCTGTTCCACAGTCAATCATTGACCCACTGCAGTACGCTGTGGGCACTCACAACGCTTTACACTCTTCTCAGTGAGTATTCTTAGTAAGCAACTTTTCAGCCAACTAAACTACTAACACAAAATACTAGTTATATAAATTAGCGTTGGTGTGACATTCTGGCTAGATGTGTGTTCCCCAAAAATGGCGTGCACTGAAATTCACCGTTATATAGATACAATCTGTCAAACCAGGTACTCTTTGTCTTTAGTTACAGAGTCTCCATATCTGTCCCAGACTCAGGTCACTCCACAGGCTTCCAGTCATTCACAGAATTGAATTCAAAATCCTTCTGATTGAACACAAGTATTTGTAGGTATTAACTGTATCTGAGCTGATAACGCCTAAGAACCTCACAAGACTCTGATCAACTAGTACCAGACTATTGGTCATTCTCTGAGTCCAGACTAAACCTGGTGAAGCATCTTTTCGTTTTCATGCTGCCAATCTGTAGAACTGCACAGCTGCTCAGTTGATGATAAAAAGCAATTCAACAGGGTAGTTAGAACTGCCTCAGGACTTATTGGCCTAGATCTGCTGAGTGTGGCTGACATTTATGTCTCCCCCATTATAAAGGCAGGGCAGGAAATTGTCAGCAGAGACCCTTTACATCCAGCAAATGCACATTTTGTTCCCCTTGCCTCTGGAAAAAGATTTCTTAGCATTAAGAGCAGAACTAGTTGCTTCTAACAGCACATTTCCTAAAACTGTGAGGGCTTTAAACTTCTTGCCAACACAGCTGACTTTGTTTAATTTTAATCTTTTTATGCTCTCTTCATCTTTAATGACATTGGATTTATTTATTGAAAGAGAGCAGCGAGAACAAAGAATACATACATATTTGTTTGTATCATCTTCCTTGTGGTCTACATTTTTCTGAGCAATGACCCAGACAAATTCCAATCAATATTCTCATTGAAACTCTTCTGTGCAAAATCAAGAAGCAAAGTCTCAAGTCTTGATTTTTTAAAAGTCTATGATTTTCTATAAGCTTTTTAACTTAGCTTATGATTCAAATATTAATGTAATCTTTAAACTATTTATGGACCGATTCATTTTGTGCTTCTCTTGTTGTTGCTAATTTGTAATTGTGTCTTCTGTAAAGCACCATGAGTTGTCGTTCCCCAGAAAAGGTGCTACATAAACTTTTCTATTCATGTCAATAAACCATCAAATTAAATTTAATACTTCTGTTATTAAAATTCAAGCTTCATACTTTGGGTTAGGAAAGTTACATAGTGCTGGGAAGAACGCTTACAGATTTATCATTAACATTTACCTTTAACATTTTCTTGATTCTGCTTCAGGTCTGGACTCGTCTCAATCCAGTCTGCTTTCAAGCGCTCCCGCTCCTTGTCTTTGTGCTTCTTGGAGCGTTTCTTTTTATGCTGGCTGCTGGTAAACACAGGGCAAATGCTTTCCTTGAGTGTGGGCCTGGTTGCGGCAGGAGTGGGCCCTGTCCTCTCCTGTTTTGGAGTTGTAGTAGTCGTCAAGGCTCCGAGCTTGTGCGGCGAACACAGACCATTGGGACTGGACTGAAAGTGATTGTTTGTTTTGTCATGCTCCACTTTGATGTGCGCGCTGGTGTTTCGGTGATTCGAGGAGCTGCAGGAACCATTCGTGTGGTAGTCTCCGCTGGGCGACTGCTGAGGCAAACACTGGTCGGATAGTTTCTGTTTTTTCGGTGTTTGACAGTTGAGAGTATCGGGTAGTAATGGCCGTTTCTGGAAAAAAGGACAAAACAGAAATGGTTGGCTTCAGAACTACAGGATGGACTTGTTCTAACTCTTCTTATCAGTGAAGATGTTTCTTTATCAGTTACAGAAAGGAACACAGAAAGAAATACAGGTCTGTCAGTGTGAATAATTACCACAGTCTTGGCAGGACTGAGCTGTGAGGGAGAATCCCCTGGGATTTTGTGGAAGGAATGGTTGGATTGAGGACTTTTGAGCTGACTGTTGTGAGGCTGAAGTTTCCTTAAATAAGAACAGAAAGGTAATAAAAACACATCATCGTCAGCGTGACACTTGTGTTTTATCATGAAGAGGAAAAGAAAGTAGGTCAAAAGGTTGCTTTTCCTAATTTCTGATGATGAGCAGTTACAAATGTTGACACCCCTTTCCACAGAAAACTCTATATATTTTCTATATTTTACTAAAGAAGACGGAAATTATCTGGACACTACACATAGATTCTCTGGCTGGGCTACTTTTGAGTCTCAGCCCAGTGATTGAAGCCCTTCCAGTACAGAGCAGAACAATAGCAGCCGACTGAGGCTCTTTAAGACCAAACCCTTCTCTCTGTTAATCTGCTTCCTACAGCCTCTTCCTCAAACGGACGTCACTGCCACAGCCGCTCCCCCCTCACACTGCCCTCTGAGTCATGTGCTTTAGGAAAAGGAGAAGTCCTGACACCAGAGACACAGGGTTCATACTCTTTAGAAGAAATCATTTCACAGGACGTGTCAGGATCAAACTCTCAGAAACAGTGTTGTTTCGAGAATTAGAGCACTGAAGACTAAGCTAGTTAAGGCCCAAAAAATGTATTGGGTCTGTGCAATAAATATTATATTTTCAACAATCTGTAAATATGCATATAGTACGCATTGTTATTATTATTTACCCTAGTATGTTTTTCATGTTGTATAATTTTATACACTTTTTAATTTGATTGCATGCACTTTTCATACTTAGTCTTTATGAGCTGCAGTGACTGGTGAATTCCTTTGTTGTGCTGAATAAAGTTTATTCTCATATTGTCTTAGTATTTGTCTTTCTTAGGTCATGGACCACTCTTGGGGAAAAAAGCTTGATGCTAGCACATACTGGGAATCATGTAGTTTATAACATGCTAATGGTTATCTGCAGTGTGATTAAGCCCAGCACTATTTTTTTTTTTTTATATGCGTAGAAAAGGCCAAAAGTCGGTTATGTGGCCCTATAAAAAGTGAGAAGACCCACTTTTACTTGGCAATAGACATTGGCTTTTAATGTAAAGTAGTCCTCTTTGTAGTCCTCTTGTCTTTTGTTTTAATTTATTTGATTGTGTATTTTTTTTTATTATTTTAACTGCTCTTATTTGTTTTGACTTTTTTTTCTTATTTTAATCAAAGCGAGAGCAACGAAGAGTATTATTTATTTATGCACAACACAAAGTAATCGTTTGTGAAATGTGCTGTATCAATAAAGGGGATCGGACTGAAGGATTTCACAAGGACAATTGACATGTGTCAGTATTTACCATGCATCTTCATCATACTTGGCAATCATTGGAAGCTTCCTAAAGCGCTCCAGAAGCTAGTTTACTGATGGACACAGAGAAAACACGGAGGGAGAGCTGGGCCGCTATAGCCAGAGCTTCTGTTCTAATGCCACTTGGCAACACAGCACACAACACATTTTGTCTCGCTTTGATGTGTCTTTTAAGAGAGTCATCAGTGCAGCGCAGAAGTTACTCAGAAGCTCCCCTTCAGCGTGATCACAACACCTTAATCCTGTGGCCTTTCCGTATCAACGCCAGTACAGACAAAACACATCAGTCCCTTTGCTATTAATAATGCTCTCTGCCAAAATTCTCTCCCTACAAACTCAAAAACAAAGCTTCCCCGAGCCTTTTATTGTGGCACAAAATGGAAAATAAAGAGGTTAGACTGCGTTCATAGTGACACCCACCTGATCAGAAGCCTGTGGATGAGTTGCTTCTCTTCTTCCAAATAGCCCGGCCAGTCTCTCTGGACTTGTCTGTAGAGCTCATCCTTCAAAGAGTAGCTGTGGTCTTTTGGATTCAGCTTGCCAACCTAATGAGAGACAGTTCCCGGAGTTCAGAATTCATCAGAGAAATGTCAGAATAAGACTATAAAAAGGAAAAGGCCATCTAAGGTCAGCGAACTGTATAAACCTGTTATACAAGCAACCACAGCATCCGATCAAAGAAAACAAGAGCCTTTTTGTATCACGGTTTAGAATTCTTTCTTTCTCAGTCAACTGTTTAACCCTGCCCTTACACAACTGCTGATAGAAATCTACCCCAAACCAGGCACTTTCAAATCAGAGCGTAGCCAGATCCCACTTGGAGACAACCCACCCCTCTGCTGTCAAAACACAGAAGCTTCTCCTCCAAGATAATTAAAGCACAGGCCTAATTACAGCCACCAGTCTCCACATGATGATTGCAACGGGACACTCGAATGCTGTGAACACAGCAAATACGCCCGAAATAAACACACAACCTTTTTAGACTGCGCTTTGAGCAACAGCATTTCTGTTTTAGGTACTCAGAGCAGTCATCCCAAATGTTTTTCTTTTCTGTGCCAAGAAATAGTCTGGTCTCTGTGGATTGAGTTGGATTTTCAGGAGGCAGTACCAACAGGTAGAGAATAAATTGCCTCTGGACGCAAATGGATATATACACTCAAAACTCAGCCCATTTTAGATAAGAAGTTACAATTGGTTCGACAGAATTTTTGCCAAGTTAAAATTTCCCTTCAGAAGATAAATGGGTGTATTTTAGTTGTATTATTATTGTGAGTATTGTTCAAAAATAATAGCAGTACAATCTGACTAACCAGAATAATCCAGGTTTTTAGTATATATTTTTTTTGCTAAATGGCAAACAAGTTACCAGTAGGTGCAGTAGATTCACAAACAATACCCAGCATTCATGATGTCAGGCTGTGCAAACTGATTCATGATCCCTGGTATGCAATAAATAAGCCCAACACCATAGTAGGAGAAACATGCCCATATTATGATGCTTTTTCCACCATGCTTCACTGTCTTCACTGTCTTCACTGTCTTCACTGTCTTCACTGGGTACTGTGGCTTGAATTCAGAGTTTGGAGGTCGTCTCACAAACTGTCTGTGGCCCTTGGACCCAAAAAGAACAATTTCACTCTCATCAGTCCCAAAACGTTCCTCCATTTCTCTTTAGGACAGATGTGTTCTTTGGCAAATTGTAACCTCTTCTTCACATGCCTTTTTATTTTTATTTATTCTTTTTTTTTTTTATTAAACAGAGGGACTTTGCGGGGGATTCTTGATTCTAGATTAGCTTCACACAGACGTCTTCTAACTGTCACAGTACTTACAGGTAACTCCAGACTGTCTTTGATCCTGGAGCTGATCATTGGCTGAACCTTTGCCATTCTGGTTATTCTTTGATCCATTTTGATGGTTGTCTTCAGTTTTCTTCCACATCTTTCTGGTTTTGGTCTCCATTTTAAGAAATTGGAGATCATTTTACATATATACTTTATATATATATATATATATATATATATATATATATATATATATATATATATACCTGTTTTTTCACAAAATTGATGACCTCAGTGATTGAATGCCACACTGCTATTTTTTTTAAACACACCCCTTTCAACTAATTGCTCATTTGCACAGCCTTAAGAGCGTGCATATACTGAATGCTGGGTCTTGTTTGTTTTCTGAGAATCTACTGCACCTCCTGGGCAACTTGTTTGCCACTTAGCAATAAAAAATATACTAAAAACCTGGATTATTCTGGTTAGTCACATTGTACTGCTATTGTTTTGAACAATAATGTACTTCCTAGGGCTTTTTCACACCTGTATTGTTTGGTACAGACTTTTTTGTTTTGTTCAGACCAAACAGCTGCTCTTTGGTCTCAGTCCAGACCAAACTGAACCATGGTCTGATTTGTTGCTAATGTGAAGGATATTGTGATAAAAATTAATTCCTAATATACTGTGCAGCCCTAATTAACAATCACCACTGATGTGCCAGATATCTCACCTCCTCCAGTAACGCAGTCAGGTCAGCCTTATCCTTTGGACTGGCCCGCTCCCTCTCCAGCCATAGTAGCAGCTCAGGTTTCCGGTAAGGCTTCAAGGCCAGCAGATGAATGATGCGATCCCTCAGGGGCCGCAGTGCCACAGGGCTGGGGACTAGGCTCCTCTTGTTGCTGGGGGAGAGCTTGTTGGAGCTATCTGAGCCTGACACCAGAGCCTGCTTCCTCTGGACCTTCACGCACTTACCTAAGAGCACAGACAGTACACTTTCAACATGACTTTTAGGACAGATAAGGACCAGTAGGTTTGGGCACAGACGTTATCATCAGGGAAAATCTAAAGCAGTTTTTGAAAGGCCATACGAGCAATCTATACACAACGAGAGAGAAGCACATCATGGAGCGCTGATCTGATAATATGGCTCACATATGAAATCCTCACGCCAGTTATACAAATCATCTAGCTGTTGAAAGACAAGCCCAACTACAGATTACATTATTATCTTTCATTTGTTCTTGAGTCGGAGATTCAGATCAGCAATATGCAAATGAGCAGATCAACTCCACACTGTATTCCCAGCAGTGCCCTGTGCCGGACTGGTATGTGTTACTGTGAAGAGCTAGTGTTGCTTCAAGTGGAAAATGGTGCAAGGGTTGACAGTAGGGTTAGCCGACTGCTGAGTAAACACAGGAGCATGGAAACTGAAGGAACTAGCACAGAGGCCCTTTCTTCCTGTACCAGTGCTAATTCAGTTGAACCCAGGCAGGCAACGCTCACAAATATCTGCAGCTGTAATCTCATTACAACTTTAAGCCATACTTTGGAGGTTGCTGTAGGTTGAAGACTAATGGCCCTTTCACAGGGAGGCACATGGCAGACTGTCATATGGCAGAGGTGACCCCACAGCTCATGCATTACCATTTAAACTGAGCTTCAACTTGATGTATGCCATTTTTCCAGTCTAAGCTAAATTTTTTCTCAAAGTTGTAAATCTGTCTTGCAAAATTGCCGCTGTCTTGCCAAACACTTGTTTCAGCATCTCTAGTCAGTATCCTTTCAAGCAGTGAAACAACCAGTACTGCACATTTTCTCCTGGGAGCAGTGGAGCCATTGTTTACTGAAGCAGCTAGAGGGAAGTTTAAAGTCTGTCAGCTCTTGTTGAATTAGGCTCCCTGTGTTGACAATGAAGTCTGGCCGAGGATAACTCCACAATGAGAGAACACTAGGACATAGATCCGTTTCTAACTACATAATTATATGTAAATTATTACATATTATTACATTATTTAATATGCACCCCTGTGTACAATGCTGTGTCTTGACTGTGGATGCGGATGAACTCGGAATTATTCCTTGAAACCGGTTATTAGATTGTATATGTGTAACATGTACATTTTTCAAACAAACATAGCATTGCTGTGTCGCCACAAACTGTCTATAGCTCATTTATAATATTAGAGCTTTTGATAGACTTTAGTTATTCAACCTGAAGTTCTTTAAATTGGTACATAATTACATGTATTTATGCCCCCGTTTCATGATGTATAGAAACAGACTTATTTATTTTTTCAGTTTTGTTATTGTGATGATCCATGCTGTTGTTCCTTTCATAAACTATAATCTGCCCATGCATCAAAGCACAAGGGAGCTGCATGTCTTAAAGGCTGCGGGCTAGATCATTAACAAACAAGCTATATAAAGATGGTCAGTTTTATTGGGAATGACACTGAAGCCCTAACTCAGGCAAGAGCTGGCAGTAAATAAGGGACATTAATAAAACAAATGAGGCAATGCATGACAGGCCTCCATCAGCTGAAGACTACTGTTGCCGTGTGTTCAGGTAGAAATTAAAAAGACATTCACTTCAGCTCAGTGTAATTACATTTTTAGGCAAAACTTCATCAGCGTGAGACTTGTTAGTGCATACTTCTGGTGAACTTAATCACATTAATGGTGCAGGCGGGCAAGCTGGCGCAGTGCCTGAGCAATCTGGTCGAAATGAAAGGAAAATTACAAGAAAGGCATCCCTCTTGCATGAATAATTGCACCACAGCACTTTGATCAATTATGTGATAACTTCCACGCCATATGGCAATTATCTGCAGGATGAAACAGTAAGAGGCAAAGGTTTAGAAGCTGTCTGGAAAACATGAAGACTGGTTATCTGTCCTTGATTCTAGCCTGCTCGGAGCCAGTGGGAATGGAGACACTGACATTGGGCAAACACTTACTGGGCCCTGGCTTGATTTCAATAGCGGAGCGGCTCCAGATGTCCTTCTCCACTTGAGACATGCGCTCGCGGGTCGTCTGGTATGAGTCGTCCGTCGCACAAACCGTGATCTTGTCCTGTATGCTGCCCTTACCCTCCAGGAGATCCCTGCCCTCCCTGGAAAAGAGAGGAAAAAGAGAACATTGAGTTTGAAGTTTATTTCAGAAGCTTTCAGAATTTTCTGGATCCACTCAAACAAAGCAACTGGCCAATTGTCAGATATTTTATTCCTTCATGGGTGGAGTTGTTCAAACCACACATTTTTAAACAACTCCACCCATGAGTTGTTTAAAAACTCATGGGTGGTTAATGTAAATGTAATGCATAGATTAATGTAAAGCGCTTTGAGTCTACTAGGTAAAAAAGCGCAAAATAAAATTAATGTCATTTACCATTTTGCATATGAATATTTAAACTCATATACAGTATACTTCAAATATTATAAAAACATTGTATATTTAAATAAAGTTTAATGAGAGGCAATATTTAAATAAAGTTTAATGAGAGGCGTGCCTGCAGCCTGTGACCACTACAGCAACACTTTAGGTGCATTCTGTTGTCTAAAAGAAACCCAGTGGAAAGATGTCTGATGATGAGTTGACAGTGGGATTGAGTCCTCATGCATTTACACATGCTTCACTATCCGATTAATAATTATTTAATCAAAAAAAAAATCTGTTTAATCAATTATAGAATAAATCGTCAGTTGCTGCCCTAGTTTCATACAACTTAGCACAACAAACTTTTAATTAGAATTCAGTTTGTGTTTTGCTGTGAAACCTATGTATTGCTTACCCTGAGACATACTGATGAATGCAGTCAAAGCTGGACTGTGGTTTGTCTTTGCTGTCACTGGATAAGTAGAAGGAGAAGACTCTGCATCCATCTGGAGACTCGGGAGTAGGAGCTGGGATCTTTATGTACTGCAGAAAAACAAGGAAGGAAACAGGAAACGTGCAGGGAATTATTAGAAACAGTGGCCACAGTCAAGTGTTTTAATAGCAAGAGGAAGACGAACAAGACTTGTACTGTTTACAACCCGTGGTAATTTTTAACCTTTGACAGTCCTCACAGTGTGCTCTAGTACACTTTGTCATGAGCGGGTTTATCTACCAGTGCTGCTAATTAGAGCAGAGTGTTATATAATGAGCAACTTTAACCCCTCACAGACTAGTTTTAGCTTAAAGTTCAAATTTAACACAGCATAAAGCAACTTCTTTTATTAAAACTGACGAGAACAATCTTGACTTGGCAGTTTCTTTTTCTGCTACCGCAGAAATGTGAATAATTTTTTTCTTTTCTGGCCCAGTCTCAGAGGTGACATGGTACTTCACAGGTCAGGGATGGTGACCTGGAGGGGCCTGAAAGCCCAAAAAACACAATAATAGTACAGCTTTTTACTTGTGAGATAACGTCTTCTGTCACTGCTCCCTAGTAACAAATCCAGCAAGGTAAAGTTTATCTCTGTCAACCAGCTTACATAAAGTGACCCTAAAACCTACTTAGGAGGACAGTTCTGGAGAGAAAGTTATTAAGCAACAAGTAATTGGTTGTTAAAAGCCACAGCAGCTGAAAATGAGTAGTTTGTCAGTAGAACGTCCTGTATTCATGATGAACCAAGTCATAATCAACAGCTTCTATACCAAAACATATGTGCTACTTTTTGTAGATATGGTTCAATTACATCCTTTTGGAGTAAATTTACTCCCTACATTAGACTGTTGTCAGGTCATTTCCAAGAGAAAAGCTACTGAGTCTAAACCATGTTATGCAATCAACTACTACTTCTGGTCTGTTGTCCATTCACATTGGCAAGAAAAAGTATGTGAACCTTTTGGAATTTTATAGTTTTCTGAATAAATTTGTCTAAAAATGTGATCTGATCTTAATTTTAAGTCAAGTGTATTGACAATCATATTGTGTCAAAAAATAATTACACAAAACAAATTATAATCTTTCAGTAAGTTATTGAACAAACTTATTCAACATTCAAAATGGCAGTGAAAAAAGTAAGTGAACCTGACGTACAGACATCCTCACATTATCCTGAAGAATTGTCTAATATACTTGGGAATTCATCTTCCCTTCAATGATTGCAAGCTGGCCAGGTCCATATCATGGTGTTTCCTCCACCAGACTTTACAGGTGGGATGATGTTTTCATGATGATATGCCCTGCCCTTTTCTACACCAGATGTAGCGCTGTGTGTTTTTTCTAAATAGTTCAATCTTAGTTTCAACAGTCCAGAAAACATTTTGCCAGTACTGCTGTGGAGTGTCAATGTGCTCTTTTTTCAAACCTCAGGCGTGCAGTAATGTTCTTTTTTAATAAGCAGTGGTTTCCTTCGTGGTGTCCTGTCGTGGATACCCTGCAGTGTTTTATGTACTGTAGACTCATGAACAGAGATGTTAGCAAGTTCCAATGATGCCTTCAAATCTTTGGCTGTTATTGGGGGCTGTTTCTTTACCTCTTTGATAACTCTTTGTTGTTCTCTTGGTGCCATTTTAACTGGGCACCTACTTCTTGGTCGAGTAGCAACAGTCCCAAAGCATCTCCATTTGTAGATTGTTTGCCAAACTGTAGACTGGTGAATTTCTATTGTCTTTGAAATAACTTTGTAACCTGTTCAATCTTTATGTAAAGCAACATTTTCTTGGCGAGGCATGGCTCACATTAATAAGTTCTTCTTGTGCAGAGCAAACTCCAAAAGTTTAAGGTTTTTTTTTATCATATTAGATGTAGTCCACACCTCCAAACATATTATCTTAACCAGACTCCAGGTGTGCTAAAACCTGACTCCAATTAGCTTTTTTAAGGTCATTAACTCAAAGGTTCACATACTTTTTTCACAAGCACTATGAGGTTTTTTGGTTGTTCTCAAGAAAGACATGACATTTTTTGGGCACATTATGTTTGTCATAACCCTTGACTTAGATGAAGACATATTTATTCAGAAAACCATAAAATTCCAAAAGGTTTACATTCTTTTTCTTGCCACTGTAAATGTGTGGTCCATATACAAACTTTATTAAATACATGGCTCTGGACTGGGTGAACCAGGGATAAACCTGATTTGGACTGATTTAGGTAAGTTTTGAACTTAGCTTATACCAAAACAATTTAAATACAAATAAAGATAAATTTATAATATATATATTTTTAATATATTTATAATATATTGTGCAGCATCTAATTATTCATTGGCTTTTTAGTGTGTCATAGAAGATGTTTTCACTGGCTTCATAACAAAGTGTCATTACTCCTTTTTGCTTCTCAAATCTGTGCTGACAATTACTATAGGGAATTAGTTATTATTAATGTCACTTTTACAAAATAAAGGACTATGCTTTTAAATGACAGTTTACAACATGTCAGAATATTACTTTTTATAGCCCACCCCATTGTTCCACCTCTATGCCAAAACATACAGGAATTCTTTTTAAGAGCAGGTTTCAAGAAAACACTAATGTGGGTCAGATGACTTGAGCCTGCTGCTTTAGTTATCATTCATTCGTGATTGATTAGAGACTGACTGGCTGGGAGCACAGTGCCCCTGACAGATGTGGCAGGCAGGACTATAGCTGTCACAAATGCCCAGTCATGCAGCAAAGCCATAAGCATTTTTTTTTTTTTTTTAAGCGATGGCAAGCCAATGACAGGCTCCCTTCGTGACACCCCTCCTCTTCTTCCTCTGAAGCCCAACGCATGCCATTCACCCTACCCCCATTGGCTGCTCGCTCTCTCGCAAACGCACGACCCACCCATGTCAAAACAAAAACCGCCCACAAGGCCACGGACACTCGAGACACACAGCTGCCCATTAATTCTGACCCATTTATTTCGAAATGTTCGCATGAAGCGGTAAAAGCAGAGCAATGCCTTCTTTATGGTTTACACTAATTAAGAAGAATCACCCAAAAAAGGCTTCAAATTGAACCACAGGAGACAAAACAATTGACTTTGATGAGGAAAATAGAAGCTTGCTTGATGAAAATTAGAAGCAAAAAGTCAATAAAAGCAATGGTATGATAAAAGTCTTAGAGAAATGAGTTCAGAACTCGAGTTCTTTAAATTAATTTCCATTCAGAAGAAGGTTTAGCATCGCAATAGTGCCACCATGTCGCCTGTGTCAGTCAGTGGCAGGAGGAAAAGCCCCCTCCAGTCAAGCATTATACTTGGCTGTCAACCCCAGTCCATGCCACTGTGCACACTTCACATTCTAATTCTAATCAATGTCACTCAGGTCAGACTTGTTCAGAGGTCGGCACCATTTTATTCAGCACCTCCTAACCCTGCTTTCAGAACCATATGTTAGTTATCCCATTTGTTCCCAGAGCGGGATTTTTTAAAAAGAGAGCACTTTTAGGTCTGACATCAAGATCATGACTAATGCAGAGACATGGGATGCTCAATCTGAAATAAATGAAGGATAACTGTTGTACAGTAGCTAATGAAAAAGAGGTAAGTGCCTAATGATACAAAATGAACAGCAGTGGCTCAGTGGTAGAGCGGTCATCCTATAAGGTTGGTGGTTCGATTCCCGTCTCCCCACTCTTCAAACTGTTGTTGTATCCTTGGGCAAGACACTTAACCCACCTTGCCTCCAGTGGTGTTCCAGCTGTAACACTGGTGAATGGATGCTTAATGTAAGTTGCTTTGGATAAAAGTGTCTGCTAAATGTAA